>OU015493.1:22743861-23161361 GCA_907164885.2 Dolomedes plantarius | reverse complement strand
CCAAGTCATCGGGTTGAAGAGAAAACGTCAGGTAGGAAATCTGGCTACATCTGAACGTGGTTCTCTGGTAACTATGGTTTGCTGCATGAGTGCTGGGGAAACGTATTTTCCACCAATGATGATATTTCCTCGTAAAATCTTAACGGATCAGCTTATAACGGATCAGCCGTTATAATTAAGCTAACGGAGCATTTAGAAGAGTTCATCTCTCTGGGTGGATATAATCCCATATGTTTACAGAGATGGCCCAGACCAGCAAGAAGCATCGTGCATCTTCTGTGAAGGCGTATTTGAAGATGACATATGAGGAGAACTTTAGATTCGTTGTTGTATGAGTCTACACTGGACTTATTCTGTGTGCACCAGAGCCGAAGCTGAGTTTTATATTTGCGACTTTTGTGCCAAAATTGAAGTTTTTTTTTATATAGGTAATATTTGATGATTCAGCTGTTCAATAATGTATTATCTTTCTTTCACTTTTTAATTTGACAACTTTTCTTGTTTTTGTTTTCAGCTGTTTAATAAATAGATAAATGATTTTTTTGGTAAAAATGGTGGGGGTCCATATTACCCTCCACTTTGGATCACCTTCAAGTTTTGACTTGTGATTGTATACATATATATATATATATATATATATATATATATATATATATATATATATATATATATATATGTACATATATATATATATATATGTACATATATATATATATATATATATATATATATATATATATATATATATATATATATATATATATAGAAATATAGATAGATAGATAGATAGATAGATAGATTCATTCATTCATTCATTCTTGGGATACATGCTACCCCACTCCGTAAGGAAAAGGTTAATAGCAAACGTAACAGCCTATGAAAACTTAAAAAGAGAATGAAATTTTTGAGTTTATATTTTTGCAGTAGCTGTAAAATTGCTGTGACTCTGTAACATGGTATAACAAAAAATATATAAGGGATTTTTAAGCAGATGAGGGATTTTTTTTCTCACTCGAAATGTCGGGAAACGGAAGAAAAACCGAAGTTTTTAGAATTTTAACAAAAAATTCGGACGAAAAAACGTATTCCGAACTTTTTAAAATTGCTAAATTCGCGGTCTTTTTGAAATGATGAAACCCATTTTTTTAAAATCCCTGCCGGCTTCACGGACCATTTTTTGGGTTCTACTGGACCACAGGTTAAGAGCGAATGTTCTAAAGGGAGTATTTTTAGCACCTTATTAATTTTACTGTCAAACTGCGATACTATTCTGTACGTTTTTGTTGTTTACAATCCTGAAAGAAATTAATAATGAGGAATTTGCAGATAATGGCAAAAGTTCTGTGAATAATTACTTGAAAGAGAATTTTAGTCCTTCATTTCGAATGATTGAGATCCACTCTTGCATTCGTGGTACTTTGAGATATTTGAATTTCAGAACATAAAGCATGGAACATCGTTAGATGAGTTAATGCGTTTATTTTCAATTTACCCCGTAGAAATGAACTTTTTCGTAAATACGGTGTAAGATGTCGCACCAGCAATCTTTTAGTTTTTCCCTTCGCAACAGACTGCTTGCACCGCTTGTTCCATGTGGAAACTTTGATTACAATTTGACCCTTTACAGATGGTAAATGGATATAAATGAACAGTTTTTATTACCAAGAAAATTTACTGTAACGAACCGTATGAGTTTGATAAGGCTGATTTCGGTAAATCTGCGGACGGCTCGCCCATAATCTGTTCAGTTCCACCCGCAGATTAGCATATCTGGCATAACTTGAGGAATCTTGATTGTAAATCTACAGCATACATAGTTCATTCGTAAAATATATTCTTATTCGTAATGATCTTTCTGTTATGATTCGTAAACGGAAAAATCCGTAATGATTTTAAATTATAAATTCTGATTCAGTTTCAGGAGAAAGATGTCTCGTTAAATTTCTAGGGCTTCATTCGAAACATAGCAATGATTTTCACATCAGGATTTTTACTTTCCGCTCTTTGTGGAGGAGGGGGAACAGTCTGTTTCTAAAAAAATTCTTCAAGCACGTAGTGTCAATCATTTTGTAGTTTCCAGGGGTTTCTGCGAGTGCATAATTTCCTCTAAACTCGTAATTCAAGCGTCGTTTCACCTGCCCAAAACATACCGTACTCACTTTGCCGAGTTGAAAACAGCCATTTTCAAATGGTGTGTGTATCATGCCATGCACTCCTGCCACACGGTAATAAAGTTACGGAAATATAATTCGACGTTTTCGACACATTTTGACTTTCTGTCCATTGAATAAGCCTAATATAGTGAAGAATTCACTTATTTGAAGATGTCTATGTTGGAGAGTTCTATTTCACCAATGAAGAAGAGTTCTGGTCACCATAACCTATGACGGCGAAACAAGGCGATTGTCTGAAAAGTTCACGTGAATAGTCTCTATAAAAGATGATTTACACGGGAACCTAAAAATTACGCGGATAGTCTGCTATGCCAAGATATTTATGAGGGCCACTACGGAGTTGTAGAGACCATCTTCACGGCGATAGGTTGTGCCCGTCTGAACCATAGTCTGCTCCCAGAAGTGCGGATGTTAATTGCTGGTAGACATCTCCTATAGTCTCTGTAGGCCGGCGAACTTATTCAGTAAGCATAGTGGTTGATTCAGGAACCCAGGTAAGGAACAATCATCAGGCTTAGAGGTAATTGATTGAAAGGAGTCCAAGAGACTTCTAGTTAAAATTAACGTTGAAAGCAGCAGAAAATAAAAAAATATGTCAAAGTCTCTTTTGCAGTAATAAAAAGGAATTTATTCGGCCATCGAGCCTGTCTTGAATAAAATTAAGTACATTTTGCAGCACTGCAGCGAAAATACAAAAAAATTGACCGCATTGGTCTAAAGATGATGAATGATGATGAATAGCATGTAACGGTACAAAAATAGCCAAGACTCTAATAAAAAAACTATAGCATCTCCCGCAGGAAAAGAGCCAAAATGGCTCGTCCTGGGGAGAGCTCAATCAAAGACAACCAACAGTTTTCAAAAAAATCTCATGGTGCATTCACATTCGACAGAGCTCTCTCCCCGACTGTCCTGTCAACATTAGTCACGGTAATATTAGACACGGTATTTAGAACCACCCCCATTCCAATGAACACGTGTCTTCCAGATATTCCCCCATTTAGAACCCCCCCATTCAAGCCGCCAAAGACGTCGTGTTGCTTGATCTAGTGTGACCCGCCCCCACTGTCACCATTTGACCCCCGAGACCTCGAGTTTGCCTTTGATGCAATGCTCACGGACCGCTAGACCAAGCGATCTACGCAGGGAACAGAGTACAGGACACATAAATCACTGGAATAGGCAGAGAGCGCTGTACAAGTCTGCACGCGCTATCAGGTCTGCATTTTTTCTTTCAAATCTGGACAGAGCAAAAAAAATTAGAGCATAGGTTGCCATAGCGAGAAAAGCGCCAAATAATATTTCTACAGAACACCCGTGCCACACGTACGGAAGCTTACCTCAGCGCGGAGGAAAAATATAGTGAAAAAACTACGCGAACGCTTAATAGCCAAAACAAGAACCCGGCCATGCCGAAGCCTCGCCAAGAGGAGAAACTCCGAATGCCCCGCCAAAATGGAGGCCTGTGAATGGCTTAGGCGAAATTCGCGCCTTAGCGTGACTGGTCGAACGAGGAGAGAAAGCATACTCTGGAGAGTGCCTTCACGCCAAGCTGTCGCCAAATTCACACGTGGGAAAAAGGCCTCTCTTGGACAAAGGAAAAAGGAGAGAACGCCATATAATTCTAACTTACAACAGATTTTATGGGGCCAATTTAGTGAGCTAACTTACACGGCGTGCGTGGACAAAAGTTAGTTGGATGTCCACATGACACACCCTGCAATTATCAGCCATAAAATGGGCATTTTAGTGAAACTTAACAAGGGAATCCTTTGACTAACCTCTTGTTAAGCACGTTGTAGTTGGAGTCTTACGGTTTAAGAGAAATGGGCAACGGCTAAAATTCTCAAGAACACACACGACGAGGGAACGGTATAGAAATTACGCTATTTTATTTAAAGGGACAACTATTTAGAATTAGAGATATCATTAATTTAACTTGCGCTATGAGCCCAACCAAATTAACTATTTCTGGAACGAATTCCTCGTTACACCTAATATTTTGATATGCATCGCAAATGATCGTCATCGAAGAACCCACAATCTTCGTTGTCATAACAGAAAAGAGAAATGCGAAAAGATATTCGATATCTGCGAACAATCTCGCTTGTAATGTTTGGAATTCTGGCTCAGTTTTGTAAGTAACATAACAATTAATAGGAAACTATGGTACAGTGATTGATGGGATTGGGTAGCTGATAAACAGAACAGAACCGATGTTTAGAAACTGGAACTAGGAAAATTAAGGGTCTGAGTGATAAATCAAAATGCTCTTTGGTCGATTCCGACGGGAAGTTTTGTGATACGAAATAATCATGAGAAAAGTTCATGAACGAAAGTTGTATTTAACCTGTCACAATTTCTTCGCGTTCCTGTTCGCACTCATTGTTATTGGGAGCTGTCTCATTTGGTGAATTTTCGAAAACGTCTCTCCCTTCGAGTATTCTAACAGAATTTTCGAACAAACCGTTTCTTTTCTCATTGCGATAAAATTCCCGACCACACTCACGAGTAGTTTTTTTGAGATTGAAGAGACTGGAGGAATATGTCATTCTCAAAGTAAGCTTAGGTTGCTTGAACAAAGGTCGCTCATGTGTATTTGATTCATCTAGTTTCTATGGAATTTTAAAAAGAAATAGTTTCAAGGATATAACATGAAGCTACAACTCAAAATCAGATCTACTGGGGAAGAGTACAAAAGTTGTTCAGTCTTAACAAACTTCTTTCTAGTCCTCCAACCCCACATATATTTCTGCTCCACCTCCTTTTTTCTAAAAGAATGCTTACACATTCAGCACTAAATTACTCTGCTCACCGTACGGCTTTCATCCTAATTCCGGCAGTATAAATTATAGATGTCTGAAAATTTTCTACTGAAACACTGAAAGAAAAGCGAGAACAAATTCTAAGTTACTACGAAACAATGACTCTCTATTTTAGAGCACTGTGCCGCTGTCTGCAGCTACTATGTAGGAGGAATAAACGACCGTTTCGGTCGAAATTTCTGGATAGAATTCCCAGGATGTAGACCTTATTAAGTTACTGTAGTCAATAAAACCAAATATAAATTTGCTAATCACTGAAATATAGGTTTTTTTTTGTTTCAAATTGCTTTTCAAGTAGGAAATAATGCACCAATTACTGTTAATATTGTACTTTACTTTAAAACTGTAATTTTCTATAATATAATTGCAATTTAATAAAATTATTTTAGTAAATTGCGACAATCAATGGTATACCATACAGTTCTTCATTCAGTGTATCGCGTCACAGATTATAGGATTCGATAACCAACAATAAGCAACAAAAGCTGCGGTCCAAAAAAAAAAAACCCATCAACTTAATTTTGCATATGCAGAGGTGACACATATCTATTCCTCAGTGAAGTAATATAAACATACAAAAGTAATTTTCCAGAGCAATTATCCTATTTTTGCTGTTTTCTTCACATTTCTGAAATACGGAAAACAGGGTAATTTGAATTTACATTGTGTGTGTGTGTTTATAAAAAAATTATATCTATATATATATATATATATATATAACAGTTCCGTCTGGTCCTAAAGTGCTGAGATTCTGCATGTCGATTCTTCTTATAGTGTAGGGGTGCACAAAGAAAGATTTTTGAAAATTTTTTCTTAGATTTTTTTACATTAAATTTTTAAGCTGTTTTAGTAACTTTTTTAAAGTTTGCATTTAAAATAATCATTTGATGGTTATAAAATTTATATCACAAGAAATATCATAAAAATTCCTTTAAATTAAAATTGTTTTCGAATCTTTATCTCTATTTTATGATTTTTGGTGAATTTTTAAAGATTAATTTTTAGAATTTAATTTATTAAATGCCGATCACGTGATTTCTTTTTTTTGGTACTTTAAATAAATTTATCGTCACGTGCTTAACAACTAAATAGACAAAAAACATTTTTCTTTTCTTGCTAATGCGGTAGACGATTGGACATTAAAAATATTAAAATACAGTAAAAGATATGTTCCTCAAACTGTAATATATTAACTGTATTATATTCTTTAGTATGTCCTATTAGATTTAATTTGAATAGTTTCTTTTACGTTATTTTGTCTATAAAAATATCCGTTACGATTTTTTTATAAATATATTTTTTTTCGTTTTTTTATATCAATTGCATACATTGATCGTTGTATTTATTATAAATATATCTATACATGTGTTTGGCATTAATTGCATACATTGACCGTTGTATTTAATTTGAATGTACTCCGTAGCGAAGTACGGGTTTTCAGCTAGTATATATAGGTGTGTGTGCATTTGTGTATTTATATGTATATATATATATATATATGCTTATGTATATATATATATATATATATATATATATGTGTGTATGCATATATACACTCATGGACAAAAAAATTAGCGCACCAAGAAATAATTGCGGGATGGTAACGAAACTTGCAATGAAGGTACATGTCAGGGAGATATGCAAATGATTAGAAATGCAGCGTGATTGTGCATTACGTATAGCCGGTAGAGGGCGTTGAACATCGTAGTCTGTGAAGTATAAAACAGGTAACCAAAGCTTGTTTGAGTGTGCTGAATCATTTACAAAGGAAGAGCTGAGATAGACATGCCATTACACCGTGTTCGAAGACAATATAAGCAGTTGTCGCAGTTTGAGAGGGGGAGAATCGTCGTGATGATGGAAACTGGATGGTCAGCTAGGCGAGTAGCTCGTCAATTAGGCCGCTCTGATTGTGTTGTGAGGAGGTGTTGGGACCAGTGGACCCGAGAGATGCCATGCACACGAAGACGCCCTCGACAGACCAGTCGTCGAGAAGACCGCCACATCGTAAGAAATGCACGCGTACAGCCAACTGTTTCATCGGCCGCCATCCAGGCACAGGTAGCACCTTCACTAGGGGCATCTGTGTCTTCTCGAACCATACGAAGGTGCCTGGCTGAAGGACTATTGGTATCACAGTGCCCATTACGTGTGCTGCCCTTGACGCCCACTCATCGACGCCTCCGTTTGGAGTTTTGCCGCGCACGAGGAAACTGGACTGCAGCGGAATGGAACCAGGTCGTTTTTAGCGACGAATCCAGATTCAATCTCGGCAGTGATGGCAATCGTGTTCATGTGTGGAGAGCCAGTGGTGAACGCTTCAATCCTGCCTTTGCTGTACAGCGACACATCACTCCCACAGCTGGTGTGATGGTATGGGGTGCCATTGCCTACAATACACGGTCACCCCTAGTATTGTTCCGTGGCACCATGACAGCAGTGCCGTACGTTCATGAAATCCTGCAACCACATGTGTTGCCACTCATGCAATGGCTCCCAGCAGCCATTTTTCAACAAGACAATGCTCGGCCTCATACGGCAGGGGTGTCACAAGACTGTCTCCGCACTGTTACTACCCTTCCTTGGCCTGCCCGATCCCCAGATTTGTCTCCAATCGAGCATATCTGGGATCATTTGGGACGACGAGTTGGGCATCCCACGAGTTTGAACGAACTAGAGGCAAGGTTACAGCAAATATGGAACGAAATGTCTCAAGACATCATACAGAACTTGTATGACTCAATGCCCGATCGTATCGCATTTTGCATTCGCGCTAGAGGGGGTCCAACGGAGTATTTACTCCTCCGTTCTTTTGCCTTTTTCTCTGAAATAAATTATCCTTTTTCTTTGATTTTCTTATCATTTACTTAGATCAAAGTAGTCATTACATATGTAAAATTTCGTTTCATTTTGACGACTCCTTCTTGGTGCGCTAATTTTTTTGTCCATGAGTGTATATATAATGTGTGTGTGTGTGATATTTATCACAATGGGGAAATAGGTGAATTCAACTTATTGGAGATGCAGTCGGCCGAAGTGTTGGTCATACAAATGCAGTCAGTCGCTCGTTGGTTGATGAGAGAAACAAACATGGAGCCAGAGAAGAGAAATACTGATTACATACGATATCCAGGAAATCACTTTTATTTAATTTTTAAGAATTACTAAGGCTGAAGTGGCCACTGGACATGCCCGGCGTTTCCGGCAAAAGGATGGGGCGCGGAGAGCTGTTTACATGACAGAGTTAAGTTAGAAGAGCAGTCGTGGCCACCGGACTTCTAACGTCAGAGGACAGCAGATCTGACAGCAAGGACAGTTAGGTGAGAAGAGAGAGAAATCTTCTGCTCAGCCAAATATTAAATGACTGTTTTCTGAACTTGCCACCAGGGGGCCGAAATTACATAATTTTTAATTTGACGAATTTAGTCTTGTGGATTTCACGTGTCCACGTAGTGGTTTTCCCGGGGATTAACTAATTGCTAGATCACGCGCTGATCTGCGTTTTATTAAAAATAATTTGAAAACAGAACTTATTTATTATATTTAAATTTAATGAGGCCTTCGGGCTCCGACCAGATATTATGGGGATATTATTGAGTTCAGATATTTCAAAGGCCTACTTCTGCAGGATTAAATGCCTACTGATCTGCTTGGACAATATAAATTATAACTAAAATTATTTTTATTTTGCAATTTGGAATAGGGGTTACGCTTCATTAAAAGGAGAATATCCTTTAAAAGTAATATGGGAAGACGCGTTTTCTTGTTACATGTATATATATATATATATATATAATATATATATACACACACACACACACACACACACACATATATATATATATATATTAAATATACAAAATTATATATATAATTTTGTTTTTAAATCTGCTCAACTTATTACATTTTATGTTTATTAGACATATACGGTTTACATTTAACTTCTTTCAAAAGATTTGATTAAATATACTGGAGTGATGCAACAGAGTAAGGAAAAGATTATGTTATTTCATCTGTTACAATCAAGCAGTGTGTTCCGCTCTTTCTCTCTTCCACCCATTTGACAGATGATGTAGTTTGAAGTTCGAAGCCGAGCGAAAAGTCGGAAGGAGAGATTTTCTCACCAAGTTGAAATGTATGTTAATGACTTTGCTGTTCGCAACAAACTACTGAACTACAGACCTGGATGTCAGTTTGGATTTATAGCAGAAAGGGATAGACATACAAACTGTTTGATTAAATTTCAACTTACCCAACAGCAGCAGAAAATTCACAAACGGGACTTATCATCGCGATATTAAAATTGAATTTTTTTTAAAGTTGTGGAATTATACAAATTATAAAAATGCGTTATATTTTAAACAAATAATAAATACATCAATATATTTAGGTATAGCAATGTATTTCATCAAGATTTGTCATATGTTGTTTTAAAGAAATAAATTCATTGACTCTAAAATCGTGAACATGAAGCGCAGTTTTTTTAAAACTTTTTAGTTCAGGATTTTGGCGTCCATGATTTTATCTTTTTAAAATGTTTCATAAAAAATCTTAGAAATAATGACAGAAAATATGTTGCAGAATTTCCTATTTATTTAGAAAAAATGCATTTTTTTATTTATATTACTTCTGAGCATTAAAAAAAATTCAAATTTAACATTGTGGTGGTAAGCTGGGAGAATATCCTATTTGTTAGGATAAGTTGAAATGTTGTTTAACTGCTCAAGGCGCCTAAATCTAAATTCATCAGCAGATTTCATTGAAAATATTACCAATGAAGTGCAATAGCCGCTGAACATAGAAATATTTGATATTAAACACAACAAACATTTCTAAGTACATCTCCAGTACGCATTATAGATGTCTATTTTACATTAAAGAAAACTGTTGTCCATGTATTTGACTATTAGTTTACCTTAAAGTTTATCTTACTGATTATAGAAGCGGAGTTTCACTTCGTTCAATCATGATTATTTTTCTTTTTGTGCGGTTAAAAGTAATCTCTTTAAATGACGACGTACAGTAACCCCTACATGTTGCGTCAGTCAGATAAAACTAGTAATACTACTAAATTAATAGTTTCAATTTTTGATTTGGAGTTTTATAGATATGCAATTTCCTCTCCTTCTCTTGATTTTAGTTTCAGCAACTGTACTTATAACTACACTTTGTGTGTATATATATATATATATATATATATATAAATATATAAATATATATATATATATATATATATATATATATATATATATATATATATATATATGACCGGCTTCGTTTCACGCCCGTTATATTAAATGATAATTATTGCAATTCGTGGCCGAAGTCATGAATATCCTTGAGTTATTTAGCAGTATAGTGGAAGGCAGTCTAAACTCAGGAAGTACACATTAGTCCAATTTAATCATGTTTATTTCTTCATCTATTAGCAATCACTGATCCAAAGTAACGCATATCTTAGCGCTCTCCATTTTACAAAACCCGCGGAGCCGGATAGCGCGTGTCTGCTATCATTGAATTAATCCCCTCGGTCTGTTGCTTGCCTATTGTCTCAAAAGCTCCCAATACAACTGCGCATGTCCTCGTTACGTCTGCACCGAAGATAAGGCTGGAGAGGGACAAAATTTGATACTAAATTTAGATTTTCCCTATGGTTCTTCTTCCAACCTCGTAAATTAAGTTCAATTTTAAAAAAGGGGATTTCCGGTTTCACCCATAACGTCCCGAAATACAACAAATAGTGATATGTAACGTTAGAAATTAGATTATTCTAAAGCCATCCTGTAAATTATCTTACTTATTCCCCTATATGTAATTAATTCTTAACACACACACACACAAATATATATATATATATATATACAGAGGCTGTTCACACATTTTTTAGACGATGTATATTGTATTCACAAAACTAAATTACATAAAATTCTTGTGCTTTAATTGTTCTATTTGACATCCCTTATTCTGAACTATCTTTCGACACCGCAGTTTCCAGGATAATAATGCCTTTTGAAGTGTCAGAAGAGGTATTCTATCCCATTCCTCCTGAACAGCTTTCCAGAGTCCTGTAAGGGTTTTGGGACGACGTTTGGATAATGTAGATTTTAAAAGTCCGAAAGCATAAAAATCCATAGGTGATACATCGGGATATTTAGTAGGGATATCAGTGAAGGGTATGGCCTTGATACCAGTTTTTTGTTCCATTTCTTTTAGGAAATTTACAGTGGATTTTGATGTGTGACTGCTATTTTTGTCCTGATGGAGTCTCACAGATTGATGACACTGTGGGTAAAGCGATGGTATTTCCTTCAGAAAAATTGGCGATAAAATATGTTCCTGATAGAATTTGGAGTTAATCTTGACATCTTTTTCCACTCTCTTTATTTTTAACTTGCCATTATAAGAAAAACAAGCAACAATCATGAATCCCTTAGAAAAACTTTCTTTCGATTCTTTGAACCATGTACTTAAATTTTTTTCTCCCCTTTTATGATAATAAATGGCTCTTTTTTTGTTGCAATCATTTAAATACACCCATGATTCATCTATTGTGACAATTGTTTTCCATTTTTCTTTGGATAAGTGTTTCTCATGTAGAATTCTGCAGCGTGTCCTGCGTTCAGCGATATGATTTGGAAGAAGACGATGCACATTGCGTTTTTTCGCTTTCTTAAGATTTAAATCAACGTTTATCATTTTGTTTAAAGTGGACACCGAGCATTTTAATGATTTTGCACCTGTCCTTTGACTAGGGGAATTTTCTTTTAACATTAAACAACGTACCTTTGCAATAGTCAAAGATGTCAGTTTTTTCCTTGGATACTTGTTTGGAATTTTTGTCCCTCTTGAGGCTCCAGTTTGACGTTTTTTTTCCTTTCTTGTTGACGATATTACCTATCGACGCTTTAGATATCACAAAACCATGACTCTCACATCGTTTTTGGATAACGGAGTATGCATATTTCTCTTCGGAAAGAGCATAAATGTAGCCTTCGAACCACTGCTTTGTTAAAAACGCCATTTTGAATAAAAACAAAACTTTCAAGCCGCAGTCGATAATTTTGACTTTTAAAAACATAGTGCAATTGCAATTATTTCTTTTGCAGCAACAGATTTTTTATTATCGCTTACCAAAATCGTCTAAAAAATGTGCGAACAGCCTCTCTATGTATATATATATATATATATATATATATATATATATATATATATATATATATATATATATATATATATATAATCAGGTTGTAACGAAAGTTTCCCGCCACCGCTAATATCGTATTCGCAAACAGTTCGCGTTGGCGTGTTTAGTAATATTTTGTCAAACGATTTTTTGCATTTGAAAGAAAGAGACTTGCTTTAGAACACTGTGTTGTGAAATTTGTAAAATATTATCGTTATCATTACGTACAAGGTGTCTGAAATGGAACTACCACGCTACCTGATAGGAACCATCATTTACTTCCAGTTCTGTTGCAAAAAGTCAGCTACAGAATGTCACCGAATCATGTGTACAGCTTTAGTTACTGCTGTTGTATCATATGACACTGTGACGGTTTGGTACCGAAAGTTCAAAAACAAGGACTATGACATTCAAGAAGCAGAGCGCTCTGGTCGCCCTAGTGATGTTGATGAAGCCTCGTCGGCAGCTTCGCAAAGCGCAATTTGACTAACAAAAAGATCATGCTTTGTATTTGGTGGGATTGCCGTGGTATTATCCACAAAGAGTATCTGGAAAAAGGTAAAACCATCGACAGTATGGTGTAAATCGAGATGCTGGTCCGTGTGTTATACTTATTGTACTTTATGTTGGACTCTCAGGATGCAAAGATCAAAGTAAAATAAAAGTATCTGTCCGTAAAGCAAATCTGCAAGGTCAACTTTTGTCTGATCATAGAGTGTTTACAAAAAATATAGTTTTTCCAGAGATTCTTTTCTAGAAAAAAAATACATATCCCCATTATTTGTATGGGTAAAATAAAAGTATCCGTCCGTAAAACAAATCTGCAAGGCCAACTTTTGTCTGATCGTAGAGTGTTTACAAAAAATATAGCTGTTTGAAAATATGCTGTTTGTTTGTATGATATCTTATTACAATGAAACGCGGATCAAGTTTCCGTCATTTTTTACTGGGGTTGTATACTCCTTTTAATATAACTTCTACATATTTTAAAATTTATTTATCAGTTTTTTCTTTATTTTTACATACACATGTATATTTCCACCTTCTTCTTTTAAAACAAAATTCATGGTTTTTGCAGAAAAATAGAGATCTTTGAAAATTTAAAGATGCATTGCTGTGTTATTTAATTGGCTAACTTTTTGTATTTTTATTTATTTAATATTGATGCAAAATTTTACACTTAAAGGAAAATTATATTTTTCTGGAACCTATATAGCATTATGTACCTGTATTCATCGTAGTATATGTTTAAAATCTTTCTACATTACATTCAAAAATAGAATCTTCATGCTTTTTTTTGTTTGTTTATTCGTATGAACTCTTATGAGAAGGAAACGCTGATCAACATTCCGTCATTTTTCACGGGGGTTATATACTAGTATATATATATATATATATATATATATATATATATAATATAAATCGAGAGCTGTCTAAAACAAACCCATTTCCAATTTGTCTTATTAGTGCTAGCCTTACCAAGAAATGTATTTGAAGATCGTTTTTCAGAATCCCTTTTCTATAAGAATTCCTTTGACATCGAACATGGAAACGTTTAAGTTATAACTGACACCTAAAACTAGGATTCCTATGTAAAATATCATTTATATTGTCTCGTATTTCATACAGTCAAGAGACCATTAAAAACATCAATCAAAGCATTTGAAAGTCTATTTTTTTTAACAATTTCTTCGAAATCTTGGAGTGACATAACATATAAATTTAAAATGTTTCTTTAGATCAACGTATTGTCTTAAGAAGACCCAACGTATCATAACGTATTGTCTTCATAAGAGGCAACATTTCCATCAAACGAAAAAGTAACTTATTAGGTAGTACTTCCTTTAAATACTTCTTTATCGCCTTCTTCATGCATTCGCCTTCTTCTTTATTCTTCTTGCACATATTATCTGCCATGTCTCGTTCTTAGTAAGATAAATATTACCGTTAAGCAAAGTATTTGAAAATCAGTCTTCAGAAATTGTTTTGTTTAAAAAATACCTGTTTGACTTCACTTGTGCTCGTGTAAGTTTAAACCAAAACCAAAAATTAAGCTTTCTTGGTAAAAGTTCACTCTTAATGCTTTCAATATTTTCGATATTATCTTTATATGAAGAATCTGAAGACCAAATTTTTCAAAAAAAAATTGTCGCTTAATGCTAATGGGGAACGTCATTAAAACTCTGAGAATGGGGATTCCTTTTTTACATTTTTGGCGTTTTTCCTTTACATTTACCATTTTCATATTAATTTCCTTTCATAGATAAAAGTACGTACAAGTTCTTACGATTTAAATTTTTCTACAGTTATCCGTGGCGGTCCAATTCCTATCTTTCTGTCCTTATTTATTTTTATATATATATATATATATATATTATATATATATAACTTTTCTTTGTTCTAACGTGGCAATCACTAGTTTTTCCAACATTTGTTGGCTTCTTTATTATGGGAACACCATTAAGCCTTAGTTAGAATTCTAATACTTGTGGCATTAATCACTATACGTACTATGCAGGTGGTGATGTAGTACTACGCAACACTCCGCCATGACCCCAGCGGACACCATTTTTCTGAAGTGTTGGCGTAATTTGGCATCCAGGAAGAGGTATTATCGTCTTCGAGAAAAATAAAAAATAATAACGGATTTTTTTCAAACCAATATAGTTCAGTAATAATTAGTTCAAGACACTGTCTAACTTGAAATTTTCTTTTAATTTTCGGAGTCGGAATAAATATCGGATTGTCTAAATTCGGATTATCGGAACTCCACTGTTTATATATATATATATATATATATATATATATGAGTGTGTGTGTGTGTAATGCCATAAATATGGGGGGCGAACGCGTGAACTTAAAACGGGGTTTTTGTTTAGGACGAAATAAGAATTAGCAATTTAGAACGGGGAAATCACAAATAATGGGGATAAATGCATCGTGAAAAAATAGCTTTAAGGATTGGACTTGATTCGGATTCGAATATCCGCATGGGGAATCTAAAAATAGAATAGTAGCCTTGATAGTTTCGCTCTAAAGAATAATGCACAGTCATCAATGGAACTCGATAGAAGGTCTATGTTATGCCACGCATAAGTAATGAGCATCATAACGCGCCAGTTGGAAAATGCGTAGTCAAGTAAAAGCTTGTAGAACAAAGGGTTTAATCTTGAGAGCTATGGTAATTTAAGAAGGAAGCGGACGTGTCGCCCTTGTGCGCACACAATTTAAATTGGGATGGGAGCGAATTTAAATTATTGGAGCTGGGAACGTTTGAAAATTAATGAATGAAGATCTTGAGGGAAATATGGAATCATCTCTTTGTTGTGTGAGCTTCATTGATTGCATGATGGAAGTATTTAGAGGATAAACGTCGCCACCGGACAACGGACTACCAAGTAATTGAAAGAGGTTTGGATATCTACTATCAGAAAATGGGGTAAAAACCTACACGTGACATTATATTTATATATATATATATACAGTCGGACCTCTATTTAACGAAGTCGCTAAATCCCGAAAAAAGTTCGTTATATGGAAACTTCCTTAAATAGAGATTTACCATTTAAAACACTTTAAACTACACAAAACAGATTTTAAATTCATAAACACTAAATATTATTAATAAAAGTAATTACTCACACCTTTAGTTTGTAAATTAATGTCTATTTGTTTTATATATCTTACCCATCAAACAGAAATTTGCAAGGAAAACAATAATAAAACAAAACGTCCGGGAATACATTGTATTTTCAATTTTAAAAAATTATATTAAAATTAATGAATTTTAATGACATTATCGCATTTATGATAACAAGTAATTTTAAGCTTATATTGCCACATGCGTCCTTAAATTTAATTATTGGTAAAGTTGTTAATTTTGTCTGAGTTTTTTGTTTGAAAATGTGCTTTATCTCATAATACGTTTCGCATCTTTGCAATGCACCAAAACCCCTTCAGGCGTATTTTCTTCAAACTGTAATCCGCGTCGGAATGTGTTAAAAGAAAGTTAATGTGTTAAATGTGTTAAAAGAAAGAATTAGTTTGAAATGTTCAGAAATATTTTTAGAAATATGGAGAAAAAAAATATTGAATCACAAGAAAAAGTTTGTTAAATAGAGAATGAACTTCGCTATTTGGAGGTTATTTTATGAAGAAATTTGCAAAACGTTCTTGGTTCCAAGGAAAAGTTCGCAAAATAGAGAAATTCGCAAAATAGAGGTCCGACTGTATATATATATATATATATATATATATATCCACAGTGCATTAAATAAGTTTTAAGACTCGTCTCAGAGCGCAGGTTGTAATGGTGCTGTGAATGTAAACGTGCATATGTCATAACTTCCATCGTCTGCTGGTACACTGTGTGTGTGTGGCTAATGTCCCTGGGGGATGACAACATTACACCCCAGTCCGGTGTACATATGAATATAAGACATAGAAACAGACAAATGACACAATCACAGAAGAATTTTATTGACAGACGATGACACCGGCGATGGACGATAGGTTGCAGCTCCCCTTTCTAGACGGGATTCCAATTGCAGGCGGAAGACTGACCGGTTCCCCAGAATACAGCCAAGTATTATGCGGGAATCGAACCCACACCCCCGGCGTGGCAGGCTGATGCCTTATCCACTTAGCCACTGGGCGACGCTGGTACACTGTCAACAAGTTGAGCTCATTTCCTTAAGTAGTTGAGAGAATGCGAGCATTTATGGCAGAAGTGAATTTTTTTATGTTGATTTTTTAAGATGGAGAAAAGAGCTGTAATTAAATTTAACGCAAAACTTGGTAAAAATGCTGCGGAAACATACCAACTCATGATACAAGTTCACGGTGACTGTTATTTAAGTAGATTAAATGTTTTTGTGTGGCTCAAACATTTTTTTGGACGGAAGAGATACGGTAGAAGATGATCAGCGTAGTGGAAGACCAATTTCATCTAGGACACCTGAAGTTATTGAGAAAGTGCGAAATTTCGTAACAAACGATCGCTGTGCATGACTGAGAATGATGGCAGACTATTTAAACATCAACAAAGAAGCAATTCGAACCATCCTGCATGAAGATTTGGGCAAAACAACAGTGTGTGCTAAATTTGTTCCACACACTTTAACTCCTGAAAAAAAAGCAATGAGAATTGCACATTGCAGAGACATCGTTTCAGCCGCTGAAAATGATCCAAACTTCTTCAAGTTCATTGTTACAGGTGATAAAACCTGATGTTTCCAATATGATCCTGAAACAAAGCGACAAAGGGCGGAATGGAAGTCACCAAATTGAACGGAAGGCAAAAAAGCAAGAAAAGTTCCATCCAAAATCAAAACAATGTCATTAGATAAAGGTATTATCTACAAATAATTTGTTCCAACTGGACAAACAATTACAGGTCAATACTACTTAGCTGTTTTAAAGCGTTTGATGGCCAGAATTCGTCGCATTCATCCAGACTACACAAGGACTGAAAGCAGTTGGTGTTTGTTACACGACAATGCACCCAGTCACACCTCCCTTATTGTTCGTCGACTTTTGGCAAAAAATAATGTCTGCGTGTTGAACCATCCACCGTATTCACCTGATTTAGCACCCTGTGACTACTCCTTATTCTCAAAACTTAAAATGAAGTTAAAAGGGTGTTATTTTGAGGATATTTAGACCATACAAAAAGCATCGACATGTGCTTTGGAGGCCATTCCACAAAGTGATTTACAACAGGCGTTTGATTAATTAATAAATCGCTGTGAAAAGTGCATTGAAGCCACAGGGTCCTATTTTGAATAAAAAACCAAAACAGGTATTAATTTCTTGTTTCCATTTCTTTTTACAGACCCAGTCTTAAAACTTATTTGACGCACTGTATATATATATATATATATATATATATATATATATATATATATATATATATATATATATATATATATTAGGGTATGTCGATTTTTACTTTTTTAAAAAATCGAAATCGCCTATGGTGGGAAAAGCTGTGTATTGCTATCAAATGTTTGTAAAAAAATTTTTTTTGAAATTAAAATATATTTAGGCCAGCCCTTGAAGTTTTTCCAAAAACATAAAAAAGAGCATTTTTTATTTATTTTTAAATTTTTTTAGTACCAAAAATTTTAACTGCCTGTAGTGGAAATTATTGCTTAGCAAGACCCTTTGTTTGAGAATTTTTTTTTTAATTAAATATATTTAGGCCCCCCGCCCTTGAAGTTTCTCCAAAAACGTATAAAAAAACATTTTTTACTTATTTTTTAATTTTTTTCGTACCAAAAATTTTAACCGCCTGTAGTGGAAATTGTTACTTAGCAAGTTCCTTTGTTTGTGAAATAAATTATTTTCATATTGTATGATATTTAAAGCCCCCGCTAGGCCAGCGAAATTTGTTTTGAATTTCCCCGATAGATGGAGGGATTGTACTGCGCGGTTTCTTAAAAAGTTTTATGAAAATAGTTTCAGAAAATAGTTTCATAAATAAAGTTTCATAAAAAAGTTTCATAGAAAATTCATGAATATAAACAAGTCTACTGGAAAAACAAGTGAAGCTGCGAAAATTAAATTAAGATGGTTTCAAAATGATGCAAAATCTACACTGTTTGATATCTCAACATGTAAGTGTCATGAATTTTCATTGTGCACATGTGAGAAGTCAAGAAAAATGCCGGTTTTGGAATAAGAATATTTGAAGGACCAAAGATCTTGGACGAAAATGTATGTGTTCAATTTGGATGCTAAAATCACTAGGGTGCTAAAACTTAGAGTGGCAAGGAAAGCAATGGATGCTGAACGTGTGAATAATCAAAAATCTGAAACTGAGATAAATAGCCACCCTCAACAATGTGAAAGTATTATGAATGGTAGCTCTACTTCTGAAAGTGAAGATAATTTTTATTTTGATGAGGATTTTAAGCAAGTTGCTACATCTTAAAAAGAAGTGGGCAGCTCCAAAAGTGTATGCAAAAGTTTGGTTTCTCACTAAAAATGAGCCTTCCTGCACAGCTGGTACACAGAATCTTTGGGATGTTCTGAGCAATGAGCTGAAATTAGTAGTGGATCCTGTAAGGCAAATGAAGGATTTTATGGTCACCCAGGAAACCTGCTGATTGCCATGATCAACGACAAACGATCTTATGTGAGGAACTTAGACTTCAGAAGAATCATGAAGGCCCGAACATTTCCCAATGAAACAACGTGTGATTTTGTCATTCCGCCTCTAAAATTTCACGCAAACGACTGTGCAGAACTGATCAATTGTAAGAAATGTTCACTTACAGAACCTCCACTGACTAAATATATACCCAGTGCAGAAATTGAAAAAATGGTTGAAATAGGTGGCTTTATTGAAAGTAAGCTGTGGACTCTCCCATGCCGTACACAATATGTCGAGAGGGCATTCAAGATAGTGTCAGATGCATCCTCATCTGTCTGTGGAACAAAAAGTCGCGATGGCTTTATACATACAACATTGGCGTCTCGAAAGCTGATGCCAAACTTCGAAAGTAAGGCAAAATATAAAGTGTAAGATTGCTATATCACTAAACAGGAAAAAACCATGCGCCCATATTTGGTTGGAAGGGTGGGTGGGTGCGGAAGAAATTCGAATGCAGCCACCTCCTCGTGGTGAATTCTGGGTTATTGTGCCATAATTTTGGCAAAATAAACAAAGAGCTGTTCCAACCCTTTGACACAGATGGAACATTGAGTTTAATAATGACTTTAATTTTTAAAATATGTTTATTAAAAATTCTGCTTCATAGGATTAAAATATCAAATTTTCGCCGGCATAGCGGGGGCTTTAAATATGATACGATATCAAAATATTTTTTTTCACAAAGGTTCTTGCTATGCAACAATTTCAACTACAGGCGGTTAAAATTTTCAATACGTAAAAAAATTTAAAAATAAATAGAAAATACATTTTTTACATTTTTGGAGAAACTTCAAGGGCCGGGCGGGGGGGGGGGGGGCTAAATATAATTTAATTTCAAAAAATATTTTTTCACAAACAAAGGGTCTTGTTATGCAACAATTTCCACTGCAGGCGGTTAAAATTTTTGATACGTAAAAAATTTAAAAATAAATAAATAATGCATTTTTTTACATTTTTCGAGAAAATTCAAGGGCCGCGCGGGGGGTTAAATATATTTTAATTTCAGAAAATTTTTTTTACAACCATTTGATAGCAATACACAGCTTTTCCCACCAGAGGAAATTTCGATTTTTTAAAAAAGTAAAAAACGACCCACCCTAATATATATATATATAACAATAGGAGGGTGAATTAACTGAGTGAAAGCACCCTACTCACCCGTCAGGAAATGTAAGTTCATTAATATATGTCATAATTGCACAGCAAATACATTTTGAATAACACTAATAAATTTTTAATGATAAAAACAACAATTGCTATAAGCTTTTGAAATGTTTTCACCTGTGATAAAGGAAAAGTGAGAGCGTAAACATGATCCATAAATTGACAGACAGGCCTTCTTTAAATAATATATACTATGAAAATACATTGCATTTCTGTCCTTAAAGCCAAACTTCTCAAGTGCATTACAATCGTTGAGGCTGAAAAGGCTGAATACATTATTCCGCGAGACAAAATGTGTTTTCACTGCTAATATGAAAACATGTAAATAGGAAATATCCTGGTACCCTCTTGTTGTTTCCCAAAGGGAATTATTTCGACATTTCTAAACTCAAACTTTTCTAAAACCCAGAACTTTCGTCAGCGCAATTTTTTGTCGTTTTTGAATTTCAGATGTTTTTATTACGTAGAATTTAAAATGCATGGAATTTCAATGCATCTAAAAAGCGATGTAATATCAAAATTTAGACAAAGAGTGGCCTAGTTTCCTTGAATGTCATATACTGACCTTGAAGGAATTTGATTGCCCTACAGACAGTTCATACGTTAAAAGACAACTAAAAAATTAATGTGGTAAACAAGCGGCAAAATATTTCATAACCATTTCACCATGGATCCAGCAAACATTAAATCCCCTAAATCTGGTTCCTAAGATGTGTTAAATTTGAAATTAGCTCTAAAAAATAAAATCATCCTCTAATGTAGATATAATAAATTACATTATGGCATGTATCAGTACGTGGGCTGAATTCTTTTAAACAGTAGGAAAAAACTGTTTTTTTTTTTGTTGTTCTTTGTATTATAGGATAACTGTTAGTGAAGTGTCTAAAGTTCTCCACGTCTAGTGTTCCTAGTAAAACTACAAGCAAATTAACGGTATACTTTAAAATCTGATCGTCTCACTATAATATAGGACTAAAGATATGTTCTTTAAGTTTTTCAGGTTCACGATCCAAAACTTGTTGCTTAAAAACACTTTAATTAATCCCAAAGCAAACGAAAGCAATACTATCTATGCTTTTATAAGAAGTATCTGTATAATTATTCTTTTATCTTAAAAACTTCAGCATTGGGAAATTTTTATAATGATATCGTGATTGTTACCTTTGTGGTACGAGGTTTTTTTCAGATAAGATGTTGATTTAATTATAAAAGTAGTTTATTAATGAATGGTTAAAAACGTATTGAAATAAACAGGGGATGTCGTAACTATCTCTTTTTGTTGGAAGATCTTGAAATTAACTCTCAAATCCAGGGCCCGACTTTGACACAATAGGGCCCTGGGCAAACCAGACTTTGGGGGCCCCCTTCAAGGACAGATCCAGAGGGGGCATGCCCCCCCTTCAGGACCAGATTTCCACATGAACATGTGGGACACACACCCAGGCCTCCCATAAATCGGGATCGGAAATTCAAAAAAATTTCGACCAACAAGTCAAAAATTTGAAGAAAAAAAATAATAATGTTAGTTAATTAATAATAAATGTTAGTTAATTAATTTACTTTTTAATGTTAATAAATAAATTCATGAAATTTTCTTTTGAAATTCAAAATAGATCACAGTATGGAGTTATTACAATTCCCCCCCCCCCAAAAAAAAAACAGAAATGCTTATGGATGTAAGCATGCTTTCACTATATAGGGTGCATTGTGCCCCCCACCCCCCACCCCAGGATTTTTTTCTGTATCCGCCACTGCCTCCCTTTACTGTATTAACCAAAAACCAAATTCTCAAAACTATGTACAACTTAATACTAAATTAGGTGGTCCCATAATTTTTGGGACCCTGGGCAAGCGCTCCACTTTACCATGCGGAAATCTGGGCCTGCTCAAATCTTAATGACGAACGGAATTCGTGATATCAGATTTCCTCTCAAAGCTGAAAAGATATAAAGGTCAGGAATCTAGCCTCAAAATCCACAGCAGGGAGGTTCTGATCCGTTCCCGGTCAATCGCCGTTACAGGGGCGCATTACGGTTGTCAAGGTCGTTAATGGACCGCTAGGAAATCTGAAGAAAGAGATTCATGGAGGATAAAGTAGAACTTAATAAATACGTGGGTCGAATATTGTCCCAACATTCGTGTGCCAGTCATGTATCTTGTTTGTGCAAAAAGCCAATATCTTGTGCGTTTGCTGTAGAAAGCGGTGGTGAGAATGTGCTAATAGAATTCACAGTATGGGATTTTCACGTGTAGTTCGGGAGGTCTTGTAATCATAGGCGCCAGCTTCGAAGCTCCGGAGCAGGAGTTTCGAATATCATGCTCAACAGGTGTACTGCCTAGGTGTAAATTTATAACAAGATCTAGCTTAGAGTAGTGATCAAGGTCCGGTCGAGAGAAATTAAAAGTAGTTTTTAAGGAAGAACTGGAGGTTTTGATAATTATTATAAATGTACAAATAAAAATAAATCAATACCCATGGAACCTACCAGACTTAGAAAAATGCTCCCACTCGGAGATCACACAACTAATTTCCCTAATGTGATCTAGTCTCCCTACACGCACTAATTTAAAAATTGATATTTTCTGTACGAGTCACTCAATCTTACTGTCAAGATGTCTTCATTTTCACAAAGAGGCTTAAATGTGCTCGAATTTCTCATCGTCTATAAATTTTTAAACCTTTCAGATACGTGTTTCAGTGAAATGACATGTTCTTTCTATTTCACTTTTATCGATTATCTAGTTTCTGTTGCTATATTCTACCATGCGAACTCCAGGGTTTTTTGACGTTCAATATTGCTGTCTTAAATCCGGTTCAGGAATGACAAGCCATATACACCGAACTCGTGCTCCTCGAAAAGCTGCGCCACTAAACACATGCTTTCTAGACGCGGACACATCCTGTCATATATCATTATATTTTGGAAAAAAACACGAGGTTTTATCTGGAGCCGTTTTATGTTAAGGAGTTGCATCTGTTGAAATTGTCGGTTTACAATCATGATGTTTAGCTACTCTGTGTAGGGGATCTGTGCCTTTTATTCATCCCAGATTAGCAAATACATACTCTTAATTCCATTTAATGCTTTTTAAAATAGGTCTTTAAATTACACGCATATGATTTTAAAAAATCTTTTTTATATCAGTTCAATATTTTAAAAAATATATTTTTAAAATATGAACTTCCTTAATTTAATGCCCAATAAAAACTTATTGACTGTGAATCTGATAAAATTGTAAAACTATGCTCTGTCTTAATTTAAACATCAACCTTCATATTCAAGCAAGTGTTAAAAAACATGCAATTGTTTTTTTGCGATAAGAAAAATAAAAGAGGGATAATTTTCCCTTAGCGATAAATAGGGATTGAAGATCTGTGTATACTGATGGACCACCCTAATCAATGAACTCTAATTACTTTATGAATAAACCCCTCTTGAATAAACCTTATACTCAATACTCAATTACTTATAATTACTCTGAATAGTTACTGAGTAGGCATACTAAGAAAACATTCTGACGTTTTACAACATAAACTGGAACTAGATTTTATCTGCTGTTCCTCGTTAAAAATTTGTTATATGGTTTTATGCTCCTCATCTCGCATAAAATATTAACCTTCTTTACAAATTTAGTCATTTTTACCACGATGAAAAGGAACCTCTACGAAAGATAAAATAAGCATTTATGGAACTTTTAAAATTGTGTGAGTCCGTCGAATGTGTCACAGACGCGTGATAGATTAGATGTTTGTGGAAAGTACCTTTCTTCGCGTTCCACGCTTCGAGGTTTCCGACACCTTACTTTGTAAGGAGAAAATCGATGCAAAAGTGTTTAAAAGAAACTTGAGAAGTTCTTTTGTCTGGAATTATGTAGCTGTATAGTTAGCTATTGCTTTCCCGGATGAAGGTGTCTCCTTACTTTTTTTTTAAAAATCTCATACACTGTAAGCTTGTAAACGCGCATGAGTGTTATTAACACTTGCATATTTCAGTACAGTAAATTGAGAAAATATCTAAAATAATTTTTTTTCAATATGATAAACTTTGATACTTGTATATCTAGTTTATATTGTTTTTACTTATACACCCAACTCTTTTTTTATACGGTAGATACGTCACTCAGAAATCCGTGTAAAAATAAACCATGTAAAAAAATACGTTTCCTATAGTAAAGTAAGGGATACGTTCCATGTCATCCGAAAACCGTGTAAAAAAGTAATGAATCTACTGTAAACGTTCTGATATACATGCATGCGTACATAATATATTCATTTTTATTGCGCAATGTTGTTCAAAATGCATAATTCATAGGTAAATTAATTCTAATTAATTATCGTAATTATTCTTTGGAGGAATCTCAGCTTTATAAACCACTGAAGTATACTTTTCATTAATAACTGTGCTTATTAATACTAGAAATATAATCAACTGAATTTAATTTAAGTCTGCTAGGATATATTTAAAGATTGTATCAAAGAAAATTCGTTAAACAGAAATAAGTTTCAAGTAGTAAACATTTATAACGTAAAATGGAATGGTTAGATAAAAACTAATTAAATATTACATGTTGTATAATGGAACATTAATAATTTTAAGTAAATTAATATCGTAAATTGTTTAAGTAGCAGTGCTGCTAGTTTTGTTAGTGTGGTAATAGATATTTGATATGTACATTGTAACGCCGTGGCTCTTTTCTGGGAAAGAGACCACCCAAGCCTAACGTTCTCTCTTTCTGTTTCTGAGAAGGAAAGGGCCCATATTTAATTATCAGAAGAAAATATAAGTCTGTGGTGTAAATTGGTTTCCATGTATCTGGCAACATGCTGTGTGCTTCTGTCCTTTCGAGACCTAACGTGTCTTACCCGAGTGAATCCCCCCTGGTGAGAGCTGAAAGCCACCGAGCGTGCGAGCGGAAATTGACCAGCCCCGATGGGACGCCCCGTAGAAAGCGCGGGAAAGAGATTCTCCCACCAAACAGACCCCGAGATATTGTGTTGAGCCTCGGACAGTCCCGCAGAGAGAGCAGTGCCGATACTGTGGTGTGCGGAGACCAAAGGGCCCGCGAACCCCAGAGTTCGTGTTGAGCCTCGCAGAGTAACGTCTACAACTGTGCCGTGAGTGTGCTGCGCGAAGACGAGGTGAAAACCATAAGGGCCCGCGAACGCCAGAGAGTGTCGAGCTCTGAGAGACCCGCAGTTTCGCGGTGACGGGAAGAAGGGCCCGCAGCCGATAAACCACATAAGCGAAGTATTGGGGAGAAGCCATACCAGTTGTTGAGCGGGTGGTCATTTTCCCTCGATTAGAGACTGTTAGAGAGATATCTCTCTAACAGTCTCCGTTGAAAAACTGGGAGACTCTCCGTGAAAGTTTGTTACTGTTCCTGTGATATGTCATATGCAGACGAGAATAGTCTCTCTGTCTTTGTACATACTGTACAGAATTAGATTTTTATACAAGCTCTGTGTTGTAAGTTTACTGTCTCTCGTGTGTTTTTTTCGACCACGGGGACGTCACAACATGCATATGCACTTATAAGACAATGATTTTGAAAACGTATTAGATTAAATAAAGCGTGCAAAAAAACATACTTTGCTTTTCTTGGACCGTGTAGCTTAAAATTCGTGTAAAAAAAGAACGTGCAACAAATAGTCGGGTGGATACTATATCTTTGAATATAGACACAGTCGTCATCAGTAAAATTAAAAGATTCTATAAATTTCTTAAGTTTAATGTGTACATTGTACTGAATAATAGTAACCTTAGTATACTCGTGTACAATTAATTGAGGAAATAGGGAAATGGCCGGAGAATCCTAATTGCTAGCGAACCAAAATTCGGCGCTCACGATGTCAGTTCGATTCCCCACATGCACCAATGAATACTATCGTGTCAAAGCTGGGCATGGGCATTATTCGGGATTTAAACCCAAGCCCACTGCGTAGCAGCTCACGGCGCTAACCACTATAAAATGTGGGCAGTATAGATGTGATACTTTTGTGTTGCTTATTCAAGACTGGACCGCAAATTCTCTATAAAATTCAAGTAGGGAGACTGTGGTGGTTTTTTAAACTGTTGTAAACAATGCTACAGCAGGCATTGTTTTTTTATATCTATGCTGTGATCTTGGGATCATTATTTTGTTGAAATGTGAAATTTTATCCCAATCCCAATTTAACAGCACTATACATCAATTGTTTCTTAAGTATACCAAGATGTGCTTTCTTGTCCATGATTCCATCAATAACTACAAGTTTTCCCACACTTACTGCTGCCATATACTCCAAAAGCTCTACTGACCCACCTCCATGTATAATGGTTTGCATTGAATTTTTTGGATCGAAAATAATGTTTGCCTTGCGTTACGGACGTCACGGGCAAAAATTGTCCTTTCTTTCACCACTAAAAATGACTTAATTTCAAAACTGCTTGGACTTAAAAATGTGGTATTTTTCAAATTATAATTGCTCTTCTCTATTCCTTTGACTAATAAAGGGATTTTTATAAGCTTCTCTGCCATTATGGCCAGCTCCTCTGAGGACTCTGTGTATAGTTTCAGGAGAAACAGACTTGCCCAAAGTTCTAGAAAACTTGAAGCAACATTTGGAGTCTTTATTTTAGTATCAACCTTTGCTTGATGTAAAATTCTTCATTCTGCTGTTGATTTCAGTAGCCTTTTTCGGCCACTTCCAAATTTATTTTCTAACGAGCCATCTTTTAAAAATCTTTTAACTACTTTTTGAATATGATTCACACTTCGGTAAATTATTTTAGCTACTTTTCAAAGAATTTCCTTCATTTGACAGATTAATGACTAATTTTATTTCCTCCATTGTTGTTTCCTTCATATTCTCCATTTTCATATTATTAACAGTTAACACATACTAATTTTGTAATATAAAGACATTTTAGAGGAATTGCTGTACTATAAATGATTATAGTATAATGCACTAGTTATCAAAAATTAAGGAAAAATCACAAAAAGAAGGATAACACGTTCAAAACTAGTCCAATCTGTATACAATTTGAAAATGTTGTTAAGTGAAAGGTGCTGAACAATACTACATTATGCAAAATAGTGGCGCTGCAGTAGGAATACGTCATTTGCGAGGAGCATGAAAGTCCATGTCTCAGAGCAAGGCGACAATTGTCGCTGCGAAGCTGAGATTAGACATCTGGCATAGCCAAATTGTAACAATGACCTCCAGGCATCATTTGACTGAAGAACTGCAATGGCGAGCTATTAGGAGACTAAAGGCAGGACAATGTCAGACAGAAGTGGCCAGATGGATAAATGTGAGTCCGTCTGTGGTTCATAGACTTTGGGAACAATTTCTAACCACGGATTCGGCATCCAGGAGGTTTAGCCAAGGACGGCCATACGCTACGACGAATGCCGATGACCGATTTTTGTCATTATGCGCACAAAGGAATAGAACCGCAACTCCGTCTGCAGATCCTTCCTCGCTGCAAGCTCTGGAAGGTTGATATCAACGTGAACCGTGCGTAGAAGGCTTCACGAAAGTGGTCCTTTTGCGAGACAACCAGCCATTTGCGTCCCGCTCACGTCACGCCATAGGCGGAAACGTTTGCAGTGGGCACGTCAACATGTCTACTGGACGCGTGATCAATGGAGGTCTGTTCTCTTTATGGCGATTCAGGTTTAGCCTAGAAAGCGATAGTAGGCTTACTTTGATTTGGAGAGAACCTGGAACTCGTTTTCACTTATCACACATCTGTGAAAGAGATGCATACGGATCAGCCAGTGTCTGTGTTTAGGGTGGTATCTCTTTGGTTGCACGCACAGATCTCCGTGTCTTTCCCCGTTAAAATGTGAATGCTCAAACCTTTAGAGATGACATCCTTGATGCTTATGCCGGGGCAATAGTTGATGTTTTCGTGCTACAGGACGATAACGCGAGACCGCACAGGGCTCACATCGTGGATGCTTATATTGAGCAGGAAACAATTCAGCGCATAGAGTGTCCAGCTCGATCACCGGACCTGAATCCTATCGAGCATGTTTGGGACGCTTTAGGACGGCGTATAGCTGCTCTCAATCCTCCTCCTAGGACCCTAGCCACGCTTTCAACTGCTTTGCAAGATCAATGGCTTTCACTTCCTACCGAACTCATAGACAGCATAATTGACAGCATCCCACATCGCTCTATGTGCTGCATTGCTTCTCGGGGGGGGGGGTCATACGCCATATTAAAGGGACTTTTCCTATACCAAACTGACACATCCGATTTGTTCATTGTACACATATACTAGTTTCTATAACACCATAATTGTCTGGCGATTTCTTTTTATGCTATTTTATACCTACCTATAAGTTGTATAATGTGCATAAGTTTCATTAAATTCTACGCGTAGCTTTTTGAGTAATCGCTATTTTTGTGACTTTCGTTAATTTTTGATAACTAGTGTATTTATAATAATTATAGGCAGTTAAAACAAGGAATTTGAAAGGCGTAATCTCAATTTTGTGTCTCTAAATTCCTATAGCTCTTCTCTCAAAACCTCAGTTATTTATTTTAATTAATTTCTATTTCTTAAATTTTTGGAAATTCAATACTAAAATATTTGTTATTTTGTGAAACTAAATTTTAAAAACATACCTCTTAATTTTTATGCAAACTTGACTCTTAATGGTCTGAAATTTAAATACAAAACAAGTGAACCCTCAATTTTTGGAGTCAATGTATGTGTACGTAACAAAAAATGTAACTATTGTATGAATGTGGTAATTTTGTAGAGTCGCAGAAATTGGAAATATTTTGTTGGCATGATGATGTGAAAATTAATAACCTAAGTCTAACAGTAATGATGGTTTATCCATGTATACAAGGTCATTAACGCCTAATATGTGTTTGGTCAAAAAGTGTGTTGTGTCGTGAATTTTCTAAATCCCAAACTGGAATGTCAGGATAAATACTTTTGCTTGCAAGCACACGCAAACAACTAAATGGCTTTGTCCCATGGCAATATAAACTATGTAATGCAGACCACAGACGTTGGCAATGAAAAATGTCAACGACTGTGGTTAGCGTGTCTCTACAGAGAGAAATCAACAAATGATTATCAAAAGATCGCGAGTAGGCTTGCTCGACAAATAGGAAAACCAAAACGCAGCAATAGGAACAGATTCAGCCTGCAAGCACGTGACACTTAGCTCCTGAAATCTAAATACAAGTTACTTAAGAACACTTAGCATAGTCTGAACATGGATATACTTCTAACCTCTTAGCCCTTCACCTCCAAGTCTACACGCAATAAATGTAGAAACTTCTGAAATTTCAACATCTGTAGCTAGTGTGCGAACTCACACGCATTAGCAAAAACGATGGTAGTACATCTCTGCACTTCATCACGCTTCCTTGTCCTTGTATCATTCCGGTTTGACAGACAATTTCCATAGCAACACTTTGATTGCGACAAAAATTCCACTTAATTTCTCAGTAATGGTCATTTTCGAAAGTGAGTTCGAAAGATCCTAAATTTTAGTCTATTACCAACAGACCCTTACATTCTAGAATTAATTTTACATTAAAGATTTTTCATAACCTTACTCTTAACCCTTTGAGGGGCGCTGTTTGCACAGTGAAAACGCTTAAATCTCGTTCTTCTTTAATTTGCATTCAATGTATTCCACTTATACGAGCATAAAAATGGTTAGTACTGCCATCTGTTATCAGTTTCAAGAAGTAAAATCGTTTTACAACCTTTAATTGGAAAAAAAATTAAGATTTTTTAGGTTAAAAATATCGAGAAAAAATCTGCACTATACAAATGTTGCAGGCTATTGCCCTTGAAAGGGTTAACGAAGCGTGAACCCCGGCATTCTCCTAATTTCTATTATCATGATATTTTTTCAGTTCTTATTTGTATACTAATATTCAAAAATATTTCATGAAATTAACTTAACTTTAATCTTTGTCTGGATTCAAATTATCCGCGTTATATTTTATTACAATAAAACTAACCTCTAAAAATAACGTAATAAAAATAATGAATGTTCAACTGCATTTGTAAAGTTGTGCTCGAAGTGTTTCATGTATGAAACTACACTCCTAATATATACCTTAGCATTTCTTTCTCAAAAGACCTGCATTTTGGATTATGTCCGCATTATGTTCCTATTCCTCTAAAATTACTGTTCTCGCTCTCTGAAATATTTCTATTTCAGGAAATCTAAACTGGATGTACGTGACTTATACGTCGAAATCGTATTCTACATCGAAATAGGTTAAACGGCTTAAAAATTTTTCTCCTGCTGACTGTCTCGTGAAGTGCTAATTACATTACGTTACGTACTTTTACGTCTGTACGCGAAAGGGAAGTTAGAGTAGGAATAGAAATGGGGCACTACCGTCAGTTTCTCCCCTGCAATCAACTTGAAGATGAAACTAATCTCTGTTTATCTAAAATAGTTTTAGCACTCAAGAATAGTTTTATAAATAAGTATCACCTAATGATCTGAATTCTTATGTATCCGAGTGTCATGTGAATGGGAAAAGAAGGATTCTCATTCTCGTCTTAACCCTATCAGGGGCAACTACCCCCTCCGTTTTCAAGGTGCAGATTTTTTTTCGATTTTTTTTAAACCTAAAGAAACTTGAAAAATTTTCCAATTAAAGGGTGTAAGATGTTTTTACTCCTTTAAACTGATAACAGATGGCAGTACTAATTATTTTATGCTGATTTAACTGGAATATATTAAATGCAAGTGAAAAAAAGCTATATTTAGGCGTTTGAACTTTGCAAACGGCGCCCCTCAATGGGTTAACACTAGAAAGATGGCTGCCGTCATTTTGGCTTTTTTAGACAAACTATTGAGCGCCATGTTTGTATTTATGTCCTCAGGCTTCTGAAATTTTATGACCTTTTTCTAACTTTACGCGAAATACGCACACACATTTACAAAATGATATTCGATAGTAAAGAGGGGGAGGAAATGTGTTGTATACCTACTATGACTGAAAGCCGGCAATTTCACGGCAATATAGAAAACAGGCAGAAATCTTTAAAATAATACCGGAAAAATGCTAGGTATTTTTTGGCTCTTGCCCCTTTTACAAATAACAGAAATATTGGCTCTTAGGAAATATTGGTGTTGAAAAGTAAGAATTGCACAAACCACGCCTATATTTTTACGGATAAACCATACCAGGTTGTCGGCTCGGCAAGCTTGCATAAAAATATATCTAAATATATACTACTTTATTATATAGTTGTATGAAATAGTTTAAAATTTAAAATTTTAACTAAAAAAATATTAAATATTTTAAATTCTTGATTTTATTTTTAACCGTCAAAATGATGGCGTTCAGTCTTTTTAGTAAGAGAAAAATTCCCGTCTTTCTAGTGTTAAAGCATCCGTTTTGCTTTGGTCGCCCACGATTCATAAGTTATGAAGAATCCGAGATTAATTCACCAAAATAAAGGACTCCCGTTATAGCGACTCGGAAGAACCGCTACCGCAGGGACGTTATGGGCCTGTTTACATAGAATCAGTCTGCGTGAGCGTTACTAGTATTGAAATATGTTTAACCAATTACAAACATCCAAGCGATTAGCCACGAAATGGTTACGTTCTGTGACTGGTTTAAAGTATGTCAATACGAGAAACGCTAACGGATTATATGAGAACATGCCCTATACCTGATGGTCATTGTACTGAACGATCGTTCCAATTATTTTTTAGGGTTTATTGGGGGAAGGTAAAGAAATTACTTTTGCGAATGTCTAATAATTTTAAAAACTACGTTTTTAGACGTTTATTATGAGAACTAAGCTTTTTTTTCTGGAGAGAGAAAAACTGCACACTTTGTCTAGAGTAGAGTAACGTGTCTAACGCTACATTCAACTGTATGTCCTTTGCAGATATCATTCTTCAGTACACGCTGTTATGTAGGAAAGGGAATTGCTTAAGACCATGTAGAACGCGGTGGCCCAGATGGTAAGAGCAACGGACCAGTGATCTGAACGTCTTTGGTTCGATGCTCGTCGCTAAAAATCCACCGCCATGCTCACTAATGGTGGCCGGGGTACGTAAAATATGTCATGGCTGCAATGTCCTCCAAGTTCTCAAATTTACCTCTGGAGGTGCGGGGTCAAGTGTTCCGGTGTTGTCACTTGACTCGTTTCAAAATTACGGGACCGGCCCATAGGGGGGGTAATGCTGGTCCACCAAATATGATGCTCCCAGAAAAGTGGCCATATGACGGTAAGGATAATGTCCAAGAAACCGTCTGCCGCATTGGAAAATGCGTAAGGCCGCTCTAGGTTTTGTTTACACTCAGTGATAAAATAAGAGATAATATAGAGCTCCGATGAAAACATTGCGATTATAGTTCATTTTTTTAGCTGTTAGTTCAATTGTTTTGGAAAGGTTTTCCTATTAGCAAACATCTAGCCCCAAGGGAAGGGAAGGGGATGGTGGCTGGGGGGTTTCCTAAAGCACAAATAATGTTCTCTTAGCCCAAACTGACGTCACTAAAATAATCCTTAAAAAGAACACACCATCTCATTCCAAGGGACACTGCTTAGCTTTTACTCAATGAGACTCTGATCATCGTTCTATTAGGTTACTGTAACGATGTTTCCACCTCTTTTGGGGACATTAAAGTAATAGGACATTTTCCAGGACTTTATCAACCATTCTTTATATCGCAGTGAGTCAACAAATCAAAGATTGCTGTAATGAAAGACTACTGTTTTTTAATCGTTTCGTATTGTTCGTAATTCAGTACTCGGAATTATTTCTCATTATTTAAAAAAGTAACTACCCCCGTGATCAGGAAAAAAAACATATTTAGGAGTATAGAATTACAGTATGAAGCGGTGAAAGGCAAAGTGGTGTAAGTCACATTTTCAACTTTTTTTAGCGGAGGACAAAAAAGTAATTTCCATTTTCAATTTATAGTGGAATCGCAAATAATTATTATTTGCACTATAATAATAATTATTATGAATTATAATTTATTCAGTTTATAGTGTAATTTATTTGTAGTTTTTGCAGTGAATCGCTTTGTATTCGCACCACTTGACTTACTGACTTACACCACTTTTGCCTTTCACCGCTTCATATATGATATTAAGCCTTAGCTTCACCTTAATTAGACTTACCAGAGCAGACAAAACAAAGAAGTATAATAAAGTAAACATTCATCCTCAATTTGTACAAATTTCCATATAAATGCTATATTGTGTAACTTCACTCGAAGTTACACAATATAGCATTAAATTAGTCAGTAACGGAAAGTATTTTTTCTTCAAACAAAAGATTAATTAGATTGAAATTTCCATAAAATTAATTACAAAAATTCTGTTTAAAAATAATTGTTAAAAGACTTCTATTTCACGGTTTTAACTGAATTTGCATTCTTCTTACAATTTCCAGTGTTTCATAACATTATTTTCAGCCAGTTTGCAATATATTATTTTATTATACTTACCATAATAGAAAATGCATGAAAATATAATAAAGTAATTCGAAACCTTTCAAGGATTCAAGTTACCCTATTCACTTCCTTCATTTTTTGTCTCATAAAATGCACAGTCTGCCCACACTAATACAGCATTTAAGTAATGAAATATGTGAAAATTTATCCTTCAAATTTAATTAGGGTTTTATACTCCAAAAATTTAATAAGTTAGTAATAGTTTATTTCTTGATTTTTTTCCGGAAAATTTATTCATAAAACAATAGTTAGCAGACTATTGTTTTTTCTCTTACAATTTTCTTTCTTTTTACAGATTTCTCTTCAGTCTTGCAATATATATTATTTTATTCATTCACAACTGACGTACTGTAACCACTGAAGGGCCATAACATAAAATTATAAAATAAATATTACATAAATTATATCATAGCAGTATTATTGCAAATTATATTTATAATTTAATATTATTAAATTAAATAATTATAAATACAAAATTAATTAATTTATTATTTTAACCTATAACTATAATATAATAGTATAATTATAATAACATATTATATAATAATACTATATAATACATTATGTTATATTGAAGGATTATATAATTATAGTTATAATCATATCTAATAATAATATTAGTAATAATAATTATTATTATATAATTATTTTATAATTATATTGTTATTATTATAATCATAACATAAAATTATAAAAAAGTAAACCTAAATCCTCCAGAATTCCGAGTTTTTCTATACACGTACCTCATTCTAAGTTGCACAGTATATCCTACGTACTGCATTAAATAAGTGAAAAGTTTATGATAACTTCTTTACCCGAAATGACTTGAAAAAGTAATAAATATGATAAAATTCGCCAAAAAATTCATTTACAAAACAAATTCTGACAGTCTATTATTCCTTAATTTTTTCCTCAAACTGCATTTTTGTTTTCGTTTTTTCTCCTCCTCAACATTTTTCCAGCGAATTTGCAATTCTAATTCGGATTTCCAGCTCCTTCCATGGAGAACAATTGTAAAAGAAAGGTAGTTCTTTATTTTTTTGACTTTCAAAGGGTCTCGGATATTTTAATGCAGTGATTTTAATTCCTCCACGCATTTCTGTAACTATTTTGCTTACTTCGCTCTTCATCTAATCCTTATAATGCTTTAATTCCCCGAGAGCTTTTTCATATTTGAAAACTCTGTTTGTGAAAAAGCAATATCTGCAATTATGGTTTACTACAATTTCATTGCGTTTCTTGCAAAGCTTTTTCATCTTGTTTTTTTTTTTTTGACCGTTTAAAGCACTAGGTGTTAACGTTTCTTTCTTTCGCTTTTGTGATGGCTTTTGAAGAACCATTGTGATTACTTTAATCGAAAAGCATTAATGGAATGTGGGCAGGGATTTAAGGGAAAGGAAATAATAGGTTTTATCTAATTTAAGTATTAAAAGAAGAAATGAAAAGCTAAGAATAAAGGTTAAGCTAGAAAAGGTTGATATACTTATGTTGACCGAAAATACACTGCATCATATTTTGTGTGAAGGATTGGGGCGGCCCTGTGGTACAGCGTGCTGATTTTCGGTGCTAAGGATGCTCGGATCGAATCCCGCCGTCGTACCACGAAAAAATGTCTCCGTTTGTGTCGTCCCTTCATAGGGGTTAATGCTGCCCGCCTATATGGTACCGCCATAATAAAATAACAGTAAATTGCGGCGTAGTATAGGCGAATGTTTAACGACAAGTTCCTCCACTTGAAAAAAAATTGTGTGAGTTTGTGTGTGACGTATATCATCATAGGATATTAAAAGCAGCATATTAGAGTTATAAAGTTAAAAACTGTTATTTACAATATATTGTACTACGTTGTTTAAAACGTCGTATAATAGGACACAAGTACACAGACTCAACCTAGAAAGTATAATTACCCATCTTTCAATGACTATAAATAAAAACTTTAACGAACAGATTTTCTAAAGCATCGTTTATATTGAAGAACAGAAGCATGAAAATACGCTAAGTGGCCATGTATTATTACCACCCACTCAGTACATTTTTCGGGCCACCGTTTGCACTCAATGCTGCTTCGATTCTCTTTGGCAAAGGTTCTATGAGGTAGAGGACTTGAGCAATCCGTGACCAGCTGAACAGTTCTTTGATGTGGTTGAAAACTCGATTCATTGGATCACATTACCCTTTTGCATTCACTTACTGTCCAATCCTTGTGATTCTGTGTGAACTGGAAACGTTCGGTATTGTTAGCTGCAGACAGTAAAGGCTTTTCGATTAGGCCTTCGGCTTCCATACCCAGTACGTGTAGTGCGTGGCAAACAGTACATTGTACCGTAGTCAATAATACAAGCCTTTCGCTTCAATTACTTTACTACGATACGTTAAACATACTACAACTGTAACATTTAAAGCAAGTATGTTCAGCGAGTTAGAATATATACAATTAGATAGTCAGGATGGTTTCGGGTTCAACGACAGCGCGAGCATATCGGCCTTTCTGACCAGGAGAGCTCAATTTCTCTGGCACTTAAAAACAGATCTCTTCTTCTGGACTATCGGGGTCTTCTTTTATACTGTCAGCAAATTCAAAGGAATTTATCTGGCGTTTGAAGTGATGGTAAGTGTTCGAAGTTTATGGGATTCTAAATGTCACTATAGTGTCAAAAATCTCAAAAGCCCTCGAACCACTATGGGATTTATGCGTTCTATAACGTCAGAACCGCACATTACAAGAACTTTATGGCCTCTTATCTTAAAGTTTATAAGACCGCCCAGATCAACAGTTCGCCGATAGATGACATGTTGAGGGATAGGAATGGGGCATCACATACTTATATAAATACTAATTTCATGTAGTAATTGAGACAGTGTCACAACATTAAGACGGCATTGGATCTGGTCCCTGATTAAGAATAGCTCCAATGTGACGTAGTGTTCCCATTCTGAAACTGTCCTTTCAGCGCAAGCATCCAGTAGTCCGTGACGTTCACACGCCTGACGTTGAGACCCGGTTTTTGTTTGGTAGCTCACTCTTTGTAAACATGAACAACAGCTGCTCGCGAACACTTCATAAGTGCAGTTTCTCTGATATTTGCTTCCCTGATCCTACCAACCACAATCTTTCCATGTTCTAATTCTTATAACATGGAAAATACCCCGTAATTTACCCATTTCCTCACAAGAAATACACTTCTACTGTTTTTATTAGCTTCCAGCAATGCCTTTTTGCACCAGTCTCACCCTATACCAGTGACGGCATGACGCCATACCGAAATTGCATAAAATTGTCAGGTTGTCATAATAAACTGGCCACTCAACTCCAATTATCATACAGGTATTGCAAAGGGGCTCCAGACCAGAGCGATAATATGTCAACTACCATAACCTAGAGTAAATCTTTTGAAATTTCAAGTCAGCTAAACAATTAGGCCGTAGGGATAATCGGGTGTTGTCGGCTTATCAACTTTATAGTGACTTTGATGAAAATTTGAGGATAGACTGCAATGTACTGTGATATCCGTATGACGTTAACATCGAATCACAGTACTGTTAGGTATTACCATAACCAGGTTTTCTCTTTTTTCAATCACAAAGAGGTGAAAATCGCGTGAGTCGTTTCCTAGAAATATGGCAAATAAATGACACTGGATATCAGACTTAAAAATAAGGTATAAACGAAGAATAATATTGCACCAGATATTAAAAAATAACAATGCCGTAGCTCGCAATTAAATCTCTGACAATTCTGTAGGATATACGAACTTATCATACATAACCATACAATAATGAATTTAGTCAAAAATGTCTCTGTTTACTTAAGCCTTATATAACATGCAATAATCTTTCGAACATGAAACTAAACTTTAGATAATTATCGCGTAATGTTGTGTTAAACGACCAGACATAGTAATTGCCTAAATTCCTTGCATAGACTTAGTCTTAAGTTATTAGACTGAAAGAAATGATATTATAATTAGCAATTATGCTTGAAATAATCTCTTCTCAAAATTTGAAGGAAAAATCACCTTTCTTTCTCTTTTTGTTTAGTCTATAACCTTAAAAATTTAAATCTGTTTAAAATTTACGAAGGTGTAACCCTCTAATTGTCGCTATTAATGATACTCCAAATTTCCAAATTCATGAGATTTCTATTTGAAGTGTGATAAAGCATCTTCTTCTATTGTGTAAGAAAAGAGCAGCATTAATGATGATGTATAACGATCTTCTAAACTCAAGACAAGTGAACATTTCTGTAAAATAATATGAATACCTGTTTCAAATTATGCTTGCGTAATATCATTCCAATCTTTCCTTGGGATTTAATGTTAATTTGGCTTACATACAGGATCAAATATTCCTGTCTACAAAATTTCTTAGTTAAAATGTGTTTATTGACTCTTTAAAATCTCTGCATCCGATGATTTGAAATTGAATATCACTTAACATTTAGTAAACTGATGCATGAGTTACAATACATTCCGTATTAGATATTACATCGTAATGACTGATATAACACCAATGAAATACCGTTCAATTTCAGAAATTTAGCTGATGAAGTTTGGATTTCCAATGTATTTAATTTTCTAAAGCTTTTCAGACTAGTGCGGATATATTAGCCATTACAGAAAATTCATAGTGCAGATAACGCTAAAATTAAATTAATACTTATATAACTACATAATTATGGAGATAAAGATATGGTGTTATTTAATATAAGCAATTACATATTTCTGCAGATGTATATTTTTGCTGAAATGTAAATATTCTTTTCACAAGGAAAAAAAAATAAAATTTTGATTTATTACAAGATGTCTATAGCATAGAATATATCACTGCCCTAGTCAGTTTAAGTTTAATAAATTCATTAAGGAGTGAATACTCAACATAATATTTTCCCTTGAACACTGTTAACAATTTATTTGTGCTATGGAAGTATGTTCCTGGCATTCACTCAAGTAAATTAACTTTATTAGGTTTACATTATTTTTAAACTAATTGCAATATTATATTTAATTTTCTTCACTGATTCTGTAAAATGAATTAAATGTTTTTTGAAAACAAATTACAATCCTCAAAATAAGTTTCATTGGCTTCTAAGCAAAGTACCAATTTATTTTTTCTAGTAAAGGAAAAGTCGTAATATTTCCAATTACAGGTCTTTCATTTCGGTCAATTCTCTTCATATAGATTCTACAGTGTCACATCTATACCTGAGCAATGTCGATCGCCCTTTATTGCCATTTTTAAATCATAGAAAAGAATAAACAGTTTAGAATGTCACAAACATTATTTACCAAGTCTATCCTTAACATTTCATGCAACACTGTTTGTATTTTCAAGTTACAACAGATTTTAAAAAATATTCCTTTCATTCTAATATTTAGCAAAAGGTCCACAATAACATTATTAATGTTTTGATGTTAAAGAACTCGAAAAGTAAACCATTCAAAGTTGTACTGCTGCAAAAGAATATATTTAAAAATTAACAATATAAAGTTTTTTTGGTATTTATTTTAATATTTCCCATTTTTATGTGTGAAAACAATTAACGATAGTATTTTACATTAATGAAATCCATACGTATTTTTGAGAAATATAGGGTTTTGGCTCATACATTGGTGTCATTATTCAAGAGACAACGTATACACGAAGATAGCAGCATCCTTATTTTATTCGTCTTCTCTCTCATATAGATTATTAATAAGGCCAATTTTTGTTGCCTGAGTGTATGATTTTAGTACTGATGACGACCAATCTCTTGAAAGATACTTGAGAGCTAAACATTTCAAAACTTCAGTTATCTCAAAAACTCTCGAATATAAAAATAGTTACGATTCTAAATACAGCATATTTGACAAGGAATGACAACAATTACCAGTCATCTATTTCCGGATCTGACAGTTGATATGAATCCATTGAAAATGCAATAGCTATGTTAGATTTACAAAAACCTGACGTCATCTGTGAGAATACAGAGACATTGGAAGAAGTATTTCGCCAGTTTCATGAAACTTTTTAAATGAAGGGTACGGGGTTTGAAAATTTCTTCCGCCTGTTATATATTGAGTAAAATTCCAAGTTGCATTCCTCTATAGAATTCATATCCTTCTCATTAAAATATGCAATTAAATACATTATGTTTACACTCGATGTCTCCAAAAGGCTTTTTTTAATCAGTACATGCATGCTTTGTAAATTCTTTACTTTTAAAAATCTTTAAAATTCCTTTTATATTCTGAATTAATTTTCAAATTCTCTATTTCATTGGCATGATTAGTAACGGCCTGTATGTTTAAGTGTTCTAATTATAGAGAGTTTTTTTATGATAAACCTTAAATTAAGATTCTGATGAAAGCAATTTGTATATTACTGGAAATTTTAGTATCTGTATCTATTATCACTTTTAATACAAGGACCTTCAGTCTCTAATGATACTGGTTATAGGTTGAGAGGTTAAACACAGAGACATGGGTAATTTATTTTCTTTTGGGACTTTAGAGTTGACTTAATCAGATGCGTATACAGGCGGCATTTCTCTAGAGGATTAAATATTAGTTTGAATTATAGCGGATCATATTAGATAGTAAATGTATCACCTTCATTATACCGTATAGATTACATTGTTCATCAGTACGAACTTGATTTTGTCTAAAGATGTTGGCAATATGTGCAAAATCTAATAAACTTAATTTAAATTTACCCCGACAGTTACACCAATATATCTCCATCGATGAGCAAAATGCTTTCTATGTCTATCGGTGTAGATATATTGGTGTAAATATTTCACGCACATCAATTCAAATTAAAACATTTCCGCGTGCAAACTAAGGAAGGATAATTCTTGATAGAGCGGCTCTTGTCAAGATCAAGTATGCATGAGAGCGTAAACTAACACTCAGTACTCAATATTTGATGGTTTAAAGTTGGAAGACATGTCTTCTCTAGAATGGTTTGATTGATGCTTTACTGTAATTACATTACTGATTTGGATCATCTTATCCGTAGAAAAGGATATGGTGAGCTTAAAGTCAATTGTAGTAACAATATTATGCATCTGAGATTAAATTCATTTTATAATCTTTACAATACTTAAAGTATTATATAAATGGTAACTGTACTAAAAGAAATACAGGAGATTTTATCAATTTGTTAGCTTTGTATAAAAGAGATTTTTATACTTTGTTATACCAAGATTTTGTTACTTTGTTTTATTTGATTTATTACGCGTGTATAGGCTTCATTTTCATTCCATAAAATAGGTCGGTAAAAATGGGGTGCAGCTTACACACGGAATTTTAAAATTAAACACAGTAAACACCCTCTAGTTTAGAACACTTTGCTACCATAAAACATTAGTATCTGTATACATTACAACCTGCTCCCTTCAGAACTGATTAAAATAGTTCTATGTACCTATTTGTCATCATTTGACACTTTTATCACCGTCACTGTAACTGCCGCTGTCAGATGATGTCTTCGTGCGAAATAGTTCCTAAGTGTGCTAGCATATATACAATCATCTTTTTTTACACTGTAGTTTCGCCACTATCAGCTAAGGCTGTACCTGATATTGTCAGGCGAGCATTGAACTCTAAGGAATGTACGACATTGCTACATTTCGCGAAACGATGGTACTTTGAGTCTACAACGGAATTCATTAAAAAAAAATCCCCAATTGTTGTCTCAAAATTCAGGTGCGGCTTTTACACGCACGCGGCCTATATACAAGTAAATACAGTATTTATGTGTGTTTTTTATTATAGTTAAGCTACGGGAACTTGAGATGTATCATTTATTATTTATTTTATAATTATTTGAATGCAAACACCACTTGTTAAAGAAATAATTTTTGAAAGAATGTGGTTTAGTTTAAAACTAAAAGTAATTAAAGTTTATTTGAGCTAAAAATTAAGTAAGTATCTAAAAAATAATATTAGTTTAAAACTTTAGTAGTTTTTTTTATGCAAAAGTACATGCACGTTACCAAACACGTAACAGATAGAAGAAAATATTTACACGTGGAAAGATAAAATAAAACACTTTTTACTCGATAAAAACTGGTACCTATAGATTAATCTAAGAGTCAACCGGAAGTAATTTTCGAGATTTATTCAAAGAAGAAATGCTGTTTTGAGCTTCCTATAAAACATCTATATATTTAAGTTGCTAAGCCGGCTTTTTGGGCAGTCCGTGAGAGAAAACTACTGCATCAATTTACTTCATTTTGTTCTTAAACGAACGACTGTAATATGTAGATTTATCAATTATGGTTTTTGTAATCACAATTTCTTTTAATTAGAGATAATTTCCAATTAAAAATTGATTTCTGCGCATGCTCAGTGGCAGGTTTAAATCTGGATTTAGATTTAGAAACTCACTGTATCTGCGTATGCTCAGTGACATGTTTTAGTGATAAACACGTTTATTCCGAGGCGTCTCTCTCTCTCTCTCTCTGCCATTCATATTTTTATGAAAATTATGTTTGTGAAATATAACATTAAACCTGACAGAAATTGTTTATTTCGCGCTCTTTAATTACCTATAATTTACAATTAAAAAAATTGCTTTCAGCGCATACTCAGTGACATTTTAAAATATGGCTTTAGATACTCACTAAGCACGAGGCCGCCTAAACACATTAATTTGCTTCTGCGCGTTATTATGATTTTGGCAATGATGTGTTGAGTATAATTTGTGTATTAGTGCCCTTATTGACTATCTAGCCGTCATGTTTTGACGGGTACCAACTAGTTTGTTTCTAAGCTTCATTACTGGACTTCATTCAATCTTGTAATGGTTTATTACAATTTTTCCTTACATACAATCTGTATTACTTTCCGCATTCAATATATATACATCATATCAGTTTTATAGCAACAAAAATTTGTTATTATATATGCCAAAAAATAAAATGAAGTACGCGCGTGCATTCATGCGTTAAACATTTATTTCTCAGAAGTAACGTTTTTTAATATATATAACAAAAATATCATTCGAAATCTTCTCTTTAATTAAAAGTAAGACTTTTCAAATTTTATGTCTTCATATATATATATATATATATATCCTTTTGCGAAAATGACCTTCCCGAAATAACTCCTCATTACGCAAGGAAATCACTTGCATATAAAGCTGTGTAATAATCTATAACATCGAGACAGATATTTTTCGTCCGTTAAGACCTGGATCGATTGTTTACAACTGTACCGTGTGCGTCCCTGAGGTTTTAAAGGCACTTTATTGCGTTCGAGACGAAGCCTCTATGCATATTTTACTATTTATCTTTTAAAGTCATTAGTGGCTTTAAATCTGTATTACTGGTATTTTAGGTAGAATATGAAAATTCGAGTTGCAGTACAGAGAGAAAGTAAGGGAAATTTTGGTTGCTGTTTAGGATTTTATTAATCTGAGTTTTTATTTTCTTAAACATTATCTATGTATACAACAAGAAAACAAATTGATTAATCAAATAAGAGTTATTTTTCTGCCCATAATAGTTTAGTTGGGTAGCATTTTGGCTTCGGACTGAGGATACTGTGTTAGAATCCCGACAGAGCCATTATATCCCTTCGTGTCTAGGCCGGATATTGGCATGTTAAATCCGTAGACAAGAAATCCCTTCCATATAGTCAGAGAGTGGGGGAAGGTACGAGCCCTCCAGATGTCATCTTTTGGAGTTCTCGGTCAAAATTGAGGCAGTACGAAGGAGTAATATTGACCCAATGGTATGGTTCTCTGGGTAAGAGGTAGTCAACAATGTCCGTGGTTATTTGTGCGAAATTCTCCGGACAAGTGCCTACACGTTGAAGAAAAGAAGTTTAGTCTTATGACATATCCTCTTATGAATTCCAACTATATTAAATTTTGTCTTTAAATACAGGTAATGGTTGAATATAAACATAGTAAGTGTTCCAGCCTCGTTCAGGACTATAAATTGTACCTCTACAAAGTGAGCAGATTTTTCTGCACATATGCCAGTATGTAAATGACCATCTGTGATTTATTCAATAGTGAAAGATTCATTTTCAAAATTTTCAGCAAAATTTACACTTGCATTACAAAATGTTATTATAAAGTTAATTGCAAATTCATCTTTGTAAGAGCTTTTCTGTAAGATAAACATTTGCTTTTTCTGTAAAAATGAATTAGAATAACTTTGAGGTTGTTTTATAATTAAATAATTCTATTATTTGATTATTTTTCATAATTTTAAATGCTTTTTCTTTGAGAAAAAATTAACATTTATTTTTTTTTTATTTTGGGGAAATTTACAAGGATAGTTTCAACTAAATTTCTAGCCTGTTAACTTAACATACAATAGTTACGTTTACACGTGTGACATCGCAAGTATCCTTTATATGAACAAATGCAGAGTAATATATTTGGTAGCAGAAAGTTACCCATGTTTTCTGACAACAGCAAGGCTTTTGTGACTTGAGGAGGGACCTATTTTCTTGCACTGTATGTTTTTTCAAGGATTTCGTGAAATTTTTCTAAAATTTGTATCTATTACCCATGATGAATACTTAATGACTAGTAACTCGTCGCGTAAGTAGAACATGCGTCTAACACTCCAGCTTATCAGATAGATTGGGTTGTGGCTAATTTTAGATCGATCAGTTAGCTCAATGATACTGAATCTTTTTTTTTGTCGGGCCACATGAATATGTTTGCTACGTTACGCAGTCCGCAACATAGTACACAATACACCATAATATAATAATGTAAAAATAAAATTCTCAACTCAAATGTATTCAAATGTTTATTTAAAAATGAGTGTCATTTTTTTGTGTTAAGACAAGCTTTTGACAATTTTAGACAAATCAGGTTTATACTTGCTACATGCTACCCTCAATACGTTTCGAGGTAAGAATCAGTAAGTCCATTTCTAGATACATTCTTCACATGTTTCAATTTGCAATCGGATGATTTACAAAGATGCGTTGATGTGAATAACGTGAGCACAACTGTTACATTTTTGTCCAGTTTGGTATTTTTCAGGCATAAACTATCAAAAATTGTGTTTGTAAAATCACTTGCCTGATAATGAGTGTGAGTGTTTCGAGGCGCACATAAAAGTTTGGTGGGGCTCATGCGGCCCGCTGTTTGAGTACCCCTGCGTTAGCTGATACCCTAGGGGCATGTTACATAATGAACTGTCTTTAGTATGCTTAAAATAATGAAAAAAAGACTCCATCTCATTGCTACTAAATGAGAAGCGTTTTTCCCTCAGGATCTCTTGGTAGACATTGTCATAGGGACATGACAGTAGTGTCACGGCCAGGAGCAGGAGAATTGAAAATTACGGGATGAAGTAAAATAATTGCTAAATGTAAGAAAGAAACATGGCAAATGACGGGCAATAAAAAGTGAAGGGGAGAGATCCAACAATATAGCGAAACTAAATATATAGATGGTGCTTGTAGCAAGAAGTATAAGATAAAATTCAAGAGAGTGAGTTGCAACGAATAGAAGAAAAGAAGAAAGGGAAGACTAAATTTATGATGGCTATAAAACGGGCCACCCTGCTTGATGCCGAAGCATGGGAAAAAGTTAAATTAGATGGGGGAATTTTATAAATCTCGCCCTCGATGCGCATTGGTGAAAAGGGGATTGAGAAGAGGCAGCCACGGACGAATGACGATGGCATGGTAAAAATATGACAAATGGAAATTGTAAGAGGTGGAGTCAACATTAATAAGAGAAAATAATATGAAATAAGATAGGAAGGCACATATAACATACGAAGGAGAGTTAGTCAGAAGTTTTGAAATAGAAGTAGTGTCAATCCGATGAATATGTACGGAGAACCCCCGATGATATAAATATAAGTCGTGGCCCATGCAAAGGAGCCCTAATACCTAGGAAGAGAGCTCCCCAGTGTCCCGTGCCGAGGGTCTACAAGGAGTGAAGGAGTCATATAACCGATGATGAGAGTGCCCCGGTTTCTCGTGTAGAGTGTCTGCCATGATTGACGGAGGCTTATACCAGACGAAGAAAGTGCCCTAGTTCCGTGCGATGATAATACAACGAAGTTCGTCCTTACGGGTGCCAGTTGCCCATCATAGTGATCCAACAGTCATCTTTCGAGGTACCGACTTTTTGCGTTTTCTTTTTATATTACCGTCATTGCTTCTCAGTGTGTAGCCTTAATATCTAATATAGAGCGCGATGAGGATGTTATTTGAGTATAAAATGTTAAGGAGATTGCCGATAATTCGTAACAAACAAATTAATATGATGTTATGCTTATATATATGAGTAAATATTGGTAGTAATGGAACATGGTTATATGAGTGATTATGTTTATAAAATGTTATCATAATAAGTGAATGAATTAAATATATGAGTCTTAGTGAATTAATTTAGTAGTAATGAAGTTGTGAGTAATGTGTAAATGAAGGATGAAATATTTAGTAGGATTGTATCATATTGTTTATGTGTTAATAATCAATAAATTAATTTGTCTGTGTAAACCAGAGTTGTTTCCATCATTTGGGAATCACAATTAATCAATGTACTAACCAAAATCTTAAGCAATGAATTCAAAATCATAATCATCATTAATAGTATAATTATTATATAATAACCCCAACTAATTCATTAACTTATCACCGCCACAGACATCTACATTTAAAGATCAAGGCATTGAAATTAGGATGACAAATATAAACCGTTGAAAAGAGCCCTTGACTACTGAACTACTTTCTAAAAATTTCGATGTCATGCAGTTACTAGTCACCAGTTTCCTCTAGTCTAGAGTCTATCTATACAGTAGCATGCCTTTGCGGTTCTTGATTTTCTTGAAAATTGGAAGATTGTACACAGGCTTAAGATTAGAGAAATTTAGTTTGTTAGTTTGTTTGAAGGGCTGTGCTAATCTTTTGATACAGGAAGACTAAACTGAAAGGAACCTAGTGCTTACAGCAGTTTCGACTGCACGACTGAAAATACTCATGCGTACCACCCGGTTAAAACCCGAAGACTAGCGTCTTAGCTATTCGGCTATCGTAGGGTTTATAGGGAATTTGCAGACCAGTCGATCTTCTGCATGATAGATTCAAGAAATTACGCCGTCCCTATCGTTAGATAATTCGGCAAGTTTAACTACCAATGACCGGTCGCCACTACGGCATCCCGCTTGACACCAATAAACCACAGCCTCAGGCCCCCAGCACCATCCAAAATCCTGTGTCCAACAAGGCTATATCCTTCATCTCAAAACTAGTTCAGCTAGCGACATTGTCCTCTCTTTGGCTAACAGCCAGAACATCCAGGAGCCAAACCGTGATAACCTTCTTTCCCCATTAGTTACCCAATTTTGGGCAATCACCACACCACCAAATATTTCGACCATTCCCCCATCAGGAAGGTCACTTTATTAATTCATTCAGAATTTACAAAACAATATCACAGCTTAATTTACAATTACAAAAGCCTGTTCAGCTCGAACAGGAAACCATATGATAAACATATCATTAAATCAATAACAATAACAATGCTATTAACATTGACACCGCCCGTTTCAATATATGCAGTTAACAAACATCTCTTAACGTTAACAATTCTGCACAACTCGTGCAGAGAATAAGGCTTAATAATTTATCATAATAACAAACTATTGACACGTAATATCACCAACAACTGATTGCAAGCAAAGTTCAGCGTCAAGTCTCTGATAGTCCATAGTCCGTAGAAGCTATAATTCTGTCCACAGCGGCTTTATATCTGCTACATCCGACGTCCGTCGACAGATGATTAGCATCAATTTTCATAGACGTTCTTATCTGGTATCTCTCACAACTTCCACGTGTAGTTTCTCTCTTGTATGGTCTCTCCCCACGCACTCTCTCTGAACAAACTTAACACCTTTTTTATTTCTGCAATGCTTCGCCACATGACCTATACCCCGGCACTTACAGCAAATCGTAGGTCTTCTACATGATAAATCAATGCTCTGAAACAATGCTCTGAATTAATCCGATTAATATTTATGCTTGGTAACATCTAAATAAAAATAATTAATTTATATATTAAAATTTTTAATTTTAATAAAAATAATTAATTTATATATTAAAATTTTTAATTTTAATAAAATAGAGAGAGAGAGATAGATAGTTGGTTGAGTAAAAGAGGGCTGCGCTTTTTGGCGTGACAAAAATACACTAATATAATGAATAGAAATCTACATATTAAATCACGTTTAGAGTTGAAAAAATAACGTAAGGAACTTCGTTCCTGACGGGGGTTCCCCCGACCGCACATTTTTTTTCTTTCTGCTAACTTTCTATACTCTAAGTCCGAATATCTTACGTTTTGTATTTAAGAACCGACTTTTATGTGTATATTTTTATAGTATATTTTCCTTTTTTTAAAGTTTGAGTATATAAATTAAAATTCTTATGAACATATGGATATATCCGTAAATGACAGAAAATCCTTCAATAAATAAAAGCTAACGTCCTCCCTGTTGGCATATACATAATATCTGAAAAAAAGGAAATTAAATATTATTATTTATCAGGAATAAGTATAATAAATGAGAAGAAATGTATTGTACTATTGTGAATGAGAAATGAGAACTACTAATATAATAAATACTTGTAAAAAATAAACTTAGTATATGCTTGCGATTTTAATGTGATTAATGATACGGACACTACTGCTTATGTGTCTATTTTTAGGAAGAGAGCTTATTCATCAAATTCTGCTTATTGAAATAAATAAAGAGGAGGAAACAATTTCTAATGAGAACAATTAGCCCTTTATGAATTTCTGAATTAATGATTCCTGTAGTTAACGTATGAAGCGCATGCATAGGCTTATTACACAAGAAATTTGCATCACTAATGAAGCTGTGTAACGATCCATAAAACCGGAGACGAGGTTATTTTTCTGCTTTGGAGGCTGAATTGTCAAGATCGATTACTTAAAATTATACATGTTGTTGGCGCTTTTCCCATAGGTTTTAGTGTCAGCTGCGCGTATGCCAAGCAAATAATCTCATGTATCTAAATCCTTAATTAGAATATGTGTTCTGAAACTTGTTCGGATAGTTTCGGTTAAATATTTGAAAATTATGCATGGTGCGAATCAATCTGCGTGCATTTCTGAAACCTTTAGTGTCTTCCAAACAGTGGCGTATCTTTAGTCGAAGAGATTCGGGCTATCGCACCACCCTCTTGCGTAAAAACTTCAAAGTATTTTTTTCAATTGTAAATTAATAAACGTAAGGTCCTTATGCACATTTTAGATACATATTTTTCTTTATGTAGCATTTAAAAATTGTTTTTCCTCCATGTGATATGCTCTAATCTTGAGAACATTCGCCCATTCATTCCGCAAAGTCTGATTGCTACTTTATTACGTATTAACTTAATATGTATCCATCGTTACTCCCAATGAACAGTTGTCACTGTGACATCATTGCCTTAGACGGATTTTGAACCCAAGACAACACAAACTATGAATTTGACACTGTGCATTTATATGTTTTATTTGGACATGAACTTTATTCGTCTTTCCCGTTTGTACAACTGATGTGCTATACTTTCATAGCATTTTCCTTGTATTTTTCACAGTTATAATAATATCTTCTTTTTAGGCACAAAATGTTATTTATTGTGAGCCGTAACAAAATGATTTAAGCCCTTTAAACTAGCTCCCTATTCCCGAGTCTTGTGTTCATTGAAAGGGGCAAATACGGCTTACACGACAGTTCATTGGAGCCACTCGAACCGTTTGACCGTAAGAATAACTGGTAATAAATTACATCAGAACTCCAAGTATTATATAAAGATTTATTTTTGAACACAGTTTTAACTTCTATTTGTGCTGCATACGGGGCCTTCCGCTGCTTAAAATCCAATTCTTATTTCACACCACACCTCTTCTGTCATTGGTTATGCATTGATACTTCAAAATATAATGCAAGGGTAGCTGATATGACAATGTGGCAAAATACACAAGCAGCTAGATTCAACCATTCACCAACATTTAATTGAATACTGATTGGACAATACACAGAGCAATTTAAAATAACATTAATGATTTTCCTTTCTTATTAATTTCTCTAGCTTAGTATTTATCATGGACAATTTATCATGCTTTAAAAATTTCAGAACAGTTTAGATAAACGTTATGAAAGAATGAGCTAACGAGAGAAAATAAACATTTTCCTGATGCCATTTTGAACAGTCAATGACAGAGTCGGGGTATTATGTGACAGACTGATTCTAACCACTCATTTCATTTGCTATCTTCGGGCATGCTTACACTGTCAAAACAAGCTTGTTTGTTTACATTTTTTTTCCCAATTCTTATGTAAAACTAAAGCAATGAAACTTTTGGAACCCATGCTTTTACAACCGGAGAATGGAGACTCAAAGGATTTTTTCTTTTCTTTTCTTTCTTTCATTTATTTAGTCGATATGAAAAAAACGTGTATACAGTAAGACTCAAATCTGCTCACAAACCAAATAAAAAAATTTCTTGATATCGTTGTAAATACCATAAATAGTGAGAATGTAAATGCGATATTTATTTAATCATTTATTTTCCAAAGCAATTAAATAAGGTATTCCTTATCCAGTACTATAGTTCTACAATAAAACACTTAAAGCGTCACCTCCGTGATTGATTACTTTCTACACTCTGCATATAAATGAAAGAGAGTAAAATAACACTATTGTAATCTATTTATAACATCTTAGAGAAAGATAACCTTTTAAATTCATTATCTCCAGATATTTAATCTTAGTTAATGGCTGGTAATTAAGAATTAATAACTGATATTTAAGAAAATGTTTTTCAGAAAGAGAAAAAGAGATAGGTTCCCCTAGACGTCTCGAATTAATGAGGCATTTTCTGAAAATTAGTAATAAATCTTTACTGCGGCATTTTATTAAGTTATGTAAAATTTCTGTCTCCAAATAAAATTATGTATCCATTTTTCTTCTTTTCATAAGGCAGTTTCAAATTCACCCTCTTTGTATGTGAGCCGCAAAGATAAAGATACGGCTAGAAAAAAAATGCTATTGGGGGAAATATGTAGCATGAACTAGGATTCAAAAATTTTTCAGATCATATTTCTGATCAAGCATATACTGCCGGATCAAAATATATATATGAGTCGTTTATTTTGTCAGTGGCATTAATCACTTTGTTTTTAGTTCGAGATATTTAAAAAATATCTAAAGATATTCAAAGATATTTAACATCTCAGTGGTTCTCACCATATTGATTTAAATTTTTTTTTAATTGAAGAGGTGCCTTTAAATTGTAATTATTGTTATTATTAACTTGATTTTTTTGAAAAAGTGCTTTATGTCACCTTCAAAATAAACGGCTCACACGCACGCACGCACGCACGCACGCACGCACACACGCACACACACACACACACACATATATATATATATATATATATATATATATATATATATATATATATATATATATATATATATATATATATATATATATATATATATATATATATATATATATATATATATATATACCGGGTGCGTCATAAATTCGTGCAAAGTTCAAAAGTTCGTAATAAAAGAAATAATTCTCTGAAAAAATTTCTGTTTGAGCGAATAGGATCAGAGGGACATTGGATTTTTTTCCATGTAAAAAAAAAAGTTTCCGAAAGTAACCGAAAGAGGGCGCTTTTGTGTGACCACGTTAAGTCTGCATTGCGTGAAAGACATGCGTTACCTGTTGTCGCCTTCATGCAGGATGGTGCCTCGTCCCACATTTCACGTGATATCAAGACTTCCTGTTGGAATCTTTCATTGAAGACCGAGTTCTATAAGTCGCGGTTGTAGGGTTCAGTGGCCCTCACGGTCACCAAACTTGATCCCGGAAAAATTTTAGTTGGGGGGATACTTAAAGTCTCATGTGTACCGGGGCTCCCCAACCACTTTCATGGAACTGAAAAATGTCATTCGATAGACAGTCGCTGCCATCGATGCTACAATCCACTGTAATGGGCTTATTGACACGCCTCACTTGCCTATTACTTTGTGCTAGTAGTAATGTTGAACATCTGTTACTTTAAAATTAATGCGCAGCCTTATGTTATTGTGATCTGTTTGATTTTCTGTTTGCGTTTTCCTGATTTGCATATAACGTCTCAGTATGACGTGTGAGTGCCCTCTTTCGGTTACTTTTAGAAACTTTTTTTTTTACATGGAAAAAAATCCAGTGTCCCTCTGATCTTATTAGCGCAAACAGAAAATTTTTCCGAGCATTGCTTCTTTTATTATGAATTTTTTAACTTTGCACGAATTTATGACGCACCCGGTATATATGTATATGTATATATATGTATATGTATATATGTATATGTTTATGTATATGTATATATATATATATATATATATATATATATATATATATATATATATATATATATATATATATATATATATATATATATATATACAGTGTGTAACAAAATTATAAGACCACTGTGGATTTTGTGATTTTTACTATAAATAGTATATTTTTTTAAAAATTAAATTGGGTAGACGTTAATAAATGAAATATAAAATATATGTATATTATTTTTAAGAGATATTTATATATACTAATTATTTTATCAACAATTTCAAATTTTTCCAATCAAATATCTGTAACAAAATTATAAGACCACTAGTGAAAACAAATTTTTTTAATAAAACTAATATGATGTTGATCCACCATTTTTCTGAATAACTTCAGATACTCGATTTTTCATTGAATTAATTAGGTTTTCGAGCAAATATTTGGGAATTTTCTCCCATTCATCCATGATAGCTAGTTTCAATTCATACACAGAATCATACTGACGGTTATTTGCATACACTTGGCGAGCCAAATGGCCCTACATGTTTTCGGTTGGATTGAGGTTTGGACTAATACCCCAGTCAAAATAGACCCGATTTTGACGAATGGCTAAAAAAAATATGAAAGTTTTGAAAATTGATGGAGATGTTTGTTTAGGCATGCTAATGAACATACTAAAAGTCCCCACTGATCAGACTTGAGCTTTCGCCGCCATCTTGGAAAATGTGTACACTTTTTTGGTTTTTTGGGAATAACTTTAAAAATATTGATTTTATAAAAAATAATTAAATTCAAAAATTAAAGAGCATTAAATTATAAACAAAAATCATTCATAACATTTTTTTATATGTCTAACAGGAACAAAGATAATTGAGTTTGAAAAGAGCGCACTATCACACCTGGGACGCGCAAGCGCGGTTCCCCATCGCGGTGGGGGGAAATACCCGCGCATGTGCATACCATAATTAGCCAAATTAGTTTTGCACTAAATGGGAAGGTTTTTTGTATTTTTCCAAATAACTAGGGAAATATTAACTTTACGTAAAAAAAGTTTATTTCAGAAATTAAAAAACATTAAATTATGTACAAAAACGATTATATACATTTTTGTCCTACACCTAACAGGAACGAAGATATTGACTATAAATTGCGCGTTGATAATGGAGGTAGCTTCTACAAAAAACAATACACAAAAACATATATTATATTTTTTTTATAAGTCTAACACGAACAAAGATAATTGACTTTGGAAAGAGCGCACTATCACACCAGGGACGTTCATACGTGGGTGCCCATCGCGATTGCTGGAAGACACGCGCATGTGCATACCGTAAGGCACCAAATCGGTCTTACCCTAGTATTTTCCTACCCAGTTAATAGTTAGTCACCGTTCCGTGTGCGTCTGTGAACAATGGCTGATACGGAACTATGTTTTATATGCAAAAAATTAATGTAAAATGATGATTTCGTGAATGTAGGAGAAAAGGGGATCGATGCTTTAAAGAGAGCTAGTATACAAAGAAAATACAATAAGTATGAACAGTTGGAACATTTAAAATCTGTTTCGGTCCATTCGTTGTGTCAGAGAAATTACACCAGACCAGGAAGTATAAAAATTGATTTAAAAAGAAATGCAGAAATCGCGTCAACATCCCAAAGTGAAGAGCGGGCGGTAAGTTTACGATCTTTTTTAACTCAGTTCGATTTTCGAACAAAATGTCTCTTTTGTAAGGCAGTGATAGAAGAAGAATTCAAAGCAAGACAAAAGAAAAACCAACTGACAGGCGAAGAACTATATATGAAGTTAGGAGTCTCGAAATGAAAAACAAAGTTCTTGAAGCTGCAGAGAATAGACATGACCAGTAGGGAGAGGAAGTTCAGTGTCGTATAATAAACGTTGCTTATTTAGTTGCAGCTGATTCGATTTATCGCCAAGATTGCTTCATGACTTTTTTTCTACACATTGCACCAATCAGAAAGAGAGGGCGGCCTGAGTCGGATTACGTCTCAGCAGCTGTAGACTAAATATCCTTCTTCCTTGATAATAATGACGACTGTCAATTCTCACTACCCGAACTCAAATCTCAAATTACAGGGCTAGTTCCAGACGACATCACTTTGAGAAATAAGTTGAAACAAAAATACGAGGATGGCATTATTTTTGCTTCAAACTCCAAAACAGTTACTGTCATGTTTACGTAATACTGGGATGAAAGTCTTATCAGACTCTTGGTACGACAAAAGGATATGAAATGATCGTGAGGAGCGTCTACGAATAGTGCAAACTGCTGCAGCCATAATAAAAGAAGATATCCAGACACCAGTTTATGACACTCATTGCTACCCTCCAAGTGATAACATTTTCAGAGATGTGAAAAAGGGTATTCCAGAAAGCCTAAAATCTTTTTTGGAGCACTTGATTATTAAAAAAAAGACCTCTAAGGCGGAAAAAAGTCTCTTCAATAGCTCACGTCATTATATCAGCGCTAAGGCCACGATCATTTATGTCTCCTCCGCTCAATGGTCTTGCTTTATTTTTGTACAAAAGTTCTGTTCCAAGAATTTAATAACAATGCTCTCGAATTTGGGATTTTGTTCTTCTTACTATGAAGCCCAAACACTTGAGATGTCATCCATAAATCATCCGCCACCCCAAATACGCGAGAGATCATTCTGCCAATTCGTATTTAACAATGCAGATTTCAATGTGTCGACAATCGATGGCCTGAATACGTTTCATAGCATGGGGGGCATTGCTTGTTTTACTCCAGTGTCAGCAGTGGAACCCGGGACGAAGATAAAAAAATTAACCGAACTTACATCCGCATCGACCGTAAATGCAAAATGGGAATCATTCCTCTGGAAACGTTTGAAAATTTTCGAGGGCCTGGGTTAAAAACAATTACTATCGAAGATTTGAATGTCTTAAATCCTTTAGCGGAAGATTTACCACTGCCTAAGCCATCTGATATCTCCTGGATGTGTGTTAAGTGGTTAGGTCTTCCACAGATACCTGAATGGAAAGGATTTTTCCATTGTATAACCAGAAACCAGACTTGTGAAAAGACCAAAGTAATACACCTTATTTTTGTTAATTCACTACCAAGCAAGTATGACACCATTTTCACTGTGCTGCCCAGCACAGTGAAATATGCTGCAGTGAAATATGCACAGTGAAATATGCTGCCCAGCAGTGTGTTAAAATGCACCAAAAGTCTTGCATACTCACGTTTGACCAACCACTGTATATTAAAGCTCGAGAGATAGTCGCAGCAACATCCAATCCATTATTACCAAGTTGTATTGTGAGGCTTGGTTGACTCCATCTTTTAATGCCATTCTTAGGCTGCATTGGGTACATAATGGCTGGAAGTCGGTTAAAAGAAATACTCACTTTGATTTATGCACCTACGTCAGTAGAAAAAAATGTTGCCTGGCCATGCAGAGTAAGATGCGGATGTGGGAAAGCAGGCATCAACTAAACAACGGCCTGCAATAATTGCAATGGGGTATGTCAGAATGGCATCAGCCCTGTTGATGATGACGATCGAATGAAAGAAGTTGATGAATGGGCCGATACTAGCGGATCCATAGACGATCTATACATGCATGACGAAGGGGAGAATCCCGTACCGAAAAAAGCACGTAAATCCTGAAGTAGGTAAGCTTGAACAATTATTCGCAATGGAAATCTGATAGTGAATACCACCAAGTTTACTACATTCATGTATAAAATTAATAATGATTAATTATCTACATAGCCAAAAATATTAAAGTCTATTTTCTTGTGTTTAAAGAATGCCGAAATTTGGGAGAGGTTAGAAATTTAAAGAAGAGCGTCTACAACAAGACTTTGAAGCTACCCCCATTATCAACGCGCATTTTATAGTCAATATCTTCGTTCCTGTTAGGTGTAGGACAAAAATGTATATAATCGTTTTTTTACATAATTTAATGTTTTTTAATTTCTGAAATAAACTTTTTTTACGTAAAGTTAATATTTCCCTAGTTATTTGGAAAAATACAAAAAACCTTCCCATTTAGTGTAAAACTAATTTGGCTAATTATGGTATGCACATGCGCGGGTATTTCCCCCCACCGCGATGGGGAACCGCGCTTGCGCGTCCCAGGTGTGATAGTGCGCTCTTTTCAAACTCAATTATCTTTGTTCCTGTTGGACATATAAAAAAATGTTATGAATGATTTTTGTTCATAATTTAATGATCTTTAATTTTTGAATTTAATTATTTTTTATAAAATCAATATTTTTAAAGTTATTCCCAAAAAACCAAAAAAGTGTACACATTTTTCAAGATGGCGGCGAAAGCTCAAGTCTGATCGGTGGGGACTTTTAGTATATTCATTAGCATGCCTAAACAAACATCTCCACTAATTTTCAAAACTTTCATATTTTTTTTAGCCATAAAACCTATTTTGACTGGGCTATAAGTCTTGGCCAGTTTAAGACCTCGATTTTTTCTTTTTGAAACCAGTTTTTAGTTGATTTAGACACATGGTATGGCGCATTGTCTTGCTGAAATTTCCAGTTTTATCGTCCTAAAAATGGGCCAAAAGGTAGAAGGTGTTGGTAAAGCAGTTGTTGATAACAAATGGAGTCCATTTTTCCAAAAATTCGCTTTGTCCTGATGGAGTCTCACAGATTGATGGCACTGTGGGTAAAGCGATGGTATTTCATTTAGAAAAATTGGCGATAAAATATGTTCCTGATAGTATTTGGAGTTAATCTTGACATTTTTTCCCACTCTCTTTATTTTTAACTTTCCATTATAAGAAAAACCAGCAACAATCATGAATCCCTTAGAAAAACTTTCTTTCGATTTTTTTAACCATGTACTTAAATTTTTTTTCTCCCCTTTTATGATAATAAATGGCTCTTTTTTTGTTACAATCATTTAAATACACCCATGATTCATCTATTGTGACAATTGTTTTCCATTTTTCTTTGGATAAGTGTTTCTCATATAGAATTCTGCAGCGTGTCCTGCGTTCAGCGATATGATTTGGAAGAAGACGATGCACATTGCGTTTTTTCGCTTTCTTAAGATTTAAATCAACGTTTATCATTTTGTTTACAGTGGACACCGAGCATTTTAATGATTTTGCAACTGTCCTTTGACTAGGGGGATTTTCTTTTAACATTAAACAACGTATCTTTGCAATAGTCGAAGATGTCCGTTTTTTCCTTGGATACTTGTTTGGAATTTTTGCCCCACTTGAGGCTCAATTTGACGTTTTTTTCTATTCTTGTTGACGATATGACCTACCGACGCTTTAGATATCCCAAAACCATGACTCTCACATCATTTTTGGATAACGGAGTATGCATATTTATCTTCGGAAAAAGCATAAATGTAGCCTTCGAACCACTGCTTTGTTATAAACGCCATTTTGAATAAAAACAAAACTTTCAAGCCGCTGACGATAATTTTGACTTTTAAAAACATAGTACAATTGCAATTATTTCTTTTGCAGCAAATGATTTTTTATTACCGCTTACCAAAATCGTCTAAAAAATGTGCGAATAGCCTCTGTATTTTAGCAAGCAGCATCCCAGGTCATGACTTCCTTTGCCAACTTTAGCCTTCCTTCTTTATGATGCTTTAACAGTCTTTGTTTTCTTTTTAATTTCCGAAGAGCAACATTTGAATTTGATCTTAAAGTGCGCCAGACTGTCATATGTTAATTAGTTTTACCTTAGTACCTCTCATGAAGAAGGGAATGTTATTTTATAAGGATTGTGACATAGACATCAAATGTCAAAAAAGGTGAAGTTTCGGAAGTTTTCACCACATGGACACGAACTTGATTCTTTAATAAGTACGATTGTTCTTGTGTTGTCCCTTCAACAGAAGAAATGATGGATACAGGATTTCTCTCGTAATAAAATGGCAAATGTGCTCGAGAGGCAAATGTGCAATTACCACGAGATAACTTTATCTCGAAATTGGAGAAATTAAGTTTCAGTTCAAAGAGCGTACGAGCTATGTATTAAAAAAGTAAATTTCCAGATTTGAGATTCGGGAAATAAGTTAAATTTTACAGAGTCGCGTATCTTCCACTCTTCCATTTCCATTACAGAATAGGATTAGTTTTGAAAATTTAGTAACAACAGCTGTTCAGATCGTAATATCAACTCATAATTAAATACTTTAACGTACGATATTTTCCTTTCTAGGATATTTTGTCTGGTATTATTGTACTTATTCCATGTTTCTTCTTTTCTGTTATCTTTTCTATTTCTTGCTTGGTAATTTCCACTCTTCACAGTTTTCTGTTATGAATGGAAACGCTATTTCGCCCTTACAGGTTAACCCGGGAGTGATTTATTGCTCAGCCCCTGAAGAAGAGAGATATAACGACTTTGGAAAGTCGTCTCTAATGACCAATGTATTGGGATGTGGCTGATTTATGGCTAATTTATCTTGAACCTCTCTTATTTTCAGGGTTTTTTAATCTCCATTTAAATGGAGAAAGAGCCTAACGAATTGCACGTAAGGAAATAGGTAATTTTCTAGCGATAAAAATCCCTTTCTTAGAGGATGCTTTTGATTCTATAATAATATTTATGCATTGCCTCACATTGTAATCCACAGGTTGAAAATTCTGTTCTTGCCTAATTCGTTCTTGGCTAATTTATCTTGGCTAATTCGTTCTTGGCTTAATTCTCTTCACGTCCATGGCTGATTCACCTAGAACCTCATTTATTTTGAGGGGTTTTTATTCTCCATTTAAATGGAGAAAGAGTCTAACGAATTACACGTAAGCAAATAGGCAATTTTCTAGCGAGAAAAATCCCTTTCTTAAAGGACGTTTTTCAGTCTATAATAATATTTATGCATTGCCTCACATTATAATCTACAGGTTGAAAATTCTGTTCTTCGCATAAATATTTCAAAATCAACGTTAATATTAAAATACACTGTTTCTAATATCCAAATAGACATTTGTAGTAGGCATGTCACGCTTACAAAAGAGAATTTCGCAATGGTCGTGCTTCACGACGAACGTGAAGCATTTCCTGTGCTAAATCTTTTTAATCCAAAAAACTAACACTGTATTGTACGATCCTTAGTCACGCATGTAACACTCCCTAAATTTAATATTCCACGCGATAGAATGGAGTCAACCGCTCACTTCCGAGGGTCATTTCGCAGTGCTTGATCTCTGTATGAAAAACATGCCACACCCTTGTATGCAACTTATTGAAATATTCCTTATCTTTGCTACGTAGCCCTAATCTGGATGTAAAAGATGTAATAGGTCGGGCCCCTGTGAAGGAAAAATTTACAACATGGTTATTACTTCTTGTAAAGTTTAAAAAAATGTACTTGTTTTCTCTTTTAAAAGACGTATTGGAGTAAAATATGTACCTCATTTATACTGTTGGTGGTTGATATAATGCAATATCGCATACGTTGTTAACGCTTAAAAACACTGTTTTGCATGCTGTACGGGTAGTGATATATCTGGCACACCGAAAAAAAATTATAATATTGTCTATTTCCGGTAAAATGAAATAATTACACGCACTTACTAGTTCTTTCAGAAAAAAATGTCGACAAAAGTTCAAAAATTCTGATGGTTGATTTTCTGCAGTATGGGACATGTAGTTAACGCTAATATGTATATAACACTAATATAGGTCTGAAACTCTGTAAAACAAAAAAATACTTAAAGAGAATGGTTATTACTCCAGAAAAAGTTTATATATATATGTAACGCTTCTAGTCCGCGACATTGTAAAATTCAGTTCTTAGTACTAGTCCGGGATAATGCAGTCGGGGCCGGACTCCTGGAATTCTCTTTGGTGGGGCAGTCATCATGGCTGAGCAAGGCAAGACATGCTATAGACCTTTAAATTCGTTTATTTACCAATAAAAGCATCTCTGGCTCCATCGTTCGTATTAATATTCTATCCAATGCTTAACTTGCTACGCTATTCCAATCATTTAATTACTTTCACTCCCGCACAACGCAATAGCGCAACGCGACGCTGCGAACAACGTCTTTCCAGTTCAACTTCTTACATGCTTCTGAAGTCATTCCTTTGTTTAAAACCCACATACACTCTTTCTACAAAGTTCTCGAACATCGCTGTGACGTCATCTTTCGGCGATGATGTTATAATTCCCCCACTGTTCACCTAGTTCAATACTATTAATAGCTTTAATGCCATTCATTTCAATACTTCCTTATTCATTTTAGCGCTATCAAGTCCGATTAATCTGGCGTTTCATGTTTTAATTCCGATATTCTATAGAAACCCCCCCCCTTTTTGGACCCCTCAAGGTTTAACCTCTTAATAAATCTCTGACATATATATATATATATATATATATATATATATATATATATATATATATATATATATATATATATATATATATATATATATATATGTGTATATGTATATATGTATATGTATATATGCATATCTATATATATAAAACAGTTCCGTAACTGACTCATTCATTCATTCATTCATTCATTCATTCACTGACTGACTGACATACAACGCACAGACCAAACCGCTGGACCTAAAGGGCTGAAATTTTGCATGGCGATTCTTCTAATAGTGTAGGGGTGCACTAAGAAAGATTTTTCAAAAATTCTTCTTAGATTTTTTTAAATTAAATTTTTAAGCTGTTTTTTAAACTTTTTTTACGTTTGCATTTAAAATAATACATTGAGGGTTATAAAATTTATATCACGAGAAAGATCATAAAAATTCCTTCAAAATGAAATTTTTTTCTAATTTTTACCTCCATTTCCTGATTTTTGGTGAATTTTTAAAGATTAATTTTTAGAATTTAATTTATTAAATGCCGATCACGTGACTTCTTTTTCTGGTACTTTAAATAAATTTATCGTCACGTGCATAAAAACTAAATGTCGAATGTTTGTTAACCAAAATCAATTTAAAAACTAAATACAGTATAAATAACATAGAAAAGATTTAGCCTTTATCATTGGAGCAAAAATTCCTGAAAAGTAAAACATAAAATACATAAATTTATAGATAAAAAAATATTTTTTTCTTGCTAATGCGGCAGACGATTGGACATTATTTTGTCTATAAAAATATCCGATTATTTATAAAAAATATCCCTTACGATTTTTTTTATAAATATATATTTTTTTCCTACGTCAATTGTATATATTGATCGTCGTATTTATTATAAATATATATATATATATATATATTTTGGCATTAATTGCATACATTGACCGTTGTATTTAATTTGAATGTACTCCGTAGCGAAGTGCGGGTTTTCAGCTAGTATGTATATATATATATATATGTATATATATATATATATATGTATATATGTATATGTATATATGTATATATATATATATATATATATATATATATATATATATATATATATATATATATATATGTATATATATATATATATATATATATGTATATATATATATATATATATATATGTATATATATATATATATATATATATATATATATATACATATATATATATATATATATATACATATATATATATATATATATATACATATATATATATATATATACATACATATATATATATATATATATATACATATATATATATATATACATACATATATATATATATATATATATATACATATATATATATATATACATATATATATATATATATATATATATACATATATATATATATACATATATATATATATACATATATATATATATATATATATATATATATATATATATATATATATATATATATATATATACATATATATGTATATACATATATATATATATATATATATATACATATATATATATATATATATATATATATATATATATATATATATATATATATATATATGTATATATATATGTATATATATATATATATGTATATATATATATATATGTATATATATATATATGTATATATATATATATATATATATGTATATATATATATGTATATATATATATATATGTATATATATGTATATATATATATATGTATATATATATATATATGTATATATATATATATATATATATATATATATATATATATATATATATATATATATATATATATATATATATATATATATATATATATATATATATATATTGATTGATTGATGGATATACTACTAGTTGTTTTAATCTAGCCCATCATGTATCCTTAATAGATATATACAGTGTTTTTCAATGATTAATCTCCCACGGCTGCGTTTCGTTTCTATTATATGAACTGCAATTCTGGAATAAGAAAAAAAAGGAACTATGTCTGCATATGCGGCAGTTGAAGGATAGAAAGGAAATAGTATGAAAAATGTTGTAAATTGTCATGCAGAGACAAAATAATATGAATTTAAATGTTTAGAAATATTATAAAATACAGAAGATCTATGAGTTTCGAGTAGACGAGTTATAACTGAGAAAAATCGAGCAGATGGACCTGTAATTTAAAATTCTAGATGTAAGCAACCCAAGAAATTGAAGAGCAAGACTACGTCTAGACCATAACGATCACTCCTTTCAATAACGTGGCAAATTTTAACTGACAATTTTAATACTTTCGGTTCGTACGAGTCCTTTGCATTTTTTACGTGTATAACAAGTTTTTCTTGGAGAATTTTGCTCGTGACAAATTTTTCAGTTCTACTGTTTTTAGAAACAGACCTATATCGCCCACTCCTTTCAACAACGTCATATGTCGAAAAACAAGATTTTTCAGGAGAGTGATTTGAAAGTCTAAAAGTACATTGAAATGCATTGAAAATAAATTTTAATTCTAGCGGCTAAATATTGAGCGGTGAGATATGACGATCTTGCAGGTATATACTACTCTTTCAGGGCATACTGAAAATAATTAAACTAAAAATCGCCAATTTTTGAGATATGACGTTGTTGAAAGGAGTGAGCGATATGGTCTAGACCAGGGGTGAGCAGAGTTTTCGAAAGTACGGGCTACTTCTAATTTTTTCAAGGTTTTGCCGTCCACCCAGTGGCGTAGATGCGGTGAGCTAAAAATAAAGTCTACAATATTTATTATAACTTAATAATAAATACGGAATATGTACTTCCCTACATAACTACAATTAAAAAAACTTACTCTTTTAAAAACGCGTTTAAAGCAAAACGCAAGATACAAACATAATAATAATAGCCACAAATATAATAATATTGACCGCGTCTTAGGTCTTAGTAAAGGTGGTCACCCCAAAATGTCTTGGTGGTCCACCGGTCGATCGCGATCGACTTAATGCCCACCCCTGGTCTAGACGTAATCTTCCTTCTCAATTTCTTGGGTTGCTTACATCTAGAATTTTAAATTACAGGTCCATCTGCTCGATTTTTCTCAGTTATAGCTCGTCTAGTCGAAACTCATAGATCTTCTGTATTTTATAATATTTCTAAATATTTAAATTCATATTATTTTGTCTCTGCATGATTATTTGCAACGTTTTTCATACTATTTCATTTCTATTTTGATCTTGGTACTTAACAAATTAAAATATTATCAAAACTTTAAAATACACTCGCATAAAATCTGCAATGGAAAGCACGGTTTTAAGAAACAAAATGTCATTGAACCTATAATAATACAATTGCATATGTTTGAATTTATTGATATCTTATACAATTGGATTAAGTATGTATATTAAGTTTTTAAATGTATAAAATTATATAAAATATATTTGACAAGAATGATTCTTTGTTTATCAGATATCAACAAAGTTGAAAACGGTCAAACGAAATTAACACTACATTATAAGTACCAAGAATAAAGTTTTTATCAGTTTTGCCTATGTTAAAACCTTTGTTTTGGACTGTCTTGGCAGTTAGTTCTAGTGTTAACATTGCTAAATTACTATATTTTCCCATCACTATTTGTCAGGTAGATGAAAACATTGTCAATGCTTCCACAGTACGAGATTTTTGTTTTTCTTGTTAATAGTTTCTGTGGTGACAAGCTGTGTATAATATATTCATTTTATTTTCTGGAAAAAAAATTGTTAGTCAAGTTGAGCGAAACATGCTCAGTACGACGATATTTTTGATTATGTTTAGAGATTTTGTAATGAATAAATCTGTATTAATTTTTCTTTTTTTTTTCCTGAATATTATAATTTATTTATTAAGCGCGTTCATACATGCTAGGTTATCTTAAAAGGAGAATAATTTGTTTATCTGTTTTTAGGACATGTGAGTTCATTGTAGAAAAATCAAGTTAAATGTGTATATTTAAACAAAAATAATAGAGGTAGTTGAGTTTAAAATCACTTTGTATAAAATATTCACGAATTAGTTTGAGCCACCTAAAAAATTAGCGCAAGCGTAAGTGAGTGATTTAGGTTACGAAGTTATTATTTGTATTAAACGCAGCTTGGGATGCCACAGTATTAATTTTAGCGTAATCCAACTTGCATAGAGAATATTAGATAGTTATAAAAAAAACGTTTATTGAACACTTTCATTAACATATACTTCTTTTACACTCGAAAAACGGAGCTTAAGAAAAACTCCTGCATTTTAACCAAAGTGCATAAAAAAGCTACCTCTTTAAATTCGAAAGAAAAATTTCGACGTTACAAGTAGTAGGATGTTTTATATATTTTTTCATATTATCGTTGTAAAAATTTTCTCCAGTCAGTCCAAAATCTTTTTACTTTTCTCATAAATTTAGTAAAAAATATTCATCTCTTTCTGTTCCATGTTCGAAATTCTTTTCTAAAGAGGTCATCAGTGTTTTTTACTTGGAAAATGTAAAGATATACTGCCATTACCAAAATTGTTATATTCAAATGTGTTTTGTGTCTATATGAAGTTGTTCAACGATATTAGAACTTCTGCTATTACCGAGAATTTGAACGAGTTTTCGGTTGTTCATTTTGCTGAGTAAGGGTATTGGAAGGTTTTATTAACTGCATTTTTACTTGGTTATAACAGGTAACCCCCCGCTTTACGACAGTTCATTTTGCGACTTGTCTCCTCTACCAAAGACCTGCATGAACACCTGTTTTTGCTAAGCGAGATAGAGTCTACGAGAATTTTTGTTTTTACGATGGAAAAGTGGGAAAAGCAAAAACATTGAGCAGGATTTGTTTTCTTTCCGTACATCAGTCACGGCCCAAGGCTCTCATGCTACGTCCAACACAAACACTACTGCGTTTTCATTGCATTTGATTCGTATATCGAAAAACTGCATTACTTACAAGCAATGAACTGAATTGCATGCCTTCAGGATGGAGCCATGCATGCATATACATAAGCAGATTTACATGCATTGTCGTAAAAAACATCAACTGACGCAGGCCCAGATTTCCGCATGGGCAAGTGGGGCACTTGCCCAGGGCCCCCAAATTTATGGGGCCCCCTAATTTAGTAATAAGTTGTACATATTTTTGGAAAATTTAGTTTTAGGTTAATTCAGTAAAAGTGGGCAGTGGCGGATACAGAAAAAAAATCCTGGGTGGGGCACAGTGCACCCACTATATTCATTTCAAAAGAAAATTTACTGAATTTATCAATTAACATTAAAAGTAAATTAATTAACACATTATTATTATTATTTTTCAAATGTTTGACTTGTTGGTCGAAAATTTTTTGAATTTCCGGTCTGAATTTATGGGGGGGGGGGGGCCTTGGTGAGTGTCCCACATGTTCATGTGGAAATCGACTCCTGGAGGGGGGGGGGGCACATGGCCTCCCTCTGGATCTGTCCTTGGAGGGGGCCCCCAAAGTCTGCTTTGCCCAGGGCCCCATTGGGTCAAAGTCGGGCCCTGAACTTACGCATGATTATTAGAGGCAGTTCGCCAAATAACTAGAATTCACTAGTCCATGTAAGTCATTACGTTACTATTTTTCGTTTCTAATCCAGTTCCTTTCAGTTCACATTCGAATAGATATTCTTGACAAAGATCTCTCTCTAAATAGCTTCGTACAACCCTAGAACAATCTGAGGACAGACGTAACGCAATAAACTATGCTGAATTTGGTAAGTAATGCAAGCAGCGTTCGAACAACTTAAAAAGCGGTCATTGAGGGAGTCTAGAGGTAGCCCAAAGTGTTTAACATTCGGAGAAGTGGAACCAAGAAAGAGCGGTAATCGAACTCAGACTGTGAAATAATGTTGGCACTTTGTCGAAATAAACTGAATTCTGGGAGGGATCAAGGTCTTTTATTAATGTGAGGTTTTATTAATGACTTTTATTAATGTAGGAACAGGGGAACAAACCCATTGTTTACGACTTCGGTTTATAATTTTTAATTTTTACAAAATCCCTTGAATGATACCAAAACGTAATTAGATAATTGAAAGATTCCTCTTTGGTAAAGTGTTTGAAAGGGCATTAAGAAGTTGCCTTGTGTAAATCCCACCTTCACTCGTATGCAATCTTTGTGAAATATTGTGCAATTAAATGAACGAAAGCATCGTGGGTAGAAAATACGAGTATATTAACCAATACATTTTTCAACTTTATAAAATCGTTTATGATTCATTGTTATCATCTATAATGTATCAGTAATACATATACCTTAACATTAACAACACATGCTTGCAGGTACATACATCTCAAATAAACAAAATAGTATTAAATGAACTTCATATCACTTTCTAAAATAGAGGGGCGATTCATCTTTACTTCTGTCCTAGCAAAATATTAACTGGGTAAAATATTAATTTTAGTTCTTTTGCGAAAGAAATGCTGATACTTCTTCAACTGAATCAAAAGGAGGCGTTAACATGTCTGTCAATTCGAAAGTCTGAAATTCGAAATTCCACTGCCAAAAAAACTTGATCTATTATTGTTAACGCTGTATGCGTGAACTGAATATGATTCGAAAATGAGAAAACATTTTTTTTCTTCTACAGTTTTTAAAAATTCTTCTGTAAGTAGGGTCACTAGCAATATTTTTTCACGCGTAAAAATATTTTGGGAAAATAAAAGTTCTTCTATTGACTATGTTTTGATAGTTTTTAAAATTATATGATATGTAGGTAAAGGAAATGGATTCTTTTTACACCATTTTTACTTGTTTATACAAATAAACCCTCGTTTTAGGAAAGTTTGTTTTAAGCAAATTTCTCTTTTATGGAAGTCATACATTATCATCGATTTTCTTGAGCTCAATAAAATTTCAAGAGTATTTCATTTATTTCATAAACGAAAAATGTGAAAAGCAAAGTATTCTTCAGGATTTGTTTATGCTGCCAAGATGGTGTAAACGTGAGTGTAGTCTTAATCAGCGTTATCTAATTCATTCCAATGACGATGGCCGAATGGCTAGGGTACGGCCATTCGGTTCCACAGTGTCTGGGTTTGAATGCCACTGTTGGCATGGATGTTTGTAGTCGTTTGAAATCGGCTATAGGCCGATCTCAATCGAATTGGAGCTAATTAGATATCGTCACGGTCTAATTAGCTCCGGTGTAGAAAAATAACCTTAACGCTCTCTGTCAATTCAATTCAACCTGAATGGGGACGACATGTTAAACAGCTGACTCACTTCTTCAGTACCGTAAATCGCATTTTTCATCGCCATTTTCAGTTCAGCCTTCTGGTAACTAATCCAAACATAGTACCATAACTCTCACACCACTCTTTTTGTCTTTTCAATTATCTTTCCTTTCTGTCTTTCCAGATAATGGAATTGCACTATGCATTAAAACAAGGGTCATCAACTTTTTAATACCTAACGCCCACTTTTGTATGTTTGCTGATGACAAAATTTCTTTACCGCCGGCCTATGCATATCCGCAGTGACTCAGTTTAGCGCAAGTGCGAAGTAAATTTTAGAGGAGAGGGTTTGCAAAGAATATGTACTTGAATTTATCTTTTTATTTATACTTTATCTACATATATAAAACAGTTCCGTAACTGACTGACTCACTTACTGACTGACTGACTGACATACAACGCACAGACCAAACCGTTGGGCCTAAAGGGCTGAAATTTTGCATGGCGATTATTCTTATAGTGTAGGGGTGCACTAAGAAAGATTTTTGAAAAAAATGTCTTAGATTTTTTAAAATTCAATTTTTAAGCTGTCTTAGTAACTTCTTTTAAGTTTACATTTAAAATAATAAATTGAGGGTTATAAAATTTATATCACGAGAAAGTTCATAAAAATTCCTTTAAAATGAAATCTTTTTCAAATCTTTACCCGCATTTTCTGATTTTGGTGAATTTTTAAAGATTAATTTTCAGAATTTAATGTATTAAATGCCGATCACGTGATTTCTTTTCTGGTACTTTAAATAAATTTATCGTCATGGGCATAACAGCGAAATAGACAAAAAAAAATTATTTTATCGCTAATGCGGCAGACGATTGGACATTATCCAAAAAATATATTAAAATACCATAAAAGATATTATGTTTCTAAAACTGTACTATATTAACTGTACTATATTCTTTAGTATGTTCTATTGGATTTAATTTGAATATTTTCTTCCACATTATTTTGTCTATAAAAATATCCCTTACGAATTTTTTATAAATATATTTTTCGTTTTTTTTACATCTATTGCATACATTGATCGTTGTATTTATTATAAATATATAGATTTTTTTGGGGATTAATTGCATACATTGACCGTTGTGTTTAAATTGAATGTACTCAGTAGCGAAGTGCGGGTTTTCAGCTAGTCTATATATATACATAAATAGCTACGGATGGCTACGGAGCTAATTCGTCGCTCCCTCGTCCACGAGTATACTTCGAGAAGCGTCCGGTGAAATATTACCTGTAATCGAACTTTAGAGATGGGATTCAAAAGTAAATTGCAAAAGCATATTTTAAAAAGTCAAACTCGTGAATGTGTTAGCTGTGTATTCGATATATGGAGGAAGAACAACATTTGTAACAACGGATAAAAATTCCCACCGCCCACCATGAAAGCTTGAATCGCCCACCAGTGGGCGGTAGGGACAAGGTTGACTACCACTGCATTAAAGCATTGATTCTTAACCTGTGTGCTGCAACACTTTAAGGTACAGCGAGATTTTTGGGGGGCATAAACAAAAGAATACCAGTAGGGTCCTCTTAAAATAAATATTAATTTTATATCAAAAATTTATTCTCTAAGCATCAATCACAAGTCTCACATTAATAACACAAAACTATTCTCAGTGATTGGCATTGTATTCCTCTAGTGTAATACTATGCTGAATCCCATGGCTATTATTTGAAACTCTATTAATATATTTTACTCTCGTATTTGTTACTTATATATATCAATCAATAAATAAAATTAGCAGTAGAGCATTTATTTATTTGAACTTAAATTTGTTCATGATATAAATTCTGCTTTGAATTAATATTAAAAAATAGAAAAAGAAATTTCAGGTAGTCTCTGCTAACGAAACTACTGCGTGTTATTGACGTAGGATTACTTATCGTTGCTTACCTCTGTTGTTTGTATATATATATATGTATGTGGTATGTATATATGTATCTATATATAGGGTAGACCACGACTTGTTGTCCCCTTTTTTTCTACAATATTCTTTTAATAATTAAAATTTTTAATTTTTTTTAGTTTGCACAATCGGCACATCTTAAAGCATAACCACGTATGAGAAAAGTTGAAGAATATTAATTAATAGTTTCTATATGAAGCTCAGAAGGACATAAAGTCACTGGACCAACCTGCCCCATCGAACGGGGCAGGTTGGCTCTACAAGTTGATTTGATTTTCGGATTACTAACGGAAATGGAAAAACACATAAAATATCAAATGTAATTTTAATGTAGTATATAAAAGATACAAAAGATAAGAAAATATATTTTGTCCAACTTAACCACTGACTTCATCGATCTGTCTCATCATCACAATGAATGCAAACCTAAAATATCGTGTCCCCAGTGACACATGATTCATGTGCCCAAAACTGGCACATTGAATACAGTCTTCTCCTGATTTATTGACAAATTTATTGACTTTTATAGGCTTGTGAATGTAGAAAACAAACTCTTGGACTGTGGGACATCTTGAACCACTGGGCCAACATGCCCCGGACTAAATGGGCCAACTTGCCCCATATCGCCATTTTGGCTTTTGATCGTTGTACCAAATATTCTGTTAATATTTATTTTTCAAATCAGTAGGCAGAAAATTAACTCTGAACAACGATCTTTTAGATTCCTATTCACCTAACTGAACCTTTGATTTAGAAACAAATCAGAACGATTATTTATAAGTGAAAAAAAACTCACTTCAGTAAAAAATTTGAAAATTTGATGTGGCTTTCGTTTGATTGCTTCTTCGGTGATGAAGCTGTTATTGGTGAAAGAAAATGTGCTAAGACACACGTCTCTTAGCTAGTAACGCAATCAATCGGATACTTTGAAAAATATCGCAGATGGGCCAACGTGCCCTTATGGCCAACATGCCCCGGTTTACCCTGTGTACGTATGTATAAATATACGTATATTTATGTCCAAATTTTGACGCATTTTGGTACTCTTCTTTTTAACTGTTTACTGCTTGTCCAAGCGATAAAGACTGGGTTTGGCACGCTGCCAAAATTATAACTCGCGAGGTACGGACGAGTGGAGCGGTTTTAGCGTCTGAATTTTTACTTTTTAGACGGCCGTTATGAAGGAACGTAATCCTACGTTAAAAAAAAAACGAAAATTATTACAAGGGTGCCGCAAACGTAAAAAGGTTGGAAATCCCTGCATTAGGGAGCATTCTGAGCTATTGGTAGGCCACTGAATCAATCCATGACAGTATAAATTGATCCTGATGTCGAAACCAGGTTCTACACATTCTGTTTCGGTGGAATGTGCTATTATCGTGTTACATTGAATTTTTAGTTTCTGAGCAGCGGGAAACGCTTTTTCCCTGCAAATAGAATTCATTACATATTTGAACTAGCTGAATACCCGTGCTTCTCTACGGAGTATATTCAAATTAAATAAAACGGTCAATGTATGCAATTAATGCCAAAAAAAATATATTTATGAAAAAATCGTAGCTGATATTTTTACAGACAAAATAATGTAGAAGAAAATATTCAAATTAAATCTAATATAAAGAATACTAAAGAATATAGTACAGTTAATATAGTACAGTTTGTAGAACATTATTTTTACTTTATTTTAATATTTTTTTGGGGATAATGTCCAGTCGTCTGCCGCATTAGAAAAAAATTTTTTTTGCCAATTTATTTCTTTGTTATGCACGAGACGCAAAATTAATTTAAAGTATCAAAAAAAAGAAAAGAAACCACGTGATCAGCATTTAATAAAATAAATTCTAAAAATAAATCTTTAAAAATTCACCAAAAATCAGAAAATGGAAGTAAAAATTCGAAATTTTATAACCCTCAGATTATTATTTTAAATGCAAACTTAAACAAATTTACAAAAACAGCTGAAAAATTTAATTTAAAAACTCTAAGAAGAATTTAAGAATTTTTCAAAAATCTTTCTTAGTGCACCCCTACACTATAAGAAGAATCGCCTTGCAAAATTTCAAACCTTTTGGTCCGGCGGTTTGGTCTGTTCGTTATCGGTCAGTCACTCAGTCAATCAGTCAGTTACGGAACTGTTTTATATATATAGACAAGCTGAATACCCGTGCTTCGCTTGGGAGTACATTCAAATTAAATACAACGGTCAATGTATGCAGTTAATGCAAAATAAAAATTAAAAAATAATCGTATATTTTTATAAACAAAATAAAATAGAAGAAAATATTCAAATTAAATACAACGGTCTTCGTATGCTATTAATTTCTATGTTTAATATCAGAAAACATACTAATTCAAATTAAATTCTTAAAAAACTTCAATCTTAATTAGTATAGTGGTTAAATTTTGTCTTTTACCGTATTTTAATATTTTTTGTCAGTAAGAAGTATCGCTATGCAAATTTTCAACCCTCTGGGTCCAGCGATTTGGTTTGTGCGTTATATATCTGTCAGTCAGTCAGTTAGTTACGGAACTGTTTTTTATATATAGATAGAGAGATATGCTATTTAACCAACTATGCTTCCAAGACATATTACTTCTAAGAAATGTTTCATTTTTTTAATAGTTCCACTAGAAAATAAATGTACTTATTCAAAAAGAACTTACCACAAGCTGTAAGTAAATAAATAAAAATATTTAATTTTTTCTCCAGTAATTTTTATTTTTTTTTGTTGTATTGCATTAAATTTTTTCTTACAATAAACCTTACCAGACATAAATTTCACCCACGATTTTGTACAGAAAAATATGAAAATCGCTCGCGGCTTACGAGTTAAAATTGAAATTAAAATTCGAAAAAGTTCTAAAAATAGACCTGTTACCTGCAGACTAGACACAGAGGTAGAAGAAAAACTGTCAGCTGCTGAAGAGATGTTTTCAGGTTAAAAATTTCCACTGTTATTCTTGTTATTTAATGCATCGTTACTCCCATGTATGAGAAGTCCATAGATTATTTTTTGTTGTCCGCGTAAGTTTTGAAATTTGTTATGTAGCCCCGGGTCTTTTACAACATGTTAGTATTACTTCAGGTTCTACGTGTTATTTAGTCCGTTATTTCTGTTTCTGAAAAATAGTATTTTTTCTTATCTTATGTGAACAAATAGCTTTTTTAATTTATCTTTATATTTTGCCTTACAGAAGATTCCTCATGAACGCTCTACGTTCGAACAACGTAAATGCTTTGTTAATTTCAGTACTTCATTAAAATGTATTAGCTATATATATAAAACACTTCCGTAACTGACTGACAGATAACGCACAGACCAAACGGCTGGACCTAGAGGGTTGAAATTTTGCACGGCGATTCTTCTTATAGTGCAGGGGGCACTAAGAAAGATTTTTGAAAAATTCTTCTTAGATTGTTTTAAATTAAATTTTTAAGCTGTTTTTGAAACATTCTTTAAAGTTTGCATTTATAATAATAATCGAAGGGTTATAAAATTTATATCACGTTAAAGATCCTAAAAATTCCTTTAAAATGAAATGTTTTTCGAATCTTTACCTCCGTTTTCTGAATTCTGGTGAATTTTTAAAGATTCATTTTTAGAATTTAATTTATTAAATGCTGATCACGTGGTTTCTTTTCTCTTTGTGATGCTTTAAATTAATTTTGAGTCACCTGCATAACAACGAAATAAATTGACAATAGAGATATTAAAATACGGTAAAAGATAAAATTTAACATTAGACTGATTGAGATGGAAGTTTTCTAAGAATTTAATTCAAATTAGTATGTTTTATGGATATTAAACATACAAATTAATTGCATACATTGACCGTTGTATTTAATTTGAATATTTTCTTCTACATTATTTTGTCTATAAAAATATCCGTAACGAATTTTTTATGAATACATTTTTTCGTTTTTTTTTCGGCATTACTTGCATACATTGGTCGTTGTATTTATTATAAATATTTTTTTTTTTTTTGCATTACTTGCATACATTGACCGTTTTATTTAATTTAAATGTACTCCGTAGCGAAGCACGGTTATTCAGCTCGTTATAATATAAAACAAAAATAAATGAAGTTTTGTTATTTATATACATTATATATGTTATGTATGCCCCCCCCCCCTTAAAAAAATTGCATCACTCAGAGTGGCACAATTAAGTAAAAATATTGAGATACCCATGCCTAACAGTGCGCTCAAAGCGTTTTTGATTTTCATAAAAAAATTAAACCGAATAATTAGTATATGTAGTAAATAAATTTGGTAATACTTACATGATAAAAAGAACTTTTTATATACCATGTTTTTTTAAACTTTTCTGTTAAATCTTATAAACTTGACAATTCTATGTATTAATAAATACTTTTTAAAAAATTTTTTGATGAATTATCCCAACAACTTGTAAGAAAATGAAGTTAATTGGAAGTTACCTTGCGTTTAACTTTTCGTTCCCGTCCCGGCCGACAGATGGCTGCACCAGTCTACAAAACAAAATTAATTTATAATGGATTCAAATCTGCTTAAATATGGCTAAAAGTATAAACAAAATGCATTGTCATCGTGTTCTGAGCTATTCTAAAAGTTTCAAATGTCTAGCTAGTCGGGAAGTTAGTTAAAAGTCGATTGCAAGATTTGTAAGGGACAAACACACACACAAACAAACAAGAAAGCAAGTTAATAAAAACATGGTAAAAATACATTACTTCTACAATTTATACACTAAGGACACATCTTATCCTTTCTGCTTTTTAAGTCCTTGATTGCATTCCAAACACAACGAACAGTTACTAAAGGAAATATTTGATATCAATCCCTACAATATGTCTTTACGTTTGTTCGATGCTTCAAAATTGAGATCTTGGATATTTACTTGTACTCTTTGTGGGAAAACTGGAAATTAATATTGTGTAAATTTTCTTATCATACTGGCTGGAAAATTACTGAAATACGACAGTGTTGTGTTATGCAATTTTCGAAAAAAAAATAATTACTAAGGTGGCAGGGTAATTTATTTCTAATGTATTGCTAAATTACTGTTAAGAAATCTTAAGATAAGTAAGCAGACATTTTATATAGTCCCACGGAATGAGATTGTGATGACGTCATCCCGATAAGATTTCCGCCAGTTCTCCTAGACATCCTGATGTAATCAATGCGTGTAACGTCAATTTTATAAGAAAAAAACATTCTAATTACTTGAAACTTCGACATCAAATAAGTGCGTAATAGTGTCATTTAACTGCAACCAATGGTTAACATTTTTATTTGCCGTTTATACACTGTCTTGCATAACCCCTTGACATACAAGGACGTCTGGGATGCGTAATTTCGGTGTTATGTCATTGTAAACATTGATGTCTCTAAGATGACAAGAATTTTACGCCGATTAAATTCGCTTATAGTGCGCTTTTAAACAAATCTTACAGGAATATTCTATATATATTCAGTAACGGTTAATTTTAGATAGATTAAGTTATACTCTTTTGAACGCGACGAGTTTTATTTTATTTGTATTCTAAAAGGTTTAAAGCATTTTAAACTTAAATGAAATTAAAACTAGTGTTTTACCTTATTGACTAAAGTGACGCTGAGTGCCGGCTTATTTGCCACCAAATTAATTGGCTGATAGGCGAAAATACTGAAAGAAACTGATAATGGTTTCTGATTATTTTAAATTTTAATGGGTTTCTAATATCTTCGTAGGATTGTCTAAAAGTTTTGAAACTTAGACCATAAAGGGATCAATTTACAAATAAAACAAAGCTAAAAAGTCTGTTTTTTATTTCCCACAAACTTGGAAACAGATATCATGCGTTTTTGAAGTTGTTGTTAGTTTGTAATAGAATGGCTAAAACGGATCTTAAAAATATACTATCTGAGAATGTGACGACATATTTTGGAATGGAAATGTATTTAAAAATAAGATTGATCTGTCTATGAGGTAAAAAAAAAATACGGTACAGATGTAGTATACGCAACGAACCTCCAAGGGGTTTCCCCCCAGGAGATTTCTCGCCAAATCTGGCGTCCTGTGTTTTAGTTGTAGGGTTGCATATTTTTACTTTGGTGTGGGCAATTTTTGTTTGTGTTACTTTTAGGATTTTGTTGTTGCTAGATTTGGATTTCTATCGTGTTTCGCGGCATATATAGGTGCCGTGAATGTTTTTATTAAGTTCTTTAGTGCAGTAATATTATATTGTGCCAACAGTTTTTGAATTTTCCGTTCCAAGTTTGAATTTTTTCAATTCATCATTAGCTAGCAAGCAGCATGGATACCAATTAATCTGGTTGTATATTCCAATTCATTTTTGTTCTTTTATTCTTTTATTCTTTTATTTATTATGCCTGCAGTATTTAGTGTAATTGAGAAATATCAGGGGATTTTAGTGTCTAAATTAGAGGCGATATAATGCAAATAGATATAATTTTTAAATTATATTGCCAACACGTATTTTTTCTATTGTATTTGTGCTTTAATTTATGTTTAATCAAGAAATATATATTTAACCAAGATGTATTTTATGTTTATTGAAATTAATTGTTATTTTTTGCATTATACTGACTGTTTTTAGGCTGTGAGAGTGGGGGAGCCCCCCCCCCTAAGAAATTTCTTATTATATTTCAGCTTTTATTTTTTGTATTTATGTGTTTTTTTGTACTTTTCTGTGGTTTTACAGTTTAAAAAATGCGTATTTTTGGGACTTTCCGGAATTTCCAGTTCCAAAAACACGCATTCTGCTTGGCGACAAAAAAAGTCGCGAAGCAAAAAGCGCCCGTTGCGTATAATACATCTGTTCCAAAAAGACAATCATTTCATTCTTGGATACGTTAAAACTATTTTATTAGAATTTTGGAAATATTTAATGTATAGAGCGATATCCATTTGTTTTTTAATTACTACACCGCCGGACGATGGTCGAATGGCTAGGACGCTGGCATTCAGTACCAGAGGTTGTGGGTTCGAGTCGCACTCTTGGCATGGCTGTTTGTAGCTGTTCGGAATCGGCTTTATCCTGTAGGTCTAGGTTTAAGTAGCCAAAAATGACCGTAGCGCTCGAAAGCAAGCCTATTTATTTTTTATTTATCAAATGCCAGCCTATTGACTATTAGGTCAAAAGGTTTTGTACTCTCCAATATTTTTCTACAACACAATTACAATAAGATAATGCAGGGCATTCGCCTATGTGCTCAGCTGTCATAGCTTGTCCGATTAAACATAAAATAAACACAGGTGAGTTGACAATATTAAAACGATAGGCACGGGAGAATCGTGCCCAGTCAAAAGTCTAATAATAACAAGACAAAAAGAAATTTTTATATACCATGTTTTTAAATTTTCTGTCGAATCATATAAACTTGACAATTCTATGTATTAATAAATACTTTTTTAAAATTCTTTTTGATGAATTATCCCATCAACTTGAAAGAAAATTAAGTTAATTGGAAGTTAACTTGCGTCTAACTTTTCGTTCCCGTCGTGGACGATAGATGGCTGGACCAGTCTACAAAGCAAAATTATCTGAAAATGAATTCAATACTGCTTAAAGAGGGTCAAAAGTATTAAAAAAGTGCACTGTCATCGTGTTCTGAGCTATTCTAAAAGTTTCAAATGTCTAGCTAGTCGGGAAGTGAGTTAAAAATCGATTGCAAGATTTGTACTTGACAAACACACAAACACACAAACAAGAAAGCAAGTTAATAAAAACATGGAAAAAATGGCAGTTGCAGCCTCACGAGGAGCCTCAGGAACAGAATGGGAACTGGTTCAGAGAACAAACACTCCAGGGCTTAGCACGAAAAGAGCGAGCAGTCGCTCTATAGAAGGAATATATAAAGACTCAATTTATTTCTAATTTTGATGAATTAAAGGGCAAATTTCTGCAAACCCTTAATTTCTACAACAGCAAACCTTTAATTGGAATGTTATAGTAGCAAACTAATAATTACTAATATCGATGGATCGGTTTGCAGACAGACAGATTTCTCCATGCGAAAGCTTGTTATGCTCGCTTAAACCCAATTACTGAGATTTTAGTCAGCAATTGTGATATAATTTTCTCACAGATGATGGTTGTGTAATAGAAAATACTTCAGTTAATGAATGATTTTACAGCAATGTTGGGTCATACTAAACAGATGAGCGTGCCACCGAGTAGCTGAAACTTTAACCCTACAGATATTGCGTTTTACTCACTTTATTATCATTTATAACATTCAGATCAAATACTGTCTTAAAAAAAATTATTTTAGATACAATTTTGTTTTTTTCTTATTCATAAAATAGATTAAAGTGATACCAAATGTAAAAAAATGTAATTTACAGTTAAAATATTTCGAATCTTGCAGCCGGTAAGTTTGATGGTGATTGGGGTAAGTTTCTGCCATCTCCTTTTGATCATTCATTTTTCGTAAAAATATACATCTTTGCGACTCTGAGGATGAATTTTCAATAATGAATTGCGTTTTCATTAAAAGCAAGTTGGAGTGGAGAGGCACAAATGTTGAATAAAACGTATTTCAGGATTTTTTTATAAATATAATGCTAATAAATTAGAAACCTAGAATTTTGAGAAACTTGAGTGCCCTTACCTTGCTTATGTTTTTGTCACCTTATGTAAATCACCCTTTAGTGTATTGTTGTTTTTCCTGTTGATGAAGATGAAACTGTTGGTGTTTTATAACTGAAAGGAATATATATTTCGGGGGGGGGGGTCCAACTTAAAGTCGGTGGACCACCTCTTGGTTCCTTCTCCAAGCTGCGATTTGTTTTTTGATGATTAATCGAATATCTTACAGTGAATCGCCAGTTTTAATTATTTTCTGGTCATTGTTTGCTAAGGTTATGCTAAAGTATGATCAGGTTACTAAATGAGCATTTTACTAAAACTAAATGCTTCTGAATAATATTTCCATATATATGCGACCGTCATTGCATGCTAAGAAACGTGAACTTGAAGAAAAAAATTGCTGAATCCGACATGTTAATCATTTGTACGTGTCTTAGAAATTACCCGTATTGTGACATTACTACATAAAATAAGTATTTATATAAGTATGTGATGCCCCGTTCCTACTCCTCAACATGTCATCTATCGGCGAACTGTTGATCTGGGCGGTCTCATAAACTCTAGGATAAGAGGCCATAAAGTTCTTGTAATGTGCGGTTCTGACGTTATAGAACGCATAAATCCCAGAGTGGTTCGAGGGCTTTTGAGATTTTTGACACTATAGTGACATTTAGAATCCCATAAACTTCGAACACTTACCAGCACTTCAAACGCCAGAGAAATCCCTTTGAATTCGCCGACAGTATGAAAGAAGACCTCAATAATCCAGAAGAAGAGATCTGTTTTTGAGTGCCAGAGAGACGGAGCTCTCCTGGTCCGAGAGGCCTCCTGTAGGCCAGAGCTGTCTTTGAACGTGCAGCCATCTTGACTATCTAACTATATATTCTAACTCGATGTACATACTTGCTTTAAATGTTGTAGTTGTAGTATGTGTAACGTGTCGTAGTAAAGTAAATGAAGCGAAAGGCTTGTCGTATTATAGACTACGGTACAGTAGGCTATCTAGAGGTGTCGAAATGTTACATGGTATGGGTGGCCTCGGGTGGGGTGCACGAAAAAGACTGCTCCTCTGTCAGTGCCTCCTGCTACTTTGACAATATAGTGCCGATGATAAAGTTGTAACCATTATGCGAATAAATCATTGGCTTTCATTCTGTTTCTCTATGGCATATAAGTAACATATTTTTAAAATATTAATCTTCTATTTAAACTTTGATTCACTACTGTTGGTAGTTTTGTGCTAAGTTACTTAATTTATACCCAACCGATTGTCGGAATTTAAGAGAGAGAGAACCGTTTAATTGTAAAATAAATTGTAATGGAGCCAAACTACTTTATTTTATAAGAATATTATTTTGTCAGAAATTTTAAAGTTACAGTGGAGGAAAATTTAAAAAAATCATATTCCTGTCTTGAGTAAACATATCTTTATTTCCCCTCAGGCTGGATAATAAAGTCTCCTTTTTTCGGATAAACTTTTGAAAAAGATAATATTGCGCTCATCAGAAAAATTTATGATTAGTCTATTTCGAAATGTTCAAATTTCATTCAGTGACTACTTAAAACCCAGTTCATATTTTGTTTGTACAAATCTCTTTTTACTAGATTTTTATCCCTTTAGGCACTGAATATGACAGCATTTCCATACATGAAAGTCAAATTTCAGTGTTTGTCTTTTAAAACTGCATTAAGTCTAAAACGAGAATGACGGAATATTATACTTGATTTTAAAGTTGAAAAGCCGCTTATTAGTATTGTTTTTGTTGGAGGATTTAATGATACTAAGATTAAAGATAGCGAATTTTTTTACTTGCATGTAGTTGTAAGGTAATTTAAGAAAGCGGATTGTGAGTTATATGTATTAAAAGAAAGAAAAATTCGTGGATTGTAACTGAAAAATAATTATTTTAATGATAAAGGAGATAATGGTTGACTTTTTTTACATTATAAATATAAGTTAATTTTTGCAAATAAGCAGCGTTTAGGCAAATTAAAAATATTTTTGCAGTCAGTATCATGTCTCCAATGCACCTTACAGGGCCCGTCTTTACAACAAGGCCTCTCTTAAAGTCTGCCTTTTTATGTCATTATCACAGGTTATAAATGTCGACAGTAATAGACAAAAACACTTGGTTTTACAAAAAGCTTCCTATTTCAATAAAGATTCTTTACAGGATTTCTCGACGTTAAAACTGCTAGGTTTGCTGATGACGATATTACACTATAAAGAAGTCCTTCACAGAACCCTTATTTCTTACTCATATCATTGATCGCCTTCCAGCTAGAATTGTTTCTTGAAATTTTTCCATAATTTCCCATGATTTATAATTATTGTTGCCTGCCTTTGTACTAAAATGCCAACGGGAAGTAGCTCAAGTTTAGTTATATCGTTCTCTCTCCTTGGCTCGAAGCTTGCAGGTTAAAAATATGTATTTGACTTGGTTTTCGCTTGCGTAGACTCTTTTGACAGCATTTTCTAGAGCCATGCGGAGCAATTTATATTCCTTTTAACATTTGTCTCACATAATTACAATTTTTTAACATGACTCGCGAAGAATACAAATTTTTACTGTTAAGACATTTTTAATTTCAGTATTTTTACATAAACTATTACTGTTACCTCTGATTCTAGACTCTTTGACTCTACAGGCCAATTTTCTAGATTGACTGTTATGTCAGTCCCTACCATCAGAAGAGTTGTTTCTACCATCTACATATATGTATTATTTCTAAAAGATGTTTTTTTGTTTTATCCCTTTTTCTCCTTCATACTTAACCAAAAGCGAGAAATAAGGTACCATTTTAAAGATTAAGATCTCCGCTTCGTGCGAATTGTTAATTGAGAATTATACATCTTATTGTTTGTTTGAAAATCGAAGTAGGAACATTATAAACAATTTTTCTTCCCCTAGATGGCGCGCGCTAACTTTTTTTTATTTTATCGTGATCAATCGCACTGAACTTTTAAATTTTAAAATCGTTTGCTTTTATTATCATTCTGTGAATTCATTAATGAGTTTTTTATTGGCAACACATAGATGTACATTATTCTTTTTCCTCGGAAAAACTGTTTGGATTAAAATCTTCTTTCGTTTCGCCCTGAAGAAAATTTTGTTTATGATATGTTTCTTTGATACGTCTCTTTAAATTAAAATTTTATTTATTCGATTCTATGTATACAACGGCATTGCATATGAGAAAATTCTACTAAGCTGTTAAGTAAAGTATTGTGTACAAAGAGGTTTTATAATGTAAATATCCCATTTTCCACGATTTTGTGTCATACTTCACTTTTAATAATATCTACAAATGTGCTTTGACGTGTACATATCTCATGTTCCCCTGTTTTGTGTCCTGATTCACCTCAAATAATGTTCCAAATGTGTTTTATATTATCCTTGCGCACCACTGTTATTTGACAAATAAACAATGGCTACAAATGAACCGGATCATCTTTCATCCTATTACAAACCACCAACCTCACTATAAAATTAACCTATTTTATGTATGCAGAATTGTCGCACGGGCCACCTAGTTATTATGTACTTTTGATTAAGCCCTATGGCAAATAAAAGTGACTGCAATGATTTTTATAGCCTTATTATACACTATAATTAAAAATTGCAATTATATACAATGTATTATAAATTGCAATTTTACATAACTTGAAGTGTATGTTTGAAAGAATGACACATGTAATAAGACGTAAAATATTTGAAGGAGTCAGAGTTAAAACCACTTTTTTTTCTCTGCCTATCTTCGCAGCAGCTGAAGGCATACATTTGAAGTAAATGTGATTTTCAGGGACGTTTCGCGTATGGGGACACGTGACTCGAGTTTTTCTCCTTTATGCCTGGATAAAAACACATCCAATAGTGGTTTATAATTTATTTGGAAAATTAAATATATTTTACTCTTACGTGCAGAGGATTATATTATTCTGCATAGCTTAAATCCCTGCCTGAGATGCGTCTATGACCGTTTCAAATATTTGAAGGACTATGGATATCAACATAAAATCTATTCTACCTTATCTTCTACTCAAAATATCAGTTTTATGCCTCGATGTCCGATTTATGACCAATGGCAAGTGCTGAATGTAATTTTCAACTTTTTCAAAAATGGTTTATACGGTTGAGTGATTACAATAGGGCTTTTGTAAGGCCCAATCTACTCTACCAGAAGAAAAATTGAGTTGCTGAGTTCTATGTATCACGCACGTTTGTATGCCTTGAAAATAGCCTTTCCGCTGAATTGGACTTTTTAAAACTTTTCTTGAAAAAAAAAGCGCTGAAATCATCTTTTTTTTTATGTCTGGACTACTGGATGACTATTGAAGTCTTATTCCGACTAAGTAGCCGGAAAATGCTTCTTCTTTTGTTCTTAAAAGACAGGGAAGCGGGGGAGGGGGGTTATTAAACTTCTGAATAGAGATCTTTCACGAGTCAGATGAATATTCTTTATATGGGTAAATAGAATAAATTGCTATTGAACTAAAACTAGGTCATTTTTTTGTATTTTCTTTCTAGGGTTGTTTATGCTCGCCTTTATCTTATTGCAACTGTTGAAGATCTTCCTTTCCGCGTTTAACCCTTCAGTGTGCGCGCCAATTTTTGGATCACCAGCAGGCGCGCGTGGCACAAAGTGCAACGTCTCTTTCAACCCTGATTATTTCTTTTGTAATTTACTCTTTTTTTCAAATTGAAAATAAATTTCTGCGTTTTATGTTAAAACATAAAATTTTGATAATATTGAGATATATTTATAATTAAAGGCCAAAGAAAGCAGATGCAATCGCCTTATTTCACAACTGTCCGGTTTATTGGATCAGGACAACTTGCGAATTGATTCCTATTTATGTCCAAAAACCTAAAGAACAATAAGAGAGTCCATCTTCGTGATATACGGGATGCCTTGTAATAGCTGCACATTTGATCGACCACATCGACTCCTGCTTCTGTCGTATTGTAATCCTGTATAATCGCTGGTTTACCACGGTTAAATCACGACTAATACTGAATGGAAAGGAATACAAGGGTCAGAAAATCAGACCTGCATTAGAAAGGGTATAGCTATAAATAGAAACTGCATAGAACATTCAAACCATACATGTAAAAACAAACCATTCAAGATTATGAAAATGTTGCTCTTTGTACACGGACGCAACCGCTGAAGGGTATGTTGTTATACACTGCTAGGCATGGGTATCTCAATATTTTTACTTAACTGGGCCACTCAGCGCGATGCAATTTTTTAGGGGGGGGGACATACGTAACATATATAATGTATATAAGTAACAAAACTTCATTTATTTTTGTTTTATATTATAACTCACAGAATAACCGTGCTTTGCTACGGAGTACATTCAAATTAAATACAACGATCAATGTACGCAATTATGTACACGCTTTTCTCGCTATCGAAAGGTGAAGCGTTCTTGTGAAATCTTTAGTGTCCCAAACTGCGTGAAGCAAAAATGCAATCATCATCGACTCATGCAGGAGAAGTCTTTGCACTAAAAGTTAACATTCTAAGTCTCGTACCAAATAACTCATAAAAAAATGATGCAAATATTTAGTAAAAGCAGAAAGTATAAGATGTGTCCTTGGTGTATATATTGTAGAAGTAATGTAAAGTTTTAGAATAGCTTAGAACACGATGACAATGAATTTTTTATACTTTTAGCCATCTTTAAGCAGATTTGAATCCATTTTCAGTTAATTTTGTTTTGTAGACTGGTGCAGCCATCTATCGTCCGGGACGGGAACGAAAAGTTAAACGCATGTTAACTTTCAATTAACTTCATTTTCTTTCAAGTTTCTGGGATAATTCATCAAAAAATTTTTTTAAGTATTTATTAATACATAGAATTGTCAAGTTTATATGATTCAACAGAAAATTTTTTAAAATATGGTATATAAAAAGTTCTTTTATCTTGTAATCACTACCAAATTTATTTACAACATATACTAATTATTCGGTTTAATTTTTTTATGAAAATCTGAAACTCTTTAAGCGCACTGTTAGGCATGGGTATCTCAATATTTTTACTTAACTGGGCCACTCAGCGCGATGCAATTTTTTAAGGGGGGGGGGGACATACATAACATATATAATGTATATAAGTAACAAAACTTCATTTATGTTTGTTTTATATTATAACTCACTGAATAACCGTGCTTCGCTACGGAATACATTCAAATTAAATACAACGGTCAATGTACGCAATTAATGCCAAAAAAACAAAAAAATAAATTTTATAATAAATACAGCGACCTATGTATGCAAGTAATGCCTAAAAAAAACGAAAATATATATTTATAAAAAAAATTGTTACGGATATTTTTATAGACAAAATAATGTAGAAGAAAATATTCAAATTAAATACAACGGACAATGTATGCAATTAATTTGTATGTTTAATATCCATAAAACATACTAATTTGAATTAAATTCTTAGAAAACTTCCATCTCAATTAGTCTAATGTTAAATTTTATCTTTTACTGTATTTTAATATTTCTATTGTCAGTTTATTTAGTTGTTATGCAGGTGACGCAAAATTAATTTAGAGTATCACAAAAAGAAAATAAACCACGTGATTAGCATTTAATAAATTAAATTCTAAAAATGAATCGTTAAAAATTCACCAAAAATCAGAAAACGGAGGTAAAGATTCGAAAAAGATTTCATTTTAAAGGAATTGTAATGATCTTTCGCGTGATATAAATTTTATAACCCTCAAATTATCATTTTAAGTGCAAACTTTAAAAAATGTTACAAAAACAGCTTAAAAGTTTAATTTAAAAAAATTGAAGAAGAATTTTTTTTAAATCTTTCTTAGTGCACCCCTGCACTATAAGAAGAATCGCCATGCACAATTTCAGCCCTCTAGGTCCAGCGGTTTGGTGTGTGCGTTATCTGTCAGTCAGTTATGGAACTGTTTTATATATATAGATATTAATAAAAGAGGGTAATGTAAACATAAAACTATTGGGATATTTGATATTTTTTGTGAAACAAATGTGTCTGGTTTCACGGAAGCGATTGCAACAAATCTTAGTCATTTCTACGTTGTTTATCAAAGTTTAACTAATTTCCATGTTTTATTAACTCACTTTCTTGTTTGTGTGTGTGTTTGTGTGTTTGTCCCGTGCAAATCTTGCAATCGATTTTTAAATAACTTCCCGACTAGCTAGACATTTGAAACTTTTAGAATAGCTCAGAACACGATGACAATGCATCCTTTTTATACTTTTAGCCATCTTTAAGCAGCATTGAATGCATTTTCAGTCAATTTTTTTTGTAGACTGGTGCAGCCATCTATCGTCCGGGACGGGAACGAAAAGTTAAACACAAGTTAACTTCCAATTATTTTCATATTCAAGTAGATGGGATAATTCATCAAAAAAAATTTTAAAAAAGTTTTTATTATTACATCGAATTGTCAAGTTCATATGATTCAATGGAAAATTTAAAAACATGGTATATAAAAAGTTCTTTTATCTTGTAATTATTTTTCTCTTCACTTTCTTCATGTTAAAAAATAATTCTTCACAAATATGTGTAATATGAAAAAGGGATGACATGACTAAGGCGTGATTGCGAAGCGAGGGATATTTTTCTCTTGGAAGATAGGACTTATGAAATTTGTAATCTTTGAAGGCCGCATTACTAGTTGTCTAGGGCCGGGGGTCGAAAACATTTGCTTGAAGTCTGACTGTTACAGCACTGACGAGACAGAACCTAACAGCCCAGACGAGAATAATGGAGAAGTGGGATTGAAATTCCCCGCAAATTTGATGTTTGGGGGGGTGTAAAAAGTTTTTCACGGGACGTTGATTTGGCTCTCGACACTTTTTTTCTGGAGGTGAGGATTTATAATACAGTGGAGTTCCGATAATCCGAAATGATTGGGACCAGACCCTTTTCGGATTAACGAATTTTTCGGATTAAGCGAAATCAATCTTAAAATAAACTTAAATCACATAATAACGAGAGATCACATAAATATTACATATTACGTGAGATTACGCATGAAATTTTATATGGTCTGTCTAAACATAACCAAATCTCGGGACGAAATAGGTGATAAGAGAACGAAAAGCGGCCTAGTACAGTACGGCAGAGTGTAAGATGTTCTAACAATACGTCACAGTGCTCGACATTTGGAGAGGTACGTCGTTACTGTTAGTGTCAGTTTAGCATTAGCATAAGCACGTGTTCTTTATTCTACTCTGTCCTACTTTATTATACTACTGTTGTCAAACTCTGAATTTTCTTGTAATTTTCAGAAATATACTTTATATTACTTAGTATCTGTGTAGTTTTATTGTAACCTTAGTTCTTTTTGACTTTTGGTTTCGTATTAAGCGGACTTTCGGATTACCGAAGTTCGGATTATAGGGACTACACTGTAGTACGAGTCGGTACCCGCCAAAACATGACGGCTGGATAGTAAATGAAAGGACTAATACACAAATTATACTCAACACATTATTTCCAAATGTTGAAAAATCATATTATTAGGAAGAGAAATGCACTTTAAAAAAATTACTAATTATAAGAGCTAGAGAGATTCCTAGGAATAAATAAATTAACGTGTTTATGCGGCCTCGTGCTTAGTAAATGTCTAAAGCCAGTTTAAAACATGTCACTGAGCATCCGCAAAAACAAATTAATGTGTTTGTGCTGCCTCGTGCTTAGTGAGTATCTAAAGCCAGATTTAAACATGCCACTGAGCATGCGAAAAAAGCAATTTGTAATTGTAAATCATCGCTAATTAATAGAAATGTCGGTTACTTAAACCAAATTTGACACATCTATAGGTTAAAATCTTTCGTTTCAGACGAAAATAAAGTAAATTGCTGCAGTCGGTTTCTCTCACGGACTGCCCAAAGAATTGGCTTAGCAACTTAAATATATAGATGTTACACTGAATCGTTGGAGTTCTAGACAGGGGAGGGTTTTCTTGAAATTATAGATAAGAAGATATAGAAAGAAAGATATAACTATCAACTCGCTATCGCTTATTCTTAACGCTTTTATTTTCTACCGTGCAATGTGAATCTTTTTTTTTTCAATTAAACGTCTTCATTAAAGTAAGTAATTATCTTGGCATTTCATTCAGTGAATGAAACCAGATGTTTTTCATATCTCATACATATATTTTAGATCTATTTTAAGACTACTAGGTATGTTTTAAGAGCAGTAGAAAATGTGTGCCTCGAGGGGTTTTCTTTGAAAATTAATGAGATAGGAGATAACTGGTCGACGAAGCATTTTTACAACCCGCACTAACTAAACTCTTTAATCATTTTTTCTCTTTTATATTATAAAGGGAAGGTTAAAATGCGCAGGCGAGCGTAGAAAAGTCAGCAAATTTCTCTCCCATGGAAAAATCCAAAATGCATTAGTGATACGTTCATAAACATAATCGCGTCTAAAGATATCGAGTATATAAAGGGTTTCGTTACCTGTTAATGGAAATCACATCTTTAAATTTGTCATTTTTACCATGTTTTTATTAACTCGCTTTCTTGTTTGTTTGTGTGTGTGTTTGTCCAGTACAAATCTTGCAATCGATTTTTAAATAACTTCCCGGCTAGCTAGACATTTGAAACTTTTAGAATAGCTCAGAACACGATGACAATGCATTATTTTAATACTTTTAGCCTTCTTTAAACAGATTTTGAATTAGTTTTCAGTTAATTTTGTTTTGTAGACTGGTGCAGCCATCTATCTGCCGGGACGGGAACTAAAAGTTAAACGCAAGTTAACTTCCAATTAACTTCATTTTCTTTCAAGTTGATGGGATAATTCATCAAAAAATTTTAAAAAAGTATTTATTAATACATAGAATTGTCAAGTTTATATGATTCAACAGAAAATTTAAAAACATGGTATATAAAAAGATCTTTTTATCTTGTAATTATTACGTTCTACTGCGTATTTTAGAAATCTTTCCCTCTTGCTAATTTTCAAGCAATCGACTAGCGGCAAGTAAGTACTACATTTTGTTTCTATTCCGACTCTTGTTTTAATGTTTGATTTTTAACACTATAACCTTGAAGAATTTAACTTTGATTCGGGAAGTTTCATGAAGAAAATATCCGGGAATGCAATTTTAAATTAAACGACGCCGCTTATATGCCGCCGTGATGTACTCCATTAACAATGTAATATTTTCCTACCTTCGTAAATTACCTGCTTTAACTCTATTCCCCTTTCATTGATATGTCTACCTGTGATTGTTATCCATTATTCAACATATATCTCCTAACACATCTCGCCGGTGTTTAAAATATTGTAAATACTGTGATTTTCCCTAAAGCGTTAGTCTGTTAAATGTATTCACCGAATATAATTATTTGCTCACACTCTATGATTAGACTATGATGAGTAGTCAGTATAGTGCATTTACCATATTCAAAATAACTTGATGCAGTGGGCAATTAGCATTGTCGTTTTGCAGTGTCAGGGATCTCCATCACATGATACTGAGTGAAAAAACATAGTTTTTTAAAAGCAAAATGTTATGCTAATAGCTCTTTTGTCATAGAAATCTGTGGCGTTATGGCAGATGTTGATATGTCCGAAATATTCAGTTTTATGTTTCAAGTTGATATGTCACACTTAAAATTGGTTCTTTAATGTGACAAAAGCTGATAGTGGAATTATGAAATGACTTGGTCCGTATTACTTGGTCCAAAATTGAATATTTTAAGGGGACGGTGGACCTTCAAACCTAACTTTTTTTGTTTTGAATTTATTTATTTGAAATTTGAATATGTGATTAGTACCATAGATATGTAAAAGTGGTTGAAATTTAAAGATGAAATATTAATAATTTATGAATTATGAATTATTAATTATATCCAAAAATTGGCCTCATTAAAAATGTTCCATGCGCATTTCTTTTGCATATAATATGGTAATTTTTATTAACAGGATACCCTATAGAACTAACAATGAAACTTATTACTTATTTTAAGCATTCATTAAAAATATAAAGAAAGAAAAATATTAATAGTGGAAGCAACCTTTTTATTACGCAAAATACCTATAAATCATCATTTCAAGTACAAATTCTGAAATTCTGAGCTACGAAGCAAAATTTTTTTAATAAGATTTAGTTTATATAAAGTTAAGTATATAGAACTTAAATTTCAAAGCAATACGATAATTTGAAATGCGCCTGTAGCAGTTTGAATATTCGTATGACATGAAAATTTTTATTTTGAGAAAAACACGTTTAAAGTTACTGCTATTAATAACCACATAATATCTAAATTAAATACAAATACCTATAACTAGGAAAGTAATCACAGAATTTAAAAATTCTTTTTGCAACACATTCCTACTCGTCCGTAGTTTTACAATTCAATAAAATAAAAAAATGAAATTTTTGGACAATTTCGAAATTTTGGACATTTTCACAATTTCGAAAGTCCACTGTCCCCTTAATCCCTAATTGAAAATTTTCCTTTAAGACCATATGCTTGAGGTTGAATATGAGTATTAACTAAAGAATATTTGGATTGAAAAATTTAATTGAGCGATTTTATAGTTCACAACAAAAGTTACTTTTTTAATTTGCCCCAAACATGAAAAGAAGACAAATCAACATCTGCCACAATGCCACAAAAATTTTCTAGTAAATATCTGATATGGACCCATCAAGTAATAATATCTACATTTACGGCCAGTTTAAAACTTTTTTTTCTTAGTTTATATTCGTTGCTAGGATATACGACAAATGAAATGTACCATTTGTACTGCTTTGTGAAAAGTGTTCGTAGTTATGGGTGAAGAAATATTCTCCAGAATCTTGCAAGCCTAATTCCCATGTATGTGAGTTTTCACTTTAATAGGATATAAATCATATATCTCTCTTGCACCCATAATAATTGGCTTCAATAACTCATTTTTGGTTCATTGATTTATTTTGACCATAAAATCATGATATGAAGAATAACATTTTTATTCATGAGATACGGAAAACGTATGGCTATGGTTTGTGCGATGTATGATTTATTCTTCAGTACTTCTACGGCTCAGAGCAACATGTAATTCACGGAAAAAAACGTGACTCTTAAAATCGAGTTTTACTCTATAAGAAAAATTTCTTATCTGCATACTTTACTAAAGTAAAAAGTTATTAGTATATATAAAGTAAATAGTTTCTTTTCTGGCGCCCACATAATAAAATGGCCGGCAAAACTGCACTGAATTATAGGCGAATGTCTTCGCGACAAGTGCTTTCGCATTAAAAGAAAAAAAATATTATTTAGCATTTGGCTTATTAGTCTGCAAATTTCGGTATTAATACATTAAAAATTAACCTCGATGTCAAATTGTCTGCAACAAGAGTGAATACTTTTTTGGAATATTTTCTACGTATTTCGTACATCTGCTTTCCTCGTTTAATCTGCATTATTCTGTATGATATCGAATAAAATGCAGACTTGTTAATAAAATAACTAGGGAAGAATCTGTAATATCCCAACTATTTCCGTATTGATTTCGAAATGTTTTGTTATAAAAACTAAAATTAAAAACTCACGAGTAGTAGATTAATTCAGTTTGAGCCTATGAAATGAGAAAATTCTTACGGAATGAAATATTTAAAAAGAAATTAACAATGCCTAGCTTCACCATAGGATCCCTAAAATGTGATCACGTTAGTAAGTGAAACGGAGTATTAATACATAATTCTGATCCTATCTCACTAGGTTTCGATATCTGTCTTAGCTGTTCCCCATTTATTCAAAGTTCAGTTTCCAGCAACGTTAGTCCCGAGGACATTCGACTTTACCCAGATTTTTTGCTACTCTACCGACCTTCTTTTATTGTAGGATGTCTTACAAGTTTAGCAGATTAACTCCCTTGACTGGCCTCAAAGCATTACCTTTTTGTACTTGCTTGTCGCTCCAATAATTTACATGTAGATTAACTCCCTTCAGTGTTCTCAAATCATTACCATTTTTGTACTAGCCTGTCGCTCCAATAATTTACAAGCAGAATAACTCTCTTGACTGTTTCCAAATCAATATTTACCTAAAAAAAAATATGATTTTTTAATCGGAAATTGATTGAAAATTTTATAAAATAAATTTATTTAGTAAAAAAAAGACTATTACTACACCTATCTAATTCACAAAAGTGATTAAAAATATAATGCAGATAGTTCTGTTCGTTTTACATGTACATCAAAAAGTGTACACGCTGTAAATATTGGATTTGAATTTTATTGAAAAAAAAGTTATAATTTGTTTCAAGTACTTTTCTGTATTTAATGATTTCTAAATGAAGATATTTTATGAAAGAAATCATGGCAAAATATATGTAAATAAAAAAATATAAAAAGAATTTATATATCGGGCTCTGTTAAAAAATTTAGATTCAATCAATACTTTTGCAGAATAATTTCTATTAGTTTTTATTTTCGTCTAATACAATTTTATAATTTAAAACGGCTACTTGAGTATTTGCAACATAGTGTTCAACCTTTTGACTTGCCTGAGCCTCATCAAAGTGGAGAGAAATAGCCTTTGAACGGCACATAAAATATATAATATATTTCATGTAAATAATTCACAAAAACAGCCTTTATTTTTTATCATATTATTAAAAAAAGAGGGTAAACATGAACATAAAACTAGTGAGATGTTTGACCTAGTTTCTGTGAAACTAATGCATCAATATGTGATTCTTTGGAAGTAGTTGCAGTTCTTAAAGAGTTCTTAAGATGCTCATCAAAAACTTTTCATTTATCTTTGCTCTTTGGGTACGTCATCTTTTAAAAAAATTGATCGCTAATGTACGAAGTGTCAGAAAGCGATTACTTGAACGAGACGGGATTGTGAAACGAGGGATATTTTTCTCTGGGAAGATAAACCTTATAAAGTTTACGATATTGTGGGGCTACATTATTAACTGACTAGGAGGGGACTTGCCTGATTTTCAACTTCATGTTATACTCTCATACTTAGTGATTATGTTTTAGAAATACAGCAATTTTTATTGAAATTAATGTAAGCTTTCCCTGCTCTCATTTAAAAGAGTAAGAATATTTACAAATTATTAAAAATACCTTTAAATATTGAATTACATTTAATATATTTGAAGTATCTAATGTTCATTTTATTTTTTGTTGCAGGTAAGCGTATTCATTTAAAACCAAGCATTAAAATAAATCTCAGACAAAAACAACGTACTTCATCAAACGGTAAATATACATAATTTATATTTTCTATGAATAATGTATTATGTTTCATCTTTTTTTTTAGCTTCATTTAATACAATTTTTTAATTATAACCGCTAAAATTAAAGCCATAAACTTTAAAACTATCAGAGGCTGTAATTCAATTAAGAATGTGTGTAAATGGAGGAAATATTTCAAATTGTATTCTTAAAAATATAATATTGTCTCATTTTTCACGAGAAAACTGTTTGTTGTGTTTATATTGCAGTCATATGATTCGTTCTAATCTTGAATAGTACTACGTTTACTTCTTATATTAGTAGGGTAATTATATTAGTTGTATTTCCAAATTTATTACATTTACTGAGCATCAATCAATCAAAGTGGGATTTGACATACTGTGAGAAAACAGTTCCATTCTCTCAGGGGAGAAACGTATTCTGGTAGGAATATTGATTCACCTGTATGCATGTTCACTTATTTGAAGTTAACGGCTCTCAACCCTTTTCTTTGAATAGAATCTTGCACTTACACCAGAACCCAATTTTAACTTATTTTTGATTTGATACTAGGGCAGAACTGTTGTACGAACTTTTAGACCGCAACTGCCGATGAGTTGTATTTCAGTGAATGCTGTGAGATGTGTAAAACAATTCATTTTGAGACGTATTATCACAATTTCTTATATGATAATATGAAAAATTTACACGAAAGGTGTCTTTATAAAACATACCACGACTTTTCTTGAATTCAAAATAAAAATTTGTAAATGTTAGTCTCATGTCTCCTGTTATTTTCATCAATTACTGAATTTCAGAATACCCATACCATCAGTACAAGGAGGTCACCCACTTTATTTAATGCGTAATTAATTTTAAATTCCCGTAAAAGTCCTACAAACGTTACCGAGAAAGCGTTACCTGAGGAAATGCTTCGCTTAGATTACATTTCGACTTGCTTCACAAGGAAACAGGTGCTTCTGCTTATCACAACTTTTCACCAAAAAGTTTAAAATTTAACAAAGTATATAATATTTTACGTTTCTGAGTTCTCTCGCTTTATTCTTGAAATTATTTATATTCTTCAAATACGCCAGTCGGTATGGTAAGAGTTGTCATAGAGACATGACAGTAGTGTCACGGCCAGGGGCAGGAGAATTGAAAATTACAGGACCAAGTAAAATAATTACTAAATGCAAGAAAGAAACAGGGCAAATAACGGGCAATAAAAGAGAAGGGGAGAAAGCCAGCAGTATACCGAAACGAAATTTAGTGATTGCGTTTGTAGCAAGAAATAGAAGATAAAAGTTGAAGAGAGTGAGTTGCACGAATAAAAGAAAGAAAATTTATGATGGCTATAAAACAGGCCACCCTGCTTGAAGCCGAAGCATGGGAAAAATGTTAAATTTGAGGGAGAATTTTATAATTCCCGCCCTCGATGCGCATTGGTAAAAAGGGGATTGAGAAGAGGCAGTCACGGACGAATGGCGATGGCATAGTAATAATATGACCAATGGAAATTATAAGAGGCGGAGTCAACATTAATAAGAAAATAATATGAAATGAGAAATAGAGTGAAGGCAGAGATAACCTAACAAGTCGGAGTTAGTCAGAAGTTTTTTAGATATAGAAGTGGTGTCAAGGCACATATACCTATGAGGAGGGTGAGTTAGAAGTTTGGAGATAGAAGTTGTCGAGCGCCCAGTATCCCGTGCCGAGGGTCTGCAAGGAGTAATGGAGTTAGAGAATCGACGATGAGCGTAGAGTGTCTTCCATAACTGACGGAGCCTTATACCAGACAAGAAAGTGCCCTAGTTCCGTGCGATGATAGATACAACGAAGTTCGACATTACGAGTGCCAGCTGCCCATAGTGATTCAGCAGTCATCTTCCAAGGTACCGAGTTTGCGTTTCCTTTTTATATTGCTATCATTGCTTCTCAGGGTGTAGCCATAATAATTAATATAGAGCGTGATGAGTATATAGTTTGAATATAAGATGTTAAGGAGATGACCGATAATTCGTACAAACAATTTAATATGATGTTATGCTTATATAATTGAATTAATTTAGTAGTAATGAAGTTAAGAGCAATATGTGTAGATGCAGTACGAAATATTGTCATAATAATTGAATGAATTAAATATATGTGTCGTAGTAATGAAGTTGAGAGAAATATGTGTAGATGAAGTACGAAAGATTGTCATAATAATTTAATGAATTAATATCTGTGTCGTAGTTATGAAATTGAGAGTAATAAGTGTAAATGAAGTACGAAGGATTGTAATGATAATTGAATGAATTAAATATAGGTGTTGTGGTGAATTAATTTAGTAGGAATGAAGTTGTGAATAATGTGTAAATGCCGGAGGAAATAATTAGTAACTTGTAGCGTATTATTTATGTGTTAATAATCAATAAATTAATATGTCAGTATAAACCAGAGTTATTTCCATTATTTGGGAATCACATCAATCAATGTACTAACAACAATCATTAAGCAATGAATTTAAAATCATAATCACATCATTAATAGTATAAGCATTAATATATCTAATAACCCCAACATTATAATTAACTTTCACAGCTACAAGAGTCTTTTCATTAAGGCTGCTATGTACTAAGAAAAATAATCGTATTTCCCTTTTCCTCTTCTTGCAGACTCTTGTGGTGGTAGGAGTCCAGTTGACAGTTCGGAATTCCACCCCCTTAGGATTGTAATGGCTCTCTCTCTATAGGGGGGTTAAGCACTACCCCCCCCCCAATTTTTCATTTAAAATATATTTTGTCAACTATTTACAGGTACATAAATGCCGATAATCAAATAAAATTGGTATTGACAGATAGCCTGAACTTTTCTGCAAAGCGATACAGGATTCATTTTATAAATTTCGTCCACCGAAGGAATTTATGAGCGTTTAAAAACACACTATACCAGATTTTCCCCCGAATAATTAAATTTAAAATATTAATTGCATTTTTTTGAAAAAAACGAAAAATGTACACAAATGTAAAATTTCTCTGTGACGGAGTACAATTTAAAAAAAAAAACTTTGAATCCAAGTCGGCAATCCATGGACAAATTTTCTCCATAGGTTAACATTCAGGTGAGCAAATCCAATGGGGTTAGTACATAGCAGCCTTAAAGTGTGGACTCATAACTACAAGTCATAAATTACAAGACCTGTTTTATGAATGCTCCTGGCTCGCATGTGATATGTTTTGTATTTTAAGAAACTGTTTTAAAGTTGAGACCGAAAGAGGGCTTGCTTTTCCCCCTAAATATTACTATATTCTTTGAATAGTGTTTTCTATAAACACTAAACCAGATTTCAAGACTCACGTATGATGAATGAGGGATTTTTTGGCTCAATGCTTCCAGTACTTGGATTCCCAACCTTTTAACGTCTGTTGCACAGACTGTGTTGCCAACTTGGGGGTTTTACCCCTAAATTTTGGGAGTAAGTTAGACGAAAAGGGGTGTTTTTAGGGGCCCCATTTTTTTAGGGGCATTTTGTGGGTGGAACATTTTTTTAATATTTGTACAATCGAGACGCGTTTTTTTATTGTATTATAAGTTCCATACATATGTCAAATGTAACAAACCTCCATTTCATTAAGTGTGTATTTTCTATTTATTTCAATTTATCACTCAAACAGGAATGCCTATTTGTAACCAGAATTTCTTTTAGGAAGGTCTAGGGTGATCTCAAGTTGGTGTTAGGGGGAAGCAGGGGGATTTCGAGATGGCGTTAGGGGGAGGCGCTTCGTAGAGGTTGGCAACAGTGAGCACAGCTGAGAATGAGATTAGAAATTCGGGGCACCCTGGTTAGAATTTTAGTTCTTCAAATTTTAAATCAAAGCTAAATTTATATCAGGTACATGTCAAATTTAAGGTCAAATATATACTTATTCTATTGCTTATTTTATTTATTTATTGAAAGTATATGTAACAAACACCAAAACAGAATATGTTAATACGTTTTCAAATATATCCATGGGTTTCAGTATAGTATTACACTAGAGGACTACAGTAGACATTACTAAGGATAGTTTTGTTTGCGATTGATTTTTAAAGCACAAATATTTGAACTTATTATATTTTACTATAAACTTATATCTTTTATTATAAACTTAATATTTATTTTAAGAGGACCTTGCTAATGTTTTTTTATTCATACCCAAAAAAATTTCGAGGCACCCGAAAGTGCCGTGGCACACCGTTTGGGAATCACTGCTCTAGTGCATGAGTTTCTGTTGATGATCACATGACCCATTTCTTTAGAGATCGAGAAAATGAACAGATGTTCACTGATAGGGATTGAGGAAGGTGATAAGTCGGCTCTTAATCCAAGAGTTACAATCGGATTAACTACACAAAAATAGAGGCTTAAAAAGAAGAAAGTTCGTATACAGTTCGTAATATATAGCGGCTAGAGAAAGAAGATTAATTTAGCTCATAAAATACGGAAATCTTTATTGCCTTTTCAGATTTAATTTTTTCTACCTTTGCGAGACTATATTTATATTCATTTGTTTTTCACTCTTTATTATGGACACAACACAAAAATTACATATTTTGAGCAAGTAGATCACTAAACCCTCTTTTTATTTGCTAGATGGCTGTCATAACGTGAAGTTCGTTATGAATATCGATATAAATTTAAAGTTTTAAAACTTTAAAATAAATTGTGACTAGTGGAGGGCCCTAGCTCCTTACAAATTTCTTCATTTTTAAAGCCCGGGGGAAAATAAGCGTTTTGCCTTATTGTGATATTTTTAAGGATATTTGTAGTAGGAAAAGGAACGCATCATGAATATATGGCATTAAAAATAGGTTGAGATGCATGTTACATTATGGTGATTGGGAATTCGTCATCTGGAATAGAAAAATGACATCAATAAACGATAAACGAGGAATGACGACGAAAAACTATGAACCATGGAACATTTATTTTGAGGGAATATGAAGAAAATGGCTTAAGGCCTCAAAAAATACAGAATGTTTGTAATTCTAAGCGATTATGAAGACCAGTGGATGAGTCCCCAAGCGAACAGCACCGTTTTAGAAGTCCAACTCTCTCGCCTCATCTTGGCATCCTGTAAGACGCTTGTCTGGAGTCTGTCGTCGAACGGTTCGGGAGAGATCTCTCTTGAAGGTGGCTGATGAGTTTCGAATCTGTCCAGCAGTCCGCCTAATTTGGAGAATAGCGCTCACCAAGCGGCGAGAAAAACTGCGAAAACAAAGCGACACAAAGAGAAGCGATGATGCATGTGTATATCGGAGAGGCGAAAAGTAGCCAAACCTGTAGCGGGATGTACCACCCTTTCTCCCCCGCACTGGGAAATTCACTGATAAGAAAGCGGGGGGCGTTCTTAGCGCTAAAAAGTAGGTTTTTGTTGAATACAGTGCAATAGTCAAGGGGGAATATCCACATTTATGAGGCACGCGCAGCTGTTAGGGGGAAAATCCCAAAAGAAAAAGATAGTTTTAAACGTCGGTACAAAACTTTACGACAGTCCCTTGAATTTTATTACTAATTTCTTTAATTCATTATTTCCAATTGAGATTTTTATTCAGGGTAACACCAAAGAATTTAACTCGAAAATTCATTTTTATTATATAAATAGAATTATTCTTCTGGTTTGCATTTTTATTTCATAAATGTCTCTTTTCGCAAAATTAAATTACTTTTTCCTTACAATTTATTTTTTTATGAAACAGATTCTCCCACCATTTTTCCAACAACAAATTTTATTTGAATTTGAATAATATGATTATGATTTTTTTAAAGCATTTGTAATATTTCTCCCGTAAAACCCTTCTTCACTAGTGCTCTTCGTATATTTTTGGAATATTCTCTCTTTAAGAGATGACAACATTTCTAAATTATATATTCGTCTTGCAAAGGTCCTTTTTTTCACCTCCCCCAAAAAAACATAAATTCTCGGAAACCGCATAACTCAATTCCTGCTTTAGTACGAAAGGGAATTTCAGAGAAATTTAAGCATCTAGAATTTCCATTTTCAGCTTTCAGGAGGACATGAGTAATGCATGTTGAGTTAGCACTTGAAAAATGTGGATGTAAAGAAAACTGATTTCTCTCTTCTTTTCAGACATGCAAAAATAGTTACTTTTTTTTTCACTTTGATATAATGAATCAGTGCTTGTGTCAAAATGTGACGTGTAAGAGGAAAAGAACGAGTCAATTTAGATTTTACTGTGCCTTCGGTTATGAAAGTTTTAAATTTTTAGTGTTAGGTAGTATTTTAGCTGTACCCTTATAAAGTAATTCAAAATAATTATTTAAAGCGTGGGCTAGAAGTGTTTTAAAGGAAAACCAATAACTTGCATATTGAAACCTCACTTCTGACTGACATTTTTATCTTAAACTGGCTTTGGTATCATCGTCATGTACCTTCGGTGTTTATTGCTTCTACGAGAGTTTTGCATTTCAAGATAAAAAGGATTCTGAGTACTGCTGTAAAAATAAAAAAAATAAAATTAAAATCTTCAAATTCGCTCAGAGACTAGAATTTTACATGCACACAAAGAAGTGAGAGTTTGAGATTGGTTTCAATTTTTTTAGAGCATTTTACGCTCAAAAAGGACTTTTATCATTATAATTGGCCCGACAGCCCCCAAAAATGACTTTAGTACTAACGAAAATATCTATTTAATTCACTGCTTTACATCCTCGTAAATATATGAAACTCTTAAAAGTTTGTAATTTCGTCGAGTTCCAAGGATTTCTGAGTACACTTGTTACATGCCTCAATAATTTTCCGGATTATATTAGAAAATGGACTGCATACCAGTAAATTCTTTCTCGATTCAAAAGAGACAATCTATCGGACAGACACACCATGTTTACTTAGTGAAATAATTCAATAAAACTTATATGAGAAATTCCTGTGAAGTTATCTCCTTTGCGCTTGGAAACATGTGTGGGATATTATATTAGGATTCCTCTTTGAGAATCTGAATTCTGAAAACCATACACGTTTCAAAGAACGCATTAAATAAGAGCTCTAAAGTATCAGTTTACATCGATTTTAAGATTTCGTCAAACTAAGCGTACGAATATAAAGTTGGTAGTGGCCAGATTTGGGAAAGTTCTGAATGTAATGATTTCAGAACATTTCAGTTTTTTTTTCATGTTTTGACGGGTTGTTTCTGTTGAAAAAACTCCGAAAACAACAAGGTGGGGCATAAGTCTTTTTAATGAACTTGTTCGTTTTTTGCACCACTATGAAACTTCTAGTGAAAGCGCCGGAGTATTCAAAGTAATCTAATGCTAATATTACTTTGCTCCAGTATAAGTACACTTCAATACATGCCTTCCCCTTCTGAAATACTTTAAAGGGTTTCCAGAATAGAAATTTTACTTTTAATTTACGCACATTTCGGCGGCCCAGGGTTGCTCAAATTGGTCGGCAGATCTGTATTGTCCGTCCGGCGCTCCTTTTACTCCGCGGTGTCCACATAGTGGAACACCAAACTTACTCTCTTCTAAAACCGTCAAAATTCGGCGAAAAACTAAGCAATTAGCTTCATTTTTTACTCTGATCTACTTTTATTGATAATACGTGGCAGCGTGTCACAAGCCCATACATACCCTCATTCCAGCGGCGTTGTAAAAAGAGCCATAGTTTCAGAGCCATAATTTAAAAATCATTCTTAAATGCAAAAAAAAAATTGCTAGGAAAAAAATTTCTATGTTATTTTATTAACTGTACTCTAACTATATGACAGCATTTCCATACATGAAAGTCAAATTTCAGTGTTTTGTCTTTTAAACTGCATTAAGTCTAAAACGAAATGACGGAATTTACTTGATTTTAAAGTTGAAAAGCGCTTATTAGTATGGTTTTTGTTGGAGGATTAATGATACTAAGATTAAAGATAGCGAATTTTTTACTTGCATGTAGTTGTAAGTAATTTAAGAAAGCGGATTGTGAGTTAGATGTATTAAAAGAAAGAAAAATTCGTGGATTGTAACTGAAAATAATTATTTTAATGATAAAGGAGATAATGGTTGACTTTTTTTACATTATAATATAAGTTAATGTTGCAAATAAGCAGCGTTTTAGGCAAATTAAAAAATATTTTTGCAGTCAGTATCATGTCTCCAATGCACCTTACAGGGCCCCGTCTTACAACAGCCTCTCTTAAAGTCTGCCTTTTTATGTCATTATCACAGGTTATAAATGTCGACAGTAATAGACAAAAACACTTGGTTTACAAAAAGCTTCCTATTTCAATAAAGTTCTTTACAGGATTTCTCGACGTTAAAACTGCTAGGTTTGCTGATGACGATATTACACTATAAAGAAGTCCCTTCACAGAACCCTTATTCTTACTCATATCATGATCGCCTTCCAGCTAGAATTGTTTCTTGAAATTTTTCCATAATTTCCCATGATTTATAATTATTGTTGCCTGCCATTTGTACTAAAATGCCAACGGAAGTAGCTCAAGTTTAGTTATATCGTTCTCATCTCCTTGGCTCGAAGCTTGCAGGTTAAAAATATGTATTTGACTTGGTTTTTCGCTTGCGTAGACCTCTTTGACAGCATTTTCTAGAGCCATGCGGAGCAATTTATATTCCTTTTAACATTTGTCTCACATAATTACAATTTTTTAACATGACTCGCGAAGAGATACAAAATTTTTACTGTTACAGACATTTTAATTTCAGTATTTTACATAAACTATTACTGTTACCTCTGATTCTAGACTCTTTGACTCTACAGGCCATTTTCTAGATTGACTGTTATGTCAGTCCTACCATCAGAAGAGTTGGTTTCTACCATCTACATATATGTATTATTCTAAAAGATGTTTTTTGTTTTGATCCCTTTTTCTCCTTCATACTTAACCAAAGCGAGAAATAAGGTACCAGTTTAAAGATTAAGATCTCCGCTTCGTGCGAATTGTTAATTGAGAATTATACATTCTTATTGTTTGTTTGAAAAATCGAAGTAGGAACATAATAACAATTGTTCTTCCCCTAGATGCGGCGCGCTAACTTTTTTTAATTGTATCGTGATCAATCGCACTGACTTTTAAAATTTTAAAATCGTTTGCTTTATTATCATTCTGTGAATTCATTAATGAGTTTTTTATTGGCAACACATGATGTACATTATTCTTTTCCTCGAAAAAACTGTTTGATTAAAAATCTTCTTTCGTTTCGCCCTGAAGAAAATTTTGTTTATGATATGTTTCTTTGATACGTCTCTTTAAATTAAAATTTTATTTATTCGAGTTCTTATGTATAACAACGGCATTGCATATGAGAAAATTCTACTAACTGTTAAGTAAAGTATTGTGTACAAAAGAGGTTTTATAATGTAAAGTATCCCATTTTCAAGATTTGTGTCATACTTCACTTTTAATAATATCTACAAATGTGCTTTGACGTGTACATATTCCATGTTTCCCTGTTTGTGTCCTGAGTCACCTCAAATAATGTTCAAATGTGTTTATATTATCCTTGCGCACCACTGGTATTTGACAATAAACAATGGCTACAATGACCGGATCATCTGTCATCCTATTACAAACCACCAACCTCACTATAAAATTACCTATTTTATGTGCAGAATTGTCGCACGGCCACCTAGTATTATGTACTTTTGATTAAGCCCTATGGCAAATAAAAGTGACTGCAATGATTTTTATAGCCTTATTATACACTATATTAAAAATTGCAATTATATACATGTATTATAAATTGCAATTTTTACATACTTGAAGTGTATGTTTGAAAGAAATGACACATGTAATAAGACTAAAATATTTGAAGGAGTCAGGTTAAAACCACTTTTTTTTCTCTGCCTATCTTCGCACAGCTGAAGGCAGACATTTGAAGTAAATGTGATTTTCAGGGACGTTTCGCGTATGGGGGACACGTGACTCGAGTTTTTCTCCTTTATGCCTGGATAAAAACACATCCAATAGTGGTTTATAATTTATTTGGAAAATTAAATATATTTTACTCTTACGTGCAGAGGATTATATTATTCTGCATAGCTTGAAATCCTGCCTGAGAGGCCGTCTATGACCGTGTCAAATATTGAAGGACTATGGATATCAACATAAAATCTATTCTACCTTATCTTCTACTCAAAATACAGTTTTATGCCTCGATGTCCGATTTATGACCATGGCAAGTGCTGAATGTAATTTTCAACTTTTTCAAAAAAAAATGGGGTTATACGTTGAGTGTTACAATAGGGCTTTTGTAAGGCCCAATCTACTCTACCAGAAGAAAAATTGAGTTGCTGAGTTCTATGTATCACGCACGTTTGGTATGCCTTGAAAATAGCCTTTCCGGGAATTGACTTTTATAAACTTTTCTTGAAAAAAAAGCGCTGAAATCATCTTTTTTTATGTCTGGACTACTGATGACTATTGAAGTCTTATTCCGACTAAGTAGCCGGAAATGCTTCTTCTTTGTTCTAAAAGACAGGAAGCGGGGGAGGGGGGTTAGTAAACTTCTGATAGAGATCTTTCACGAGTCAGATGAATATTCTTTATATGGGTAAATAGAATAAATTGCTATTGAACTAAAACTAGGTCATGTTTTTTGTATTTTCTTTCTAGGGTGTTTATGCGCGCCTTTATCTTATTGGCAACTGTTGAAGATCTTCCTTCCGCGTTTAACCCTTCAGTGTGCGCGCCAATTTTTGGGATCACCAGCAGCGCGCGTGGCACAAAGTGCAACGTCTCTTTCAACCCGATTATTTCTTTTGTAATTTACTCTTTTTTTCAAATTGAAAAATAAAGTTCTGCGTTTTATGTTAAAACATAAAATTTTGATATATTGAGATATATTTATAATTAAAGGGCCAAAAGAAAGCAGATGCAATTCGCCTTATTTCACACTGTCCGGTTTATTGGATCAGGACAACTTGGAATTGATTCCTATTTATGTCCAAAAAACCTAAAGAACAATAAGAGAGTCCATCTTCGTGTATACGGGATGCCTTGTAATAGCTGCACATTTGATCGACCACATCGACTCCTGCTTCTTGTCGTATTGTAATCCTGTATATCGCTGGTTTACCACGTTAAATCACGACTAATACTGAATGGAAAGGAATACAGGGTCAGAAAATCAGACCTGCTTAGAAAAGGGTAATAGCTATAATAGAAACTGCATAGAACATTCAAACCATACTGTAAAAACAACCATTCAAGATTATGAAAATGTTGCTCTTTGTACACGGACGCAACCGCTGAAGGGTATGTTGTTATACACTGCTAGGCATGGTATCTCAATATTTAACTTAACTGGGCACTCAGCGCGATGCAATTTTTTAGGGGGGGGGGGGACATACGTAACATAGTATAATGTTAATAAGTAACAAAACTTCATTATTTTTGTTTTATTATATAACTCACAGAATAACCGTGCCTTTGCTACGGAGTACATTCAAATTAAATACAACGATCAATGTACGCAATTATGTACACGCTTTCTCGCTATCGAAAGGTGAAAGCGTTCTTGTGAAATCTTTAGTGTCCCAAACTGCGTGAAGCAAAATGCAATCATCATCGACTCATGCAGGAGAAGTCTTTGCACTAAAAGTTAACATTCTAAGTCTCGTACCAAATAACTCATAAAAAAATGATGCAAATATTTAGTAAAAGCAGAAAGTATAAGATGTGTCCTTGGTGTATATATTGTAGAAGTAATGTAAGTTTAGAATAGCTTAGAACACGATGACAATGAATTTTTTATACTTTTAGCCATCTTTAAGCAGATTTGAATCCATTTTCAGTTAATTTTGTTTGTAGACTGGTGCAGCCATCTATCGTCCGGACGGGAACGAAAAAGTTAAACGCATGTTACTTATCAATTAACTTCATTTTCTTCAAGTTTCTGGATAATTCACAAAAAATGTTTTTAAGTATTTATTAATACATAGAATTGTCAAGTTTATATGATTCAACAGAAATTTTTAAAATATGGTATATAAAAAGTGCTTTTATCTTGTAATCACTACCAAATTTATTTTACAACATATACGAATTATTCGGTTAATTTTTTTATGAAAATCCTGAAACTCTTTAGCGCACTGTTAGGCATGGGTATCCAATATTTTTACTTAACTGGGCCACTCAGCGCGATGCAATTTTTAAGGGGGGGGGGGGACATACATAACATATATAATGTATATAAGTAACAAAACTTCATTATGTTTGTTTTATATTATAACTCACTGAATAACCGTGCTTCGCTACGGAATACATTACAAATTAAATACAACGGTCAATGTACGCAATTAATGCCAAAAAAACAAAAAATAAATTTTATAATAAAATACAGCGACCTATGTATGCAAGTAATGCCTAAAAAAAACGAAAATATATATTTATAAAAAAATTGTTACGGATATTTTATAGGACAAAATAATGTAGAAGAAAATATTCAAATTAAATACACCGGACAATGTATGCAATTAATTTGTATGTTTAATATCCATAAAACATACTAATTTGAATTAAAATTCTTAGAAAACTTCCATCTCAATTAGTCTAATGTTAAATTTTATCTTTTACTGTATTTTAATATTTCTATTGTCAGTTTATTTAGTTGTTATGCAGGTGACGCAAAATTAATTTAGAGTATCACAAAAAGAAAATAAACCACGTGATTAGCATTTAATAAATTAAATTCTAAAAATGAATCGTTAAAAATTCACCAAAAATCAGAAAACGGAGGTAAAGATTCGAAAAAGATTTCATTTTAAAGGAATTGTAATGATCTTTCGCGTGATATAAATTTTATAACCCTCAAATTATCATTTAAGTGCAAACTTTAAAAAAATGTTACAAAAACAGCTTAAAAGTTTAATTTAAAAAAATTGAAGAAGAATTTTTTTTAAATCTTTCTTAGTGCACCCCTGCACTATAAGAAGAACGCCATGCACAATTTCAGCCCTCTAGGTCCAGCGGTTTGGGTGTGTGCGTTATCTGTCAGTCAGTTATGGAACTGTTTTATATATATAGATATTAATAAAAGAGGGTAATGTAAACATAAACTATTGGGATATTTGATATTTTTTGTGAAACAAATGTGTCTGGTTTCACGGAAGCGATTGCAACAAATCTTAGTCATTTCTACGTTGTTTATCAAAGTTTAACTAATTTCCATGTTTTTATTAACTCACTTTCTTGTTTGTGTGTGTGTTTGTGTGTTTGTCCCGTGCAAATCTTGCAATCGATTTTTAAATAACTTCCCGACTAGCTAGACATTTGAAACTTTTAGAATAGCTCAGAACACGATGACAATGCATCCTTTTTATACTTTTAGCCATCTTTAAGCAGCATTGAATGCATTTTCAGTCAATTTTTTTTGTAGACTGGTGCAGCCATCTATCGTCCGGGACGGGAACGAAAAGTTAAACACAAGTTAACTTCCAATTATTTTCATATTCAAGTAGATGGGATAATTCATCAAAAAAAAATTTTAAAAAAGTTTTTATTATTACATCGAATTGTCAAGTTCATATGATTCAATGGAAAATTTAAAAACATGGTATATAAAAAGTTCTTTTATCTTGTAATTATTTTTCTCTTCACTTTCTTCATGTTAAAAATAATTCTTCACAAATATGTGTAATATGAAAAAGGGATGACATGACTAAGGCGTGATTGCGAAGCGAGGGATATTTTTCTCTTGGAAGATAGGACTTATGAAATTTGTAATCTTTGAAGGCCGCATTACTAGTTGTCTAGGGCCGGGGGTCGAAAAACATTTGCTTGAAGTCTGACTGTTACAGCACTGACGAGACAGAACCTAACAGCCCAGACGAGAATAATGGAGAAGTGGGATTGAAATTCCCCGCAAATTTGATGTTTGGGGGGGTGTAAAAAGTTTTTCACGGGACGTTGATTTGGCTCTCGACACTTTTTTTCTGGAGGTGAGGATTTATAATACAGTGGAGTTCCGATAATCCGAAATGATTGGGACCAGACCCTTTTCGGATTAACGAATTTTTCGGATTAAGCGAAATCAATCTTAAAATAAACTTAAATCACATAATACGAGAGATCACATAAATATTACATATTACGTGAGATTACGCATGAAATTTATATGGTCTGTCTAAACATAACCAAATCTCGGGACGAAATAGGTGATAAGAGAACGAAAAGCGGCCTAGTACAGTACGGCAGAGTGTAAGATGTTCTAACAATACGTCACAGTGCTCGACATTTGGAGAGGTACGTCGTTACTGTTAGTGTCAGTTTAGCATTAGCATAAGCACGTGTTCTTTATTCTACTCTGTCCTACTTTATTATACTACTGTTGTCAAACTCTGAATTTTCTTGTAATTTTCAGAATATACTTTATATTACTTAGTATCTGTGTAGTTTTATTGTAACCTTAGTTCTTTTTGACTTTTGGTTGCGTATTAAGCGGACTTTCGGATTACCGAAGTTCGGATTATAGGGACTACACTGTAGTACGAGTCGGTACCCGCCAAAACATGACGGCTGGATAGTAAATGAAAGGACTAATACACAAATTATACTCAACACATTATTTCCAAATGTTGAAAAATCATATTATTAGGAAGAGAAATGCACTTTAAAAAAATTACTAATTATAAGAGCTAGAGAGATTCCTAGGAATAAATAAATTAACGTGTGTTATTGCGGCCTCGTGCTTAGTAAATGTCTAAGCCAGTTTAAAACATGTCACTGAGCATCCGCAAAACAAATTAATGTGTTTGTGCTGCCTCGTGCTTAGTGAGGTATCTAAAGCCAGATTTAAAACATGCCACTGAGCATGCGAAAAAAGCAATTTGTAATTGTAAATCATCGCTAATTAATAGAAATGTCGGTTACTTAAACCAAATTTGACACATCTATAGGTTAAAATCTTTCGTTTCAGACGAAAATAAAGTAAATTGCTGCAGTCGGTTTCTCTCACGGACTGCCAAAGAATTGGCTTAGCAACTTAAATATATAGATGTTACACTGAATCGTTGGAGTTCTAGACAGGGGAGGGTTTTCTTGAAATTATAGATAAGAAGATATAGAAAGAAAAGATATAACTATCAACTCGCTATCGCTTATTCTTAACGCTTTTATTTTCTACCGTGCAATGTGAATCTTTTTTTTTTCAATTAAACGTCTTCATTAAAGTAAGTAATTATCTTGGCATTTCATTCAGTGAATGAAACCAGATGTTTTTCATATCTCATACATATATTTTAGATCTATTTTAAGACTACTAGGTATGTTTTAAGAGCAGTAGAAAATGTGTGCCTCGAGGGGTTTCTTTGAAAATTAATGAGATAGGAGATAACTGGTCGACGAAGCATTTTTACAACCCGCACTAACTAAACTCTTTAATCATTTTTTCTCTTTTATATTATAAAGGGAAGGTTAAAATGCGCAGGCGAGCGTAGAAAAGTCAGCAATTTCTCTCCCATGGAAAAATCCAAAATGCATTAGTGATACGTTCATAAACATAATCGCGTCTAAAGATATCGAGTATATAAAGGGTTTCGTTACCTGTTAATGGAAATCACATCTTTAAATTTGTCATTTTTACCATGTTTTTATTAACTCGCTTTCTTGTTTGTTGTGTGTGTGTTTGTCCAGTACAAATCTTGCAATCGATTTTTAAATAACTTCCCGGCTAGCTAGACATTTGAAACTTTTAGAATAGCTCAGAACACGATGACAATGCATTATTTTAATACTTTAGCCTTCTTTAAACAGATTTTGAATTAGGTTTTCAGTTACTTTTGTTTTGTAGACTGGTGCAGCCATCTATCTGCCGGGACGGGAACTAAAAGTTAAACGCAAGTTAACTTCCAATTAACTTCATTTTCTTTCAAGTTGATGGGATAATTCATCAAAAAATTTAAAAAAGTATTTATTAATACATAGAATTGTCAAGTTTATATGATTCAACAGAAAATTTAAAACATGGTATATAAAAAGATCTTTTTATCTTGTAATTATTACGTTCCTACTGCGTATTTTAGAAATCTTTCCCTCTTGCTAATTTTCAAGCAATCGACTAGCGGCAAGTAAGTACTACATTTTGTTTCTATTCCGACTCTTGTTTTAATGTTTTGATTTTAACACTATAACCTTGAGAATTTAACTTTGATTCGGGAAGTTTCATGAAGAAAATATCCGGGAATGCAATTTTAAATTAAACGACGCGCTTATATGCCGCCGTGATGTACTCCATTAACAATGTAATATTTTCCTACCTTCGTAAATTACCTGCTTTAACTCTATTCCCCTTTCATTGATATGTCTACCTGTGATTGTTATCCATTATTCAACATATATCTCCTAACACATCTCGCCGGTGTTTAAAATATTGTAATACTGTGATTTTCCCTAAAGCGTTAGTCTGTTAAATGTATTCACCGAATATAATTATTTGCTCACACTCTATGATTAGACTATGATGAGTAGTCAGTATAGTGCATTTACCATATTCAAAATAACTTGATGCAGTGGGCAATTAGCATTGTCGTTTTGCAGTGTCAGGGATCTCCATCACATGATACTGAGTGAAAAAACATAGTTTTTTAAAAGCAAAATGTTATGCTAATAGCTCTTTTGTCATAGAAATCTGTGGCGTTATGGCAGATGTTGATATGTCCGAATATTCAGTTTTATGTTTCAAGTTGATATGTCACACTTAAAATTGGTTCTTTAATGTGACAAAAGCTGATAGTGGAATATGAAATGACTTGGTCCGTTATTACTTGGTCCAAATTGAATATTTTAAGGGACGGTGGACCTTCAAACCTAACTTTTTTTGTTTTGAATTTATTTATTTGAAATTTGAATATGTGAATTAGTACCATAGATATTAAAAGGTGTTGAAATTTAAAGATGAAATATTAATAATTTATGAAATATGAATTATTAATTATATCCAAAAATTGGCCTCATTAAAAATGTTCCTGCGCATTTCTTTTGCTATAATATGGTAAATTTTATTAACAGAGAACCTATAGAACTAACAATGAAACTTATTACTTATTTTAAGCATTCATTAAAAATATAAAGAAAGAAAAATATTAATAGTGGAAGCAACCTTTTTATTACGCAAAAATACCTATAAATCATCATTTCAAGTACAAATTCTGAATTCTGAGCTACGAAGCAAAATTTTTTAATAAGATTTAGTTTATATAAAGTTAAGTATAGAGAACTTAAATTTCAAAGCAATACGATAATTGAAATGCGCCTGTAGCAGTTTGAATATTCGTATGACATGAAAATTTTATTTTGAGAAAAACACGTTTAAAGTTAGCTGCTATTAATACCGACATATATCTAAATTAAATACAATACCTATAACTAGGAAGTAATCACAGAATTTAAAAATTCTTTTTGCAACACATTCTACTCGTCCGTAGTTTTACAATTCAATAAAATAAAAAATGAAATTTTTGGACAATTTCGAATTTTGGACATTTTCACAATTTCGAAAGTCCACTGTCCCCTTAATCCCTAATTGAAAATTTTCCTTTAAGACCATATGCTTGAGGTTGAATATGAGTATTAACTAAAGAATATTTGGAGTTGAAAAATTTAATTGAGCGATTTTATAGTTCACAACAAAAGTTACTTTTTTAATTTGCCCCAAACATTGAAAGAAGACAAATCAACATCTGCCACAATGCCACAAAAATTTTCTAGTAATATCTGATATGGACCCATCAAGTAATAATATCTACATTTACGGCCAGTTTAAAACCTTTTTTTTCTTAGTTTATATTCGTTGCTAGATATACGACAATGAAATGTACCATTTGTACTGCTTTGTGAAAAGTGTTCGTAGTTATGGGTGAGAAATATTCTCCAAGATCGTGCAAGCCTAATTCCCATGTATGTGAGTTTTCACTTTAATAGGATATAAATCATATATCTCTCTTGCACCATAATAATTGGCCTTCATAACTCATTTTTGGTTCATGATTTATTTTGACCATAAAATCATGATATGAAGAATAACATTTTTATTCATGAGATACGGAAAACGTATGGCTAATGGTTTGTGCGATGTAGATTATTTCTTCAGTACTTCTACGCTCAGAGCAACATGTAATTCACGGAAAAAAAGCGTGACTCTTAAAATCGAGTTTTACTCTATAAGAAAAATTTCTTATCTGCATACTTTACTAAAGTAAAAGTTATTAGTATATAAAGTAAATAGTTCTTTTCTGGCGCCCACATAATAAAATGGCCGCGCAAAACTGCACTAATTATAGCGAATGTCTTCGCGACAGTGCTTCGCATTAAAGAAAAAAAATATTATTTAGCATTTGGCTTATTAGTCTGCAATTTCGGTATTAATACATTAAAAATTAACCTCGATGTCAAATTGTCTGCAACAAGAGTGAATACTTTTTTGGAATATTTTCTACGTATTTCGTACATCTGCTTTCCTCGTTTAATCTGCATTATTCTGTATGATATCGAATAAAATGCAGACTTGTTAATAAAATAACTAGGGAAGATCTGTAATATCCCAACTATTTCCGTATTGATTCGAAATGTTTTGTTATAAAAACTAAAATTAAAAACTCACGAGTAGTAGATTAATTCAGTTTGAGCCTATGAAATGAGAAAATTCTTACGGAATGAAATATTTAAAAGAAATTAACAATGCCTAGCTTCACCATAGGATCCCTAAAATGTGATCACGTTAGTAAGTGAAACGGAGTATTAATACATAATTCTGATCCTATCTCACTAGGTTTCGATATCTGTCTTAGCTGTTCCCCATTATTCAAAGTTCAGTTTCCAGCAACGTTAGTCCGAGGACATTCGACCTTTACCCAGATTTTTGCTACTCTACCGACCTTCTTTATGTAGGATGTCTTACAAGTTTAGCAGATTAACTCCCTTGACTGGCCTCAAAGCATTACCTTTTGTACTTGCTTGTCCGCTCCAATAATTTACATGTAGATTAACTCCCTTCCGTGTTCTCAATCATTACCATTTTTGTACTAGCCTGTCGCTCAATAATTTTACAACAGATAACTCTCTGACTGTGTTCCAATCAATATTTTACCTAAAAAAATATGATTTTTAATCGGAAATGGATTGCAAATTTATAAAATAAATTTAGTTAGTACAAAAAAGACTATTACTACACCTACTAATTCACAAAAGTGATTAAAAATATAATGCAGATAGTTCTGTTCGTTTATTACATGTACATCAAAAAGTGTACACGCTGTAAATATGGGATTGAATTTATTGAAAAAAAGTTATAATTTGTTTCAAGTACTTTTCTGTATTTAATGATTTCTAAATGAAGATATTTTATGAAAGAAATCATGGCAAATATATGTAATAAAAAAATATAAAAAAGAATTTATATATCGGGCTCTGTTAAAAAATTTAGATTCAATCAATACTTTTGCAGAATAATTTCTATTAGTTTTTATTTTCGTCTAATACAATTTTATTAATTTAAAACGGCTACTTGAGTATTTGCAACATAGTGTTCAACCTTTTGACTTGCCTGAGCCTCATCAAAGTGGAGAGAAATAGCCTTTGAACGGCACATAAAATATATAATATATTTCATGTAAATAATTCACAAAAACAGCCTTTATTTTTTATCATATTATTAAAAAAAGAGGGTAAACATGAACATAAAACTAGTGAGATGTTTGACCTAGTTTCTGTGAAACTAATGCATCAATATGTGATTCTTTGGAAGTAGTTGCAGTTCTTAAAGAGTTCTTAAGATGCTCATCAAAAACTTTTCATTTATCTTTGCTCTTTGGTACGTCATCTTTTAAAAAAAATTGTTCGCTAATGTACGAAGTGTCAGAAAGCGATTACTTGAACGAGACGGGATTGTGAAACGAGGGATATTTTTCTCTGGGAAGATAAACCTTATAAAGTTACGATATTGTGGGGCTACATTATTAACTGACTAGGAGGGGACTTGCCTGATTTTCAACTTCATGTTATACTCTCATACTTAGTGATTATGTTTTAAGAAATACAGCAATTTTTATTGAAATTAATGTAAGCTTTCCCTGCTCTCATTAAAAGAGTAAGAATATTTACAAATTATTAAAAATACCTTTAAATATTGAATTACATTTAATATATTTGAAGTATCTAATGTTCATTTTATTTTTGTTGCAGGTAAGCGTATTCATTTAAAACCAAGCATTAAAATAAATCTCAGACAAAAACACGTACTTCATCAAACGGTAAATATACATAATTTATATTTTCTATGAATATGTATTATGTTTCATCTTTTTTTTTAGCTTCATTTAATACAATTTTTTAATTATAACCGCTAAAATTAAAGCCATAAACTTTAAAACTATCAGAGGCTGTAATTCAATTAAGATGTGTGTAAATGGAGGAATATTCAAATTGTATTCTTAAAAATATAATATTGTCTCATTTTTCACGAGAAAACTGTTTGTTGTGTTTATATTGCAGTCATATGATTCGTTCTAATCTTGAATAGTACTACGTTTACTTCTTATATTAGTAGGTAATTATATTAGTTGTATTTCCAAATTTATTACATTTACTGAGCATCAATCAATCAAAGTGGGATTGACATACTGTGAGAAAACAGTTCCATTCTCTCAGGGGAGAAACGTATTCTGGTAGGAATATTGATTCACCTGTATGCATGTTCACTTATTTGAAGTTAACGGCTCTCAACCCTTTTCTTTGAATAGAATCTTGCACTTACACCAGAACCCAATTTTAACTTATTTTTGATTTGATACTAGGGCAGAACTGTTGTACGAACTTTTAGACCGCAACTGCCGATGAGTTGTATTTCAGTGAATGCTGTGAGATGTGTAAAACAATTCATTTTGAGACGTATTATCACAATTTCTTATATGATAATATGAAAAATTTACACGAAAGGTGTCTTTATAAAACATACCACGACTTTTCTTGAATTCAAAATAAAAATTTGTAAATGTTAGTCTCATGTCTCCTGTTTATTTTCATCAATTACTGAATTTCAGAATACCCATACCATCAGTACCAAGGAGGTCACCCACTTTATTTAATGCGTAATTAATTTTAAATTCCCGTAAAAGTCCTACAAACGTTACCGAGAAAGCGTTACCTGAGGAAATGCTTCGCTTAGATTACATTTCGACTTGCTCACAAGGAACAGGTGCTTCTGCTTATCACAACTTTTCACCAAAAAGTTTAAAATTTAACAAAGTATATAAATATTTTACGTTTCTGAGTTCTCTCGCTTTATTCTTGAAATTATTTATATTCTTCAAATACGCCAGTCGGTATGGTAAGAGTTGTCATAGAGACATGACAGTAGTGTCACGGCCAGGGCAGGAGAATTGAAAATTACAGGACCAAGTAAAATAATTACTAAATGCAAGAAAGAAACAGGGCAAATACGGGCAATAAAAGAGAAGGGGAGAAAGCCAGCAGTATACCGAAACGAAATTTAGTGATTGCGTTTGTAGCAAGAAATAGAAGATAAAAGTTGAAGAGAGTGAGTTGCACGAATAAAAGAAAAGAAAATTTATGATGGCTATAAAACAGGCCACCCTGCTTGAAGCCGAAGCATGGGAAAAAATGTTAAATTTGAGGGAGAATTTTATAATTCCCGCCCTCGATGCGCATTGGTAAAAAGGGGATTGAGAAGAGGCAGTCACGGACGAATGGCGATGGCATAGTAATAATATGACCAATGGAAATTATAAGAGGCGGAGTCAACATTAATAAGAAATAATATGAAATGAGAAATAGAGTGAAGGCAGAGATAACCTAACAAGTCGGAGTTAGTCAGAAGTTTTTTTAGATATAGAAGTGGTGTCAAGGCACATATACCTATGAGGAGGGTGAGTTAGAAGTTTGGAGATAGAAGTTGTCGAGCGCCCAGTATCCCGTGCCGAGGGTCTGCAAGGAGTAATGGAGTTAGAGAATCGACGATGAGCGTAGAGTGTCTTCCATAACTGACGGAGCCTTATACCAGACAAGAAAGTGCCCTAGTTCCGTGCGATGATAGATACAACGAAGTTCGACATTACGAGTGCCAGCTGCCCATAGTGATTCAGCAGTCATCTTCCAAGGTACCGAGTTTGCGTTTCCTTTTATATTGCTATCATTGCTTCTCAGGGTGTAGCCATAATAATTAATATAGAGCGTGATGAGTATATAGTTTGAATATAAGATGTTAAGGAGATGACCGATAATTCGTACAAACAATTTAATATGATGTTATGCTTATATAATTGAATTAATTTAGTAGTAATGAAGTTAAGAGCAATATGTGTAGATGCAGTACGAAATATTGTCATAATAATTGAATGAATTAAATATATGTGTCGTAGTAATGAAGTTGAGAGAAATATGTGTAGATGAAGTACGAAAGATTGTCATAATAATTTAATGAATTAAATATCTGTGTCGTAGTTATGAAATTGAGAGTAATAAGTGTAAATGAAGTACGAAGGATTGTAATGATAATTGAATGAATTAAATATAGGTGTTGTGGTGAATTAATTTAGTAGGAATGAAGTTGGTGAATAATGTGTAAATGCCGGAGGAAATAATTAGTAACTTGTAGCGTATTATTTATGTGTTAATAATCAATAAATTAATATGTCAGTATAAACCAGAGTTATTTCCATTATTTGGGAATCACAATCAATCAATGTACTAACAACAATCATTAAGCAATGAATTTAAAATCATAATCACAATCATTAATAGTATAAGCATTAATATATCTAATAACCCCAACATTATAATTAACTTTCACAGCTACAAGAGTCTTTTCATTAAGGCTGCTATGTACTAAGAAAATAATCGTATTTCCCTTTTCCTCTTCTTGCAGACTCTTGTGGTGGTAGGAGTCCAGTTGACAGTTCGGAATTCCACCCCCTTAGGATTGTAATGGCTCTCTCTCTATAGGGGGGTTAAGCACTACCCCCCCCCCAATTTTCATTTAAAATATATTTTGTCAACTATTTACAGGTACATAAATGCCGATAATCAAATAAAATTGGTATTGACAGATAGCCTGAACTTTTCTGCAAAGCGATACAGGATTCATTTTATAAATTTCGTCCACCGAAGGAATTTATGAGCGTTTAAAAACACACTATACCAGATTTTCCCCCGAATAATTTAAATTTTAAAATATTAATTGCATTTTTTTGAAAAAAACGAAAAATGTACACAAATGTAAAATTTCTCTGTGACGGAGTACAATTTAAAAAAAAAAACTTTGAATCCAAGTCGGCAATCCATGGACAAAATTTTCTCCATAGGTTAACATTCAGGTGAGCAAATCCAATGGGGTTAGTACATAGCAGCCTTAAAGTGTGGACTCATAACTACAAGTCATAATTACAAGACCTGTTTTATGAATGCTCCTGGCTCGCATGTGATATGTTTTGTATTTAAGAACTGTTTTAAAGTTGAGACCGAAAGAGGGCTTGCTTTCCCCCTAAATATTACTATATTCTTTGAATAGTGTTTTCTATAAACACTAAACCAGATTTCAAGACTCACGTATGATGAATGAGGGATTTTTGGCTCAATGCTTCCAGTACTTGGATTCCCAACCTTTTAACGTCTGTTGCACAGACTGTGTTGCCAACTTGGGGGTTTTACCCCTAAATTTTGGAGTAAGTTAGACGAAAAGGGGTGTTTTTAGGGCCCCATTTTTTTAGGGGCATTTTGTGGGTGGAACATTTTTTTAATATTTTGTACAATCGAGACGCGTTTTTTTATTGTATTATAAGTTCCATACATATGTCAAATGTAAACAAACCTCCATTTCATTAAGTGTGTATTTTCTATTTATTTCAATTTATCACTCAAACAGGATGCCTATTTGTAACCAGAATTTCTTTTAGGAAGGTCTAGGGTGATCTCAAGTTGGTGTTAGGGGGAAGCAGGGGGATTTCGAGATGGCGTTAGGGGGAGGCGCTTCGTAGAGGTTGGCAACAGTGAGCACAGCTGAGAATGAGATTAGAAATTCGGGGCACCCTGGTTAGAATTTTAGTTCTTCAAATTTTAAATCAAAGCTAAATTTATATCAGGTACATGTCAAATTTAAGGTCAAATATATACTTATTCTATTGCTTATTTTATTTATTTATTGAAAGTATATGTAACAAACACCAAAACAGAATATGTTAATACGTTTTCAAATATATCCATGGGTTTCAGTATAGTATTACACTAGAGGACTACAGTAGACATTACTAAGGATAGTTTTGTTTGCGATTGATTTTTAAAGCACAAATATTTGAACTTATTATATTTTACTATAAACTTATATCTTTTATTATAAACTTAATATTTATTTTAAGAGGACCTTGCTAATGTTTTTTTTATTCATACCCAAAAAAATTTCGAGGCACCCGAAAGTGCCGTGGCACACCGTTTGGGAATCACTGCTCTAGTGCATGAGTTTCTGTTGATGATCACATGACCATTTCTTTAGAGATCGAGAAAAATGAACAGATGTTCACTGATAGGGATTGAGGAAGGTGATAAGTCGGCTCTTAATCCAAGAGTTACAATCGGATTAACTACACAAAAATAGAGGCTTAAAAAGAAGAAAGTTCGTATACAGTTCGTAATATATAGCGGCTAGAGAAAGAAGATTAATTTAGCTCATAAAATACGGAAATCTTTATTGCCTTTTCAGATTTAATTTTTTCTACCTTTGCGAGACTATATTTATATTCATTTGTTTTTCACTCTTTATTATGACACAACACAAAAATTACATATTTTGAGCAAGTAGATCACTAAACCCTCTTTTTATTGCTAGATGGGCTGTCATAACGTGAAGTTCGTTATGAATATCGATATAAAATTTAAAGTTTTAAAACTTTAAAATAAATTGTGACTAGTGGAGGGCCCTAGCTCCTTACAAATTTCTTCATTTTTAAAGCCCGGGGGAAAATAAGCGTTTTGCCTTATTGTGATATTTTTAAGGATATTTTGTAGTAGGAAAAGGAACGCATCATGAATATATGGCATTAAAAATAGGTTGAGATGCATGTTACATTATGGTGATTGGGAATTCGTCATCTGGAATAGAAAAATGACATCAATAAACGATAAACGAGGAATGACGACGAAAAACTATGAACCATGGAACATTTATTTTGAGGGAATATGAAGAAAATGGCTTAAGGCCTCAAAAAATACAGAATGTTTGTAATTCTAAGCGATTATGAAGACCAGTGGATGAGTCCCCAAGCGAACAGCACCGTTTTAGAAGTCCAACTCTCTCGCCTCATCTTTGGCATCCTGTAAGACGCTTGTCTGGAGTCTGTCGTCGAACGGTTCGGGAGAGATCTCTTCTTGAAGGTGGCTGATGAGTTTCGAATCTGTCCAGCAGTCCGCCTAATTTGGAGAATAGCGCTCACCAAGCGGCGAGAAAAACTGCGAAAACAAAGCGACACAAAGAGAAGCGATGATGCATGTGTATATCGGAGAGGCGAAAAGTAGCCAAACCTGTAGCGGGATGTACCAACCCTTTCTCCCCCGCACTGGGAAATTCACTGATAAGAAAGCGGGGGGCGTTCTTAGCGCTAAAAAGTAGGTTTTTGTTGAATACAGTGCAATAGTCAAGGGGGAATATCCACATTTATGAGGCACGCGCAGCTGTTAGGGGGAAAATCCCAAAAGAAAAAGATAGTTTTAAACGTCGGTACAAAACTTTACGACAGTCCCTTGAATTTTATTACTAATTTCTTTAATTCATTATTTCCAATTGAGATTTTTATTCAGGGTAACACCAAAGAATTTAACTCGAAAATTCATTTTTTATTATATAAATAGAATTATTTCTTCTGGTTTGCATTTTATTTCATAAATGTCTCTTTTCGCAAAATTAAATTACTTTTTCCTTACAATTTATTTTTTTATGAAACAGATTCTCCCACCATTTTTCCAACAACAAATTTTATTTGAATTTGAATATATGATTATGATTTTTTTAAAGCATTTGTAATATTTCTCCCGTAAAACCCTTCTTCACTAGTGCTCTTTCGTATATTTTTGGAATATTCTCTCTTTAAGAGATGACAACATTTCTAAAATTATATATTCGTCTTGCAAAGGTCCTTTTTTTCACCTCCCCCCAAAAAAACATAAAATTCTCGGAAACCGCATAACTCAATTCCTGCTTTAGTACGAAAGGGAATTTCAGAGAAATTTAAGCATCTAGAATTTCCATTTTCAGCTTTCAGGAGGACATGAGTAATGCATGTTGAGTTAGCACTTGAAAAATGTGGATGTAAAGAAAACTGATTTCTCTCTTCTTTTCAGACATGCAAAAATAGTTACTTTTTTTTTCACTTTGATATAATGAATCAGTGCTTGTGTCAAAATGTGACGTGTAAGAGGAAAAGAACGAGTCAATTTAGATTTTACTGTGCCTTCGGTTATGAAAGTTTTAAATTTTTAGTGTTAGGTAGTATTTTAGCTGTACCCTTATAAAGTAATTCAAAATAATTATTTAAAGCGTGGGCTAGAAGTGTTTTAAAGGAAAACCAATAACTTGCATATTGAAACCTCACTTCTGACTGACATTTTTATCTTAAACTGGCTTTGGTATCATCGTCATGTACCTTCGGTGTTTATTGCTTCTACGAGAGTTTTGCATTTCAAGATAAAAAGGATTCTGAGTACTGCTGTAAAAAATAAAAAAAAATAAAATTAAAATCTTCAAATTCGCTCAGAGACTAGAATTTTACATGCACACAAAGAATTGAGAGTTTGAGATTGGTTTCAATTTTTTAGAGCATTTTACGCTCAAAAAGGACTTTTATCATTATAATTGGCCCGACAGCCCCCAAAAATGACTTTAGTACTAACGAAAATATCTATTTAATTCACTGCTTTACATCCTCGTAAATATATGAAACTCTTAAAAGTTTGTAATTTCGTCGAGTTCCAAGGATTTCTGAGTACACTTGTTACATGCCTCAATAATTTTCCGGATTATATTAGAAAATGGACTGCATACCAGTAAATTTCTTTCTCGATTCAAAAGAGACAATCTATCGACAGACACACCATGTTTACTTAGTGAAATAATTCAATAAAACTTATATGAGAAATTCCTGTGAAGTTATCTCCTTTGCGCTTGGAAACATGTGTGGGATATTATATTAGGATTCCTCTTTGAGAATCTGAATTCTGAAAACCATACACGTTTCAAAGAACGCATTAAAATAAGAGCTCTAAAGTATCAGTTTACATCGATTTTAAGATTTCGTCAAACTAAGCGTACGGAATATAAAGTTGGTAGTGGCCAGATTTGGGAAAGTTCTGAATGTAATGATTTCAGAACATTTCAGTTTTTTTTTCATGTTTTGACGGGTTGTTTCTGTTGAAAAAAACTCCCGAAAACAACAAGGTGGGGCATAAGTCTTTTTAATGAACTTGTTCGTTTTTTGCACCACTATGAAACTTCTAGTGAAAGCGCCGGAGTATTCAAAAGTAATCTAATGCTTAATATTACTTTGCTCCAGTATAAGTACACTTCAATACATTCCTTCCCCTTCTGAAAATACTTTAAAGGGTTCCAGAATAGAAAATTTTACTTTTTAATTTACGCACATTTCGGCGGCCCAGGGTTGCTCAAATTGGTCGGCAGATCTGTATTGTCCGTCCGGCGCTCCTTTTACTCCGCGGTGTTCCACATAGTGGAACACCAAACTTTACTCTCTTCTAAAACCGTCAAAATTCGGCGAAAAACTAAGCAATTAGCTTCATTTTTTACTCTGATCTACTTTTATTGATAATACGTGGCAGCGTGTCACAAGCCCATACATACCCTCATTCCAGCGGCGTTGTAAAAAAGAGCCATATTTCAGAGCCATAATTTAAAAATCATTCTTAAATGCAAAAAAAAAATTGCTAGGAAAAAAATTTCTATGTTATTTTATTAACTGTACTCTAAACTATATGACAGCATTTCCATACATGAAAGTCAAATTTCAGTGTTTGTCTTTTAAAACTGCATTAAGTCTAAAACGAGAATGACGGAATATTATACTTGATTTTAAAGTTGAAAAGCCGCTTATTAGTATTGTTTTTGTTGGAGGATTTAATGATACTAAGATTAAAGATAGCGAATTTTTTTACTTGCATGTAGTTGTAAGGTAATTTAAGAAAGCGGATTGTGAGTTATATGTATTAAAAGAAAGAAAAATTCGTGGATTGTAACTGAAAAATAATTATTTTAATGATAAAGGAGATAATGGTTGACTTTTTTTACATTATAAATATAAGTTAATTTTTGCAAATAAGCAGCGTTTAGGCAAATTAAAAATATTTTTGCAGTCAGTATCATGTCTCCAATGCACCTTACAGGGCCCGTCTTTACAACAAGGCCTCTCTTAAAGTCTGCCTTTTTATGTCATTATCACAGGTTATAAATGTCGACAGTAATAGACAAAAACACTTGGTTTTACAAAAAGCTTCCTATTTCAATAAAGATTCTTTACAGGATTTCTCGACGTTAAAACTGCTAGGTTTGCTGATGACGATATTACACTATAAAGAAGTCCTTCACAGAACCCTTATTTCTTACTCATATCATTGATCGCCTTCCAGCTAGAATTGTTTCTTGAAATTTTTCCATAATTTCCCATGATTTATAATTATTGTTGCCTGCCTTTGTACTAAAATGCCAACGGGAAGTAGCTCAAGTTTAGTTATATCGTTCTCTCTCCTTGGCTCGAAGCTTGCAGGTTAAAAATATGTATTTGACTTGGTTTTCGCTTGCGTAGACTCTTTTGACAGCATTTTCTAGAGCCATGCGGAGCAATTTATATTCCTTTTAACATTTGTCTCACATAATTACAATTTTTAACATGACTCGCGAAGAATACAAATTTTTACTGTTAAGACATTTTTAATTTCAGTATTTTTACATAAACTATTACTGTTACCTCTGATTCTAGACTCTTTGACTCTACAGGCCAATTTTCTAGATTGACTGTTATGTCAGTCCCTACCATCAGAAGAGTTGTTTCTACCATCTACATATATGTATTATTTCTAAAAGATGTTTTTTTGTTTTATCCCTTTTTCTCCTTCATACTTAACCAAAAGCGAGAAATAAGGTACCATTTTAAAGATTAAGATCTCCGCTTCGTGCGAATTGTTAATTGAGAATTATACATCTTATTGTTTGTTTGAAAATCGAAGTAGGAACATTATAAACAATTTTTCTTCCCCTAGATGGCGCGCGCTAACTTTTTTTTATTTTATCGTGATCAATCGCACTGAACTTTTAAATTTTAAAATCGTTTGCTTTTATTATCATTCTGTGAATTCATTAATGAGTTTTTTATTGGCAACACATAGATGTACATTATTCTTTTTCCTCGGAAAAACTGTTTGGATTAAAATCTTCTTTCGTTTCGCCCTGAAGAAAATTTTGTTTATGATATGTTTCTTTGATACGTCTCTTTAAATTAAAATTTTATTTATTCGATTCTATGTATACAACGGCATTGCATATGAGAAAATTCTACTAAGCTGTTAAGTAAAGTATTGTGTACAAAGAGGTTTTATAATGTAAATATCCCATTTTCCACGATTTTGTGTCATACTTCACTTTTAATAATATCTACAAATGTGCTTTGACGTGTACATATCTCATGTTCCCCTGTTTTGTGTCCTGATTCACCTCAAATAATGTTCCAAATGTGTTTTATATTATCCTTGCGCACCACTGTTATTTGACAAATAAACAATGGCTACAAATGAACCGGATCATCTTTCATCCTATTACAAACCACCAACCTCACTATAAAATTAACCTATTTTATGTATGCAGAATTGTCGCACGGGCCACCTAGTTATTATGTACTTTTGATTAAGCCCTATGGCAAATAAAAGTGACTGCAATGATTTTTATAGCCTTATTATACACTATAATTAAAAATTGCAATTATATACAATGTATTATAAATTGCAATTTTACATAACTTGAAGTGTATGTTTGAAAGAATGACACATGTAATAAGACGTAAAATATTTGAAGGAGTCAGAGTTAAAACCACTTTTTTTTCTCTGCCTATCTTCGCAGCAGCTGAAGGCATACATTTGAAGTAAATGTGATTTTCAGGGACGTTTCGCGTATGGGGACACGTGACTCGAGTTTTTCTCCTTTATGCCTGGATAAAAACACATCCAATAGTGGTTTATAATTTATTTGGAAAATTAAATATATTTTACTCTTACGTGCAGAGGATTATATTATTCTGCATAGCTTAAATCCCTGCCTGAGATGCGTCTATGACCGTTTCAAATATTTGAAGGACTATGGATATCAACATAAAATCTATTCTACCTTATCTTCTACTCAAAATATCAGTTTTATGCCTCGATGTCCGATTTATGACCAATGGCAAGTGCTGAATGTAATTTTCAACTTTTTCAAAAATGGTTTATACGGTTGAGTGATTACAATAGGGCTTTTGTAAGGCCCAATCTACTCTACCAGAAGAAAAATTGAGTTGCTGAGTTCTATGTATCACGCACGTTTGTATGCCTTGAAAATAGCCTTTCCGCTGAATTGGACTTTTTAAAACTTTTCTTGAAAAAAAAGCGCTGAAATCATCTTTTTTTTTATGTCTGGACTACTGGATGACTATTGAAGTCTTATTCCGACTAAGTAGCCGGAAAATGCTTCTTCTTTTGTTCTTAAAAGACAGGGAAGCGGGGGAGGGGGGTTATTAAACTTCTGAATAGAGATCTTTCACGAGTCAGATGAATATTCTTTATATGGGTAAATAGAATAAATTGCTATTGAACTAAAACTAGGTCATTTTTTTGTATTTTCTTTCTAGGGTTGTTTATGCTCGCCTTTATCTTATTGCAACTGTTGAAGATCTTCCTTTCCGCGTTTAACCCTTCAGTGTGCGCGCCAATTTTTGGATCACCAGCAGGCGCGCGTGGCACAAAGTGCAACGTCTCTTTCAACCCTGATTATTTCTTTTGTAATTTACTCTTTTTTTCAAATTGAAAATAAATTTCTGCGTTTTATGTTAAAACATAAAATTTTGATAATATTGAGATATATTTATAATTAAAGGCCAAAGAAAGCAGATGCAATCGCCTTATTTCACAACTGTCCGGTTTATTGGATCAGGACAACTTGCGAATTGATTCCTATTTATGTCCAAAAACCTAAAGAACAATAAGAGAGTCCATCTTCGTGATATACGGGATGCCTTGTAATAGCTGCACATTTGATCGACCACATCGACTCCTGCTTCTGTCGTATTGTAATCCTGTATAATCGCTGGTTTACCACGGTTAAATCACGACTAATACTGAATGGAAAGGAATACAAGGGTCAGAAAATCAGACCTGCATTAGAAAGGGTATAGCTATAAATAGAAACTGCATAGAACATTCAAACCATACATGTAAAACAAACCATTCAAGATTATGAAAATGTTGCTCTTTGTACACGGACGCAACCGCTGAAGGGTATGTTGTTATACACTGCTAGGCATGGGTATCTCAATATTTTTACTTAACTGGGCCACTCAGCGCGATGCAATTTTTTAGGGGGGGGGACATACGTAACATATATAATGTATATAAGTAACAAAACTTCATTTATTTTTGTTTTATATTATAACTCACAGAATAACCGTGCTTTGCTACGGAGTACATTCAAATTAAATACAACGATCAATGTACGCAATTATGTACACGCTTTTCTCGCTATCGAAAGGTGAAGCGTTCTTGTGAAATCTTTAGTGTCCCAAACTGCGTGAAGCAAAAATGCAATCATCATCGACTCATGCAGGAGAAGTCTTTGCACTAAAAGTTAACATTCTAAGTCTCGTACCAAATAACTCATAAAAAAATGATGCAAATATTTAGTAAAAGCAGAAAGTATAAGATGTGTCCTTGGTGTATATATTGTAGAAGTAATGTAAAGTTTTAGAATAGCTTAGAACACGATGACAATGAATTTTTTATACTTTTAGCCATCTTTAAGCAGATTTGAATCCATTTTCAGTTAATTTTGTTTTGTAGACTGGTGCAGCCATCTATCGTCCGGGACGGGAACGAAAAGTTAAACGCATGTTAACTTTCAATTAACTTCATTTTCTTTCAAGTTTCTGGGATAATTCATCAAAAAATTTTTTTAAGTATTTATTAATACATAGAATTGTCAAGTTTATATGATTCAACAGAAAATTTTTTAAAATATGGTATATAAAAAGTTCTTTTTATCTTGTAATCACTACCAAATTTATTTACAACATATACTAATTATTCGGTTTAATTTTTTTATGAAAATCTGAAACTCTTTAAGCGCACTGTTAGGCATGGGTATCTCAATATTTTTACTTAACTGGGCCACTCAGCGCGATGCAATTTTTTAAGGGGGGGGGGGACATACATAACATATATAATGTATATAAGTAACAAAACTTCATTTATGTTTGTTTTATATTATAACTCACTGAATAACCGTGCTTCGCTACGGAATACATTCAAATTAAATACAACGGTCAATGTACGCAATTAATGCCAAAAAAACAAAAAAATAAATTTTATAATAAATACAGCGACCTATGTATGCAAGTAATGCCTAAAAAAAACGAAAATATATATTTATAAAAAAAATTGTTACGGATATTTTTATAGACAAAATAATGTAGAAGAAAATATTCAAATTAAATACAACGGACAATGTATGCAATTAATTTGTATGTTTAATATCCATAAAACATACTAATTTGAATTAAATTCTTAGAAAACTTCCATCTCAATTAGTCTAATGTTAAATTTTATCTTTTACTGTATTTTAATATTTCTATTGTCAGTTTATTTAGTTGTTATGCAGGTGACGCAAAATTAATTTAGAGTATCACAAAAAGAAAATAAACCACGTGATTAGCATTTAATAAATTAAATTCTAAAAATGAATCGTTAAAAATTCACCAAAAATCAGAAAACGGAGGTAAAGATTCGAAAAAGATTTCATTTTAAAGGAATTGTAATGATCTTTCGCGTGATATAAATTTTATAACCCTCAAATTATCATTTTAAGTGCAAACTTTAAAAAATGTTACAAAAACAGCTTAAAAGTTTAATTTAAAAAAATTGAAGAAGAATTTTTTTTAAATCTTTCTTAGTGCACCCCTGCACTATAAGAAGAATCGCCATGCACAATTTCAGCCCTCTAGGTCCAGCGGTTTGGTGTGTGCGTTATCTGTCAGTCAGTTATGGAACTGTTTTATATATATAGATATTAATAAAAGAGGGTAATGTAAACATAAAACTATTGGGATATTTGATATTTTTTGTGAAACAAATGTGTCTGGTTTCACGGAAGCGATTGCAACAAATCTTAGTCATTTCTACGTTGTTTATCAAAGTTTAACTAATTTCCATGTTTTTATTAACTCACTTTCTTGTTTGTGTGTGTGTTTGTGTGTTTGTCCCGTGCAAATCTTGCAATCGATTTTTAAATAACTTCCCGACTAGCTAGACATTTGAAACTTTTAGAATAGCTCAGAACACGATGACAATGCATCCTTTTTATACTTTTAGCCATCTTTAAGCAGCATTGAATGCATTTTCAGTCAATTTTTTTTTGTAGACTGGTGCAGCCATCTATCGTCCGGGACGGGAACGAAAAGTTAAACACAAGTTAACTTCCAATTATTTTCATATTCAAGTAGATGGGATAATTCATCAAAAAAAATTTTAAAAAAGTTTTTATTATTACATCGAATTGTCAAGTTCATATGATTCAATGGAAAATTTAAAAACATGGTATATAAAAAGTTCTTTTTATCTTGTAATTATTTTTCTCTTCACTTTCTTCATGTTAAAAAATAATTCTTCACAAATATGTGTAATATGAAAAAGGGATGACATGACTAAGGCGTGATTGCGAAGCGAGGGATATTTTTCTCTTGGAAGATAGGACTTATGAAATTTGTAATCTTTGAAGGCCGCATTACTAGTTGTCTAGGGCCGGGGGTCGAAAACATTTGCTTGAAGTCTGACTGTTACAGCACTGACGAGACAGAACCTAACAGCCCAGACGAGAATAATGGAGAAGTGGGATTGAAATTCCCCGCAAATTTGATGTTTGGGGGGGTGTAAAAAGTTTTTCACGGGACGTTGATTTGGCTCTCGACACTTTTTTTCTGGAGGTGAGGATTTATAATACAGTGGAGTTCCGATAATCCGAAATGATTGGGACCAGACCCTTTTCGGATTAACGAATTTTTCGGATTAAGCGAAATCAATCTTAAAATAAACTTAAATCACATAATAACGAGAGATCACATAAATATTACATATTACGTGAGATTACGCATGAAATTTTATATGGTCTGTCTAAACATAACCAAATCTCGGGACGAAATAGGTGATAAGAGAACGAAAAGCGGCCTAGTACAGTACGGCAGAGTGTAAGATGTTCTAACAATACGTCACAGTGCTCGACATTTGGAGAGGTACGTCGTTACTGTTAGTGTCAGTTTAGCATTAGCATAAGCACGTGTTCTTTATTCTACTCTGTCCTACTTTATTATACTACTGTTGTCAAACTCTGAATTTTCTTGTAATTTTCAGAAATATACTTTATATTACTTAGTATCTGTGTAGTTTTATTGTAACCTTAGTTCTTTTTGACTTTTGGTTTCGTATTAAGCGGACTTTCGGATTACCGAAGTTCGGATTATAGGGACTACACTGTAGTACGAGTCGGTACCCGCCAAAACATGACGGCTGGATAGTAAATGAAAGGACTAATACACAAATTATACTCAACACATTATTTCCAAATGTTGAAAAATCATATTATTAGGAAGAGAAATGCACTTTAAAAAAATTACTAATTATAAGAGCTAGAGAGATTCCTAGGAATAAATAAATTAACGTGTTTATGCGGCCTCGTGCTTAGTAAATGTCTAAAGCCAGTTTAAAACATGTCACTGAGCATCCGCAAAAACAAATTAATGTGTTTGTGCTGCCTCGTGCTTAGTGAGTATCTAAAGCCAGATTTAAACATGCCACTGAGCATGCGAAAAAAGCAATTTGTAATTGTAAATCATCGCTAATTAATAGAAATGTCGGTTACTTAAACCAAATTTGACACATCTATAGGTTAAAATCTTTCGTTTCAGACGAAAATAAAGTAAATTGCTGCAGTCGGTTTCTCTCACGGACTGCCCAAAGAATTGGCTTAGCAACTTAAATATATAGATGTTACACTGAATCGTTGGAGTTCTAGACAGGAGAGGGTTTTCTTGAAATTATAGATAAGAAGATATAGAAAGAAAGATATAACTATCAACTCGCTATCGCTTATTCTTAACGCTTTTATTTTCTACCGTGCAATGTGAATCCTTTTTTTTTCAATTAAACGTCTTCATTAAAGTAAGTAATTATCTCGGCATTTCATTCAGTGAATGAAAACAGATGTTTTTCATATCTCATACATATATTTTAGATCTATTTTAAGACTACTAGGTATGTTTTAAGAGCAGTAGAAAGTGTGTGCCCCGAGGGGTTTTCTTTGAAAATTAATGAGATAGGAGATAACTGGTCGACGAAGCATTTTTACAACCCGCACTAACTAAACAATTTAATCATTTTTTCTCTTTTATATTATAAAGGGAAGGTTAAAATGCACAGGCGAGCGTAGAAAAGTCAGCAAATTTCTCTCCCATGGAAAAATCCAAAATGCATTAGTGATACGTTCATAAACATAATCGCGTCTAAAGATATCGAGTATATAAAGGGTTTCGTTACCTGTTAATGGAAATGACATCTTTAAATTTGTCATTTTTACCATGTTTTTATTAACTCGCTTTCTTGTTTGTTTGTGTGTGTGTTTGTCCAGTACAAATCTTGCAATCGATTTTTTAATAACTTCCCGGCTAGCTAGACATTTGAAACTTTTAGAATAGCTCAGAACACGATGACAATGCTTTATTTTAATACTTTTAGCCTTCTTTAAGCAGATTTTTGAATTAGTTTTCAGTTAATTTTGTTTTGTAGACTGGTGCAGCCATCTATCTGCCGGGACGGGAACTAAAAGTTAAACTCAAGCTAACTTCCAATTAACTTCATTTTCTTTCAAGTTGATGGGATAATTCATCAAAAAATTTTAAAAAAGTATTTATTAATACATAGAATTGTCAAGTTTATATGATTCAACAGAAAATTTAAAAACATGGTATATAAAAAGATCTTTTTATCTTGTAATTATTACGTTCTACTGCGTATTTTAGAAATCTTTCCCTCTTGCTAATTTTCAAGCAATCGACTAAGTACTACATTTTGTTTCTATTCCAACTCTTGTTTTAATGTTTGATTTTTAACACTATAACCTTGAAGAATTTAACTTTGATTCGGGAAGTTTCATGAAGAAAATATCCGGGAATGCAATTTTAAATTAAACGACGCCGCTTATATGCCGCCGTGATGTACTCCATTAACAATGTAATATTTTCCTACCTTCGTAAATTACCTGCTTTAACTCTATTTCCCTTTCATAGATATGTCTACCTGTGATTGTTATCCATTATTCAACATATATCTCCTAACACATCTCGCCGGTGTTTAAAATATTGTAAATACTGTGATTTTCCCTAAAGCGTTACTCTGTTAAATGTATTCACCGAATATAATTATTTGCTCACACTCTATGATTAGACTATGATGAGTAGTCAGTATAGTGCATTTACCATATTCAAAATAACTTGATGCAGTGGGCAATTAGCATTGTCGTTTTGCAGTGTCAGGGATCTCCATCACATGATACTGAGTGAAAAAACATAGTTTTTTAAAAGCAAAATGTTATGCTAATAGCTCTTTTGTCATAGAAATCTGTGGCGTTATGGCAGATGTTGATATGTCCGAAATATTCAGTTTTATGTTTCAAGTTGATATGTCACACTTAAAATTGGTTCTTTAATGTGACAAAAGCTGATAGTGGAATTATGAAATGACTTGGTCCGTATTATTTGGTCCAAAATTGAATATTTTAAGGGGACGGTGGACCTTCAAACCTAACTTTGTTTGTTTTGAATTTATTTATTTGAAATTTGAATATGTGATTAGTACCATAGATATGTAAAAGTGGTTGAAATTTAAAGATGAAATATTAATAATTTATGAATTATGAATTATTAATTATATCCAAAAATTGGCCTCATTAAAAATGTTCCATGCGCATTTCTTTAGCATATAATATGGTAATTTTTATTAACAGGATACCCTATAGAACTAACAATGAAACTTATTACTTATTTTAAGCATTCATTAAAAATATAAAGAAAGAAAAATATTAATAGTGGAAGCAACCTTTTTATTACGCAAAATACCTATAAATCATCATTTCAAGTACAAATTCTGAAATTCTGAGCTACGAAGCAAAATTTTTTTAATAAGATTTAGTTTATATAAAGTTAAGTATATAGAACTTAAATTTCAAAGCAATTCGATAATTTGAAATGCGCCTGTAGCAGTTTGAATATTCGTATGACATGAAAATTTTTATTTTGAGAAAAACACGTTTAAAGTTATTGCTATTAATAACCACATAATATCTAAATTAAATACAAATGCCTATAACTAGGAAAGTAATCACAGAATTTAAAAATTCTTTTTGCAACACATTCCTACTCGTCCGTAGTTTTACAATTCAATAAAATAAAAAAATGAAATTTTTGGACAATTTCGAAATTTTGGACATTTTCACAATTTCGAAAGTCCACTGTCCCCTTAATCCCTAATTGAAAATTTTCCTTTAAGACCATATGCTTGAGGTTGAATATGAGTATTAACTAAAGAATATTTGGATTGAAAATTTAATTGACCGATTTTATAGTTCACAACAAAAGTTACTTTTTTAATTTGCCCCAAACATGAAAAGAAGACAAATCAACATCTGCCACAATGCCACAAAAATTTTCTAGTAAATATCTGATATGGACCCATCAAGTAATAATATCTACATTTACGGCCAGTTTAAAACTTTTTTTTCTTAGTTTATATTCGTTGCTAGGATATACGACAAATGAAATGTACCATTTGTACTGCTTTGTGAAAAGTGTTCGTAGTTATGGGTGAAGAAATATTCTCCAGAATCTTGCAAGCCTAATTCCCATGTATGTGAGTTTTCACTTTAATAGGATATAAATCATATATCTCTCTTGCACCCATAATAATTGGCTTCAATAACTCATTTTTGGCTCATTGATTTATTTTGACCATAAAATCATGATATGAAGAATAACATTTTTATTCATGAGATACGGAAAACGTATGGCTATGGTTTGTGCGATGTATGATTTATTCTTCAGTACTTCTACGGCTCAGAGCAACATGTAATTCACGGAAAAAAACGTGACTCTTAAAATCGAGTTTTACTCTATAAGAAAAATTTCTTATCTGCATACTTTACTAAAGTAAAAAGTTATTAGTATATATAAAGTAAATAGTTTCTTTTCTGGCGCCCACATAATAAAATGGCCGGCAAAACTGCACTGAATTATAGGCGAATGTCTTCGCGACAAGTGCTTTCGCATTAAAAGAAAAAAAATATTATTTAGCATTTGGCTTATTAGTCTGCAAATTTCGGTATTAATACATTAAAAATTAACCTCGATGTCAAATTGTCTGCAACAAGAGTGAATACTTTTTTGGAATATTTTCTACGTATTTCGTACATCTGCTTTCCTCGTTTAATCTGCATTATTCTGTATGATAACGAATAAAATGCAGACTTGTTAATAAAATAACTAGGGAAGAATCTGTAATATCCCAACTATTTCCGTATTGATTTCACAATGTTTTGTTATAAAAACTAAAATTAAAAACTCACGAGTAGTAGATTAATTCAGTTTGAGCCTATGAAATGAGAAAATTCTTACAGAATGAAATATTTAAAAAGAAATTAACAATGCCTAGCTTCACCATAGGATCCCTAAAATGTGATCACGTTAGTAAGTGAAACGGAGTATTAATACATAATTCTGATCCTATCTCACTAGGTTTCGATATCTGTCTTAGCTGTTCCCCATTTATTCAAAGTTCAGTTTCCAGCAACGTTAGTCCCGAGGACATTCGACTTTACCCAGATTTTTTGCTACTCTACCGACCTTCTTTTATTGTAGGATGTCTTACAAGTTTAGCAGATTAACTCCCTTGACTGGCCTCAAAGCATTACCTTTTTGTACTTGCTTGTCGCTCCAATAATTTACATGTAGATTAACTCCCTTCAGTGTTCTCAAATCATTACCATTTTTGTACTAGCCTGTCGCTCCAATAATTTACAAGCAGAATAACTCTCTTGACTGTTTCCAAATCAATATTTACCTAAAAAAAATTATGATTTTTTAATCGGAAATTGATTGAAAATTTTATAAAATAAATTTATTTAGTAAAAAAAAGACTATTACTACACCTATCTAATTCACAAAAGTGATTAAAAATATAATGCAGATAGTTCTGTTCGTTTTACATGTACATCAAAAAGTGTACACGCTGTAAATATTGGATTTGAATTTTATTGAAAAAGAAGTTATAATTTGTTTCAAGTACTTTTCTGTATTTAATGATTTCTAAATGAAGATATTTTATGAAAGAAATCATGGCAAAATATATGTAAATAAAAAAATATAAAAAGAATTTCTATATCGGGCTCTGTTAAAAAATTTAGATTCAATCAATACTTTTGCAGAATAATCTCTATTAGTTTTTATTTTCGTCTAATACAATTTTATAATTTAAAACGGCTACTTGAGTATTTGCAACATAGTGTTCAACCTTTTGACTTGCCTGAGCCTCATCAAAGTGGAGAGAAATAGCCTTTGAACGGCACATAAAATATATAATATATTTCATGTAAATAATTCACAAAAACAGCCTTTATTTTTTATCATATTATTAAAAAAAGAGGGGTAAACATGAACATAAAACTAGTGAGATGTTTGACCTACTTTCTGTGAAACTAATGCATCAATATGTGATTATTTGGAAGTAGTTGCAGTTCTTAAAGAGTTCTTAAGATGCTCATCAAAAACTTTTCATTTATCTTTGCTCTTTGGGTACGTCATCTTTTAAAAAAAATTGTTCGCTAATGTACGAAGTGTCAGAAAGCGATTACTTGAACGAGACGGGATTGTGAAACGAGGGATATTTTTCTCTGGGAAGATAAACCTTATAAAGTTTACGATATTGTGGGGCTACATTATTAACTGACTAGGAGGGGACTTGCCTGATTTTCAACTTCATGTTATACTCTCATACTTAGTGATTATGTTTTAGAAATACAGCAATTTTTATTGAAATTAATGTAAGCTTTCCCTGCTCTCATTTAAAAGAGTAAGAATATTTACAAATTATTAAAAATACCTTTAAATATTGAATTACATTTAATATATTTGAAGTATCTAATGTTCATTTTATTTTTTGTTGCAGGTAAGCGTATTCATTTAAAACCAAGCATTAAAATAAATCTCAGACAAAAACAACGTACTTCATCAAACGGTAAATATACATAATTTATATTTTCTATGAATAATGTATTACGTTTCATCTTTTTTTTAGCTTCATTTAATACAATTTTTTAATTATAACCGCTAAAATTAAAGCCATAAACTTTAAAACTATCAGAGGCTGTAATTCAATTAAGAATATGTGTAAATGGAGGAAATATTTCAAATTGTATTCTTAAAAATATAATATTGTCTCATTTTTCACGAGAAAACTGTTTGTTGTGTTTATATTGCAGTCATATGATTCGCTCTAATTTTGAATAGTAGTACGTTTACTTCTTATATTAGTAGGGTAATTATATTAGTTGTTTTTCCAAATTTATTACATTTACTGAGCATCAATCAATCAAAGTGGGATTTGACATACTGTGAGAAAACAGTTCCATTCTCTCAGGAAAGAAACGTATTCTGGTAGGAATATTGATTCACCTGTATGCATGTTCACTTATTTGAAGTTAACGGCTCTCAACCCTTTTCTTTGAATAGAATCTTGCACTTACACCAGAACCCAAGTTTAACTTATTTTTGATTTGATACTAGGGCAGAACTGTTGTACGAACTTTTAGACCGCAACTGCCGATGAGTTGTATTTCAGTGAATGCTGTGAGATGTGTAAAACAATTCATTTTGAGACGTATTATCACAATTTCTTATATGATAATATGAAAAATTTACACGAAAGGTGTCTTTATAAAACATACCACGACTTTTCTTGAATTCAAAATAAAAATTTGTAAATGTTAGTCTCATGTCTCCTGTTTATTTTCATCAATTACTGAATTTCAGAATACCCATACCATCAGTACCAAGGAGGTCACCCACTTTATTTAATGCGTAATTAATTTTAAATTCCCGTAAAAGTCCTACAAACGTTACCGAGAAAGCGTTACCTGAGGAAATGCTTCGCTTAGATTACATTTCGACTTGCTTCACAAGGAAACAGGTGCTTCTGCTTATCACAACTTTTCACCAAAAAGTTTAAAATTTAACAAAGTATATAAATATTTTACGTTTCTGAGTTCTCTCGCTTTATTCTTGAAATTATTTATATTCTTCAAATACGCCAGTCGGTATGGTAAGAGTTGTCATAGAGACATGACAGTAGTGTCACGGCCAGGGGCAGGAGAATTGAAAATTACAGGACCAAGTAAAATAATTACTAAATGCAAGAAAGAAACAGGGCAAATAACGGGCAATAAAAGAGAAGGGGAGAAAGCCAGCAGTATACCGAAACGAAATTTAGTGATTGCGTTTGTAGCAAGAAATAGAAGATAAAAGTTGAAGAGAGTGAGTTGCACGAATAAAAGAAAAGAAAATTTATGATGGCTATAAAACAGGCCACCCTGCTTGAAGCCGAAGCATGGGAAAAATGTTAAATTTGAGGGAGAATTTTATAATTCCCGCCCTCGATGCGCATTGGTAAAAGGGGATTGAGAAGAGGCAGTCACGGACGAATGGCGATGGCATAGTAATAATATGACCAATGGAAATTATAAGAGGCGGAGTCAACATTAATAAGAAAATAATATGAAATGAGAAATAGAGTGAAGGCAGAGATAACCTAACAAGTCGGAGTTAGTCAGAAGTTTTTTAGATATAGAAGTGGTGTCAAGGCACATATACCTATGAGGAGGGTGAGTTAGAAGTTTGGAGATAGAAGTTGTCGAGCGCCCAGTATCCCGTGCCGAGGGTCTGCAAGGAGTAATGGAGTTAGAGAATCGACGATGAGCGTAGAGTGTCTTCCATAACTGACGGAGCCTTATACCAGACAAGAAAGTGCCCTAGTTCCGTGCGATGATAGATACAACGAAGTTCGACATTACGAGTGCCAGCTGCCCATAGTGATTCAGCAGTCATCTTCCAAGGTACCGAGTTTGCGTTTCCTTTTTATATTGCTATCATTGCTTCTCAGGGTGTAGCCATAATAATTAATATAGAGCGTGATGAGTATATAGTTTGAATATAAGATGTTAAGGAGATGACCGATAATTCGTACAAACAATTTAATATGATGTTATGCTTATATAATTGAATTAATTTAGTAGTAATGAAGTTAAGAGCAATATGTGTAGATGCAGTACGAAATATTGTCATAATAATTGAATGAATTAAATATATGTGTCGTAGTAATGAAGTTGAGAGAAATATGTGTAGATGAAGTACGAAAGATTGTCATAATAATTTAATGAATTAAATATCTGTGTCGTAGTTATGAAATTGAGAGTAATAAGTGTAAATGAAGTACGAAGGATTGTAATGATAATTGAATGAATTAAATATAGGTGTTGTGGTGAATTAATTTAGTAGGAATGAAGTTGTGAATAATGTGTAAATGCCGGAGGAAATAATTAGTAACTTGTAGCGTATTATTTATGTGTTAATAATCAATAAATTAATATGTCAGTATAAACCAGAGTTATTTCCATTATTTGGGAATCACAATCAATCAATGTACTAACAACAATCATTAAGCAATGAATTTAAAATCATAATCACATCATTAATAGTATAAGCATTAATATATCTAATAACCCCAACATTATAATTAACTTTCACAGCTACAAGAGTCTTTTCATTAAGGCTGCTATGTACTAAGAAAAATAATCGTATTTCCCTTTTCCTCTTCTTGCAGACTCTTGTGGTGGTAGGAGTCCAGTTGACAGTTCGGAATTCCACCCCCTTAGGATTGTAATGGCTCTCTCTCTATAGGGGGGTTAAGCACTACCCCCCCCCCAATTTTTCATTTAAAATATATTTTGTCAACTATTTACAGGTACATAAATGCCGATAATCAAATAAAATTGGTATTGACAGATAGCCTGAACTTTTCTGCAAAGCGATACAGGATTCATTTTATAAATTTCGTCCACCGAAGGAATTTATGAGCGTTTAAAAACACACTATACCAGATTTTCCCCCGAATAATTTAAATTTTAAAATATTAATTGCATTTTTTTGAAAAAAACGAAAAATGTACACAAATGTAAAATTTCTCTGTGACGGAGTACAATTTAAAAAAAAAAACTTTGAATCCAAGTCGGCAATCCATGGACAAATTTTCTCCATAGGTTAACATTCAGGTGAGCAAATCCAATGGGGTTAGTACATAGCAGCCTTAAAGTGTGGACTCATAACTACAAGTCATAAATTACAAGACCTGTTTTATGAATGCTCCTGGCTCGCATGTGATATGTTTTGTATTTTAAGAAACTGTTTTAAAGTTGAGACCGAAAGAGGGCTTGCTTTTCCCCCTAAATATTACTATATTCTTTGAATAGTGTTTTCTATAAACACTAAACCAGATTTCAAGACTCACGTATGATGAATGAGGGATTTTTTGGCTCAATGCTTCCAGTACTTGGATTCCCAACCTTTTAACGTCTGTTGCACAGACTGTGTTGCCAACTTGGGGGTTTTACCCCTAAATTTTGGAGTAAGTTAGACGAAAAGGGGTGTTTTTAGGGGCCCCATTTTTTTAGGGGCATTTTGTGGGTGGAACATTTTTTTAATATTTTGTACAATCGAGACGCGTTTTTTTATTGTATTATAAGTTCCATACATATGTCAAATGTAAACAAACCTCCATTTCATTAAGTGTGTATTTTCTATTTATTTCAATTTATCACTCAAACAGGATGCCTATTTGTAACCAGAATTTCTTTTAGGAAGGTCTAGGGTGATCTCAAGTTGGTGTTAGGGGGAAGCAGGGGGATTTCGAGATGGCGTTAGGGGGAGGCGCTTCGTAGAGGTTGGCAACAGTGAGCACAGCTGAGAATGAGATTAGAAATTCGGGGCACCCTGGTTAGAATTTTAGTTCTTCAAATTTTAAATCAAAGCTAAATTTATATCAGGTACATGTCAAATTTAAGGTCAAATATATACTTATTCTATTGCTTATTTTATTTATTTATTGAAAGTATATGTAACAAACACCAAAACAGAATATGTTAATACGTTTTCAAATATATCCATGGGTTTCAGTATAGTATTACACTAGAGGACTACAGTAGACATTACTAAGGATAGTTTTGTTTGCGATTGATTTTTAAAGCACAAATATTTGAACTTATTATATTTTACTATAAACTTATATCTTTTATTATAAACTTAATATTTATTTTAAGAGGACCTTGCTAATGTTTTTTTTATTCATACCCAAAAAAATTTCGAGGCACCCGAAAGTGCCGTGGCACACCGTTTGGGAATCACTGCTCTAGTGCATGAGTTTCTGTTGATGATCACATGACCCATTTCTTTAGAGATCGAGAAAAATGAACAGATGTTCACTGATAGGGATTGAGGAAGGTGATAAGTCGGCTCTTAATCCAAGAGTTACAATCGGATTAACTACACAAAAATAGAGGCTTAAAAGAAGAAAGTTCGTATACAGTTCGTAATATATAGCGGCTAGAGAAAGAAGATTAATTTAGCTCATAAAATACGGAAATCTTTATTGCCTTTTCAGATTTAATTTTTTCTACCTTTGCGAGACTATATTTATATTCATTTGTTTTTCACTCTTTATTATGACACAACACAAAAATTACATATTTTGAGCAAGTAGATCACTAAACCCTCTTTTTATTTGCTAGATGGGCTGTCATAACGTGAAGTTCGTTATGAATATCGATATAAAATTTAAAGTTTTAAAACTTTAAAATAAATTGTGACTAGTGGAGGGCCCTAGCTCCTTACAAATTTCTTCATTTTTAAAGCCCGGGGGAAAATAAGCGTTTTGCCTTATTGTGATATTTTTAAGGATATTTTGTAGTAGGAAAAGGAACGCATCATGAATATATGGCATTAAAAATAGGTTGAGATGCATGTTACATTATGGTGATTGGGAATTCGTCATCTGGAATAGAAAAATGACATCAATAAACGATAAACGAGGAATGACGACGAAAAACTATGAACCATGGAACATTTATTTTGAGGGAATATGAAGAAAATGGCTTAAGGCCTCAAAAAATACAGAATGTTTGTAATTCTAAGCGATTATGAAGACCAGTGGATGAGTCCCCAAGCGAACAGCACCGTTTTAGAAGTCCAACTCTCTCGCCTCATCTTTGGCATCCTGTAAGACGCTTGTCTGGAGTCTGTCGTCGAACGGTTCGGGAGAGATCTCTTCTTGAAGGTGGCTGATGAGTTTCGAATCTGTCCAGCAGTCCGCCTAATTTGGAGAATAGCGCTCACCAAGCGGCGAGAAAAACTGCGAAAACAAAGCGACACAAAGAGAAGCGATGATGCATGTGTATATCGGAGAGGCGAAAAGTAGCCAAACCTGTAGCGGGATGTACCAACCCTTTCTCCCCCGCACTGGGAAATTCACTGATAAGAAAGCGGGGGGCGTTCTTAGCGCTAAAAAGTAGGTTTTTGTTGAATACAGTGCAATAGTCAAGGGGGAATATCCACATTTATGAGGCACGCGCAGCTGTTAGGGGGAAAATCCCAAAAGAAAAAGATAGTTTTAAACGTCGGTACAAAACTTTACGACAGTCCCTTGAATTTTATTACTAATTTCTTTAATTCATTATTTCCAATTGAGATTTTTATTCAGGGTAACACCAAAGAATTTAACTCGAAAATTCATTTTTTATTATATAAATAGAATTATTTCTTCTGGTTTGCATTTTTATTTCATAAATGTCTCTTTTCGCAAAATTAAATTACTTTTTCCTTACAATTTATTTTTTTATGAAACAGATTCTCCCACCATTTTTCCAACAACAAATTTTATTTGAATTTGAATAATATGATTATGATTTTTTTAAAGCATTTGTAATATTTCTCCCGTAAAACCCTTCTTCACTAGTGCTCTTTCGTATATTTTTGGAATATTCTCTCTTTAAGAGATGACAACATTTCTAAAATTATATATTCGTCTTGCAAAGGTCCTTTTTTTCACCTCCCCCCAAAAAAACATAAAATTCTCGGAAACCGCATAACTCAATTCCTGCTTTAGTACGAAAGGGAATTTCAGAGAAATTTAAGCATCTAGAATTTCCATTTTCAGCTTTCAGGAGGACATGAGTAATGCATGTTGAGTTAGCACTTGAAAAAATGTGGATGTAAAGAAAACTGATTTCTCTCTTCTTTTCAGACATGCAAAAATAGTTACTTTTTTTTTCACTTTGATATAATGAATCAGTGCTTGTGTCAAAATGTGACGTGTAAGAGGAAAAGAACGAGTCAATTTAGATTTTACTGTGCCTTCGGTTATGAAAGTTTTAAATTTTTAGTGTTAGGTAGTATTTTAGCTGTACCCTTATAAAGTAATTCAAAATAATTATTTAAAGCGTGGGCTAGAAGTGTTTTAAAGGAAAACCAATAACTTGCATATTGAAACCTCACTTCTGACTGACATTTTTATCTTAAACTGGCTTTGGTATCATCGTCATGTACCTTGGGTGTTTATTGCTTCTACGAGAGTTTTGCATTTCAAGATAAAAAGGATTCTGAGTACTGCTGTAAAAAATAAAAAAAAATAAAATTAAAATCTTCAAATTCGCTCAGAGACTAGAATTTTACATGCACACAAAGAATTGAGAGTTTGAGATTGGTTTCAATTTTTTTAGAGCATTTTACGCTCAAAAAGGACTTTTATCATTATAATTGGCCCGACAGCCCCCAAAAATGACTTTAGTACTAACGAAAATATCTATTTAATTCACTGCTTTACATCCTCGTAAATATATGAAACTCTTAAAAGTTTGTAATTTCGTCGAGTTCCAAGGATTTCTGAGTACACTTGTTACATGCCTCAATAATTTTCCGGATTATATTAGAAAATGGACTGCATACCAGTAAATTTCTTTCTCGATTCAAAAGAGACAATCTATCGGACAGACACACCATGTTTACTTAGTGAAATAATTCAATAAAACTTATATGAGAAATTCCTGTGAAGTTATCTCCTTTGCGCTTGGAAACATGTGTGGGATATTATATTAGGATTCCTCTTTGAGAATCTGAATTCTGAAAACCATACACGTTTCAAAGAACGCATTAAAATAAGAGCTCTAAAGTATCAGTTTACATCGATTTTAAGATTTCGTCAAACTAAGCGTACGGAATATAAAGTTGGTAGTGGCCAGATTTGGGAAAGTTCTGAATGTAATGATTTCAGAACATTTCAGTTTTTTTTTCATGTTTTGACGGGTTGTTTCTGTTGAAAAAAACTCCCGAAAACAACAAGGTGGGGCATAAGTCTTTTTAATGAACTTGTTCGTTTTTTGCACCACTATGAAACTTCTAGTGAAAGCGCCGGAGTATTCAAAAGTAATCTAATGCTTAATATTACTTTGCTCCAGTATAAGTACACTTCAATACATTCCTTCCCCTTCTGAAAATACTTTAAAGGGTTCCAGAATAGAAAATTTTACTTTTTAATTTACGCACATTTCGGCGGCCCAGGGTTGCCCAAATTGGTCGGCAGATCTGTATTGTCCGTCCGGCGCTCCTTTTACTCCGCGGTGTTCCACATAGTGGAACACCAAACTTTACTCTCTTCTAAAACCGTCAAAATTCGGCGAAAAACTAAGCAATTAGCTTCATTTTTTACTCTGATCTACTTTTATTGATAATACGTGGCAGCGTGTCACAAGCCCATACATACCCTCATTCCAGCGGCGTTGTAAAAAAGAGCCATATTTCAGAGCCATAATTTAAAAATCATTCTTAAATGCAAAAAAAAAATTGCTAGGAAAAAAATTTCTATGTTATTTTATTAACTGTACTCTAAACTATTTATTCTACATTATTTTAAATTTTTCATACCGAAACCATAGCAATAACGAAAGATTTTCAAAAGGTGTTCCACGATATGGAACACTGGGAAAATAGAGCGGTTTGCGTGTCTCTCTCTGCCGACCTCTCTATCAAGCTCAGCCAGTCCAAACCGATCCAACCGGTTTTTCAGAAGGGACTGACGTGCTTCCAAAAGTATCACGAAGCAAAAAAAAAAGTTAGTGAATAGTTTTATGTGTAGGAACTGCTTTGTATATAGGAACTATAAATATTTATTTAAAATCATATATAATCAAGTTTTTTTTGTGTTTTCATTTGTGTGTTTTTTTTTTTGTATATAAGAACTGCTTTTGTATATAGGAACTATAAATATTTATTTAAAATCATATGTAATCAAGTTTTTTTTGCTGTGTTTGAATTAGTGTGTTTTTTTGTATATAGGAACTGTAAATATTTATTTAAAATCATATGTAATCAATTTTTTTCTGCTGTGTTTGAATTAGTGTGTTTTTTTGTATATAGGAACTGTAAATATTTATTTAAAATCATATGTAATCAAGTGCCACTGAATTGGGGATAGCAAAGCCTATGCAAATTGTGTAGCGCTGCGCATCATGTATGCGCAAGTGAGGGCGCTGTGGTAACTGCATATAGAGCGCTTACTATGGTTGTTCTGAATTAGTTGTTGGAATTGCCAGTATGGGTAAACTGCCTGATTTAGACGCCTTCGATCGCGGACAAATCGTAGGTGCGAGACGCATGGGCCATTCAATTTCCAAAATCGTCAGACAGCTAGGATTTTCAAGGTCGACAGTGTCAAGAGTATACCAAGAAAACATGGATGGTGGATAAAAAACTAGCGATCGGGCAAACTGCAAAGGACAATTAGCCTTGACAGTGCGTGGTGAGAGACGGCTCAGGCGTATTGTACGTAGCCAGCGAAGCCAAACATTAGCTCAAATTACAACCCAGTTTAATGACGGTGCCAGTCGTACAGTCAGTAAACGGACTGTGCAACGTCGCTTCACCGTATGGGTTTCGGGAGCCGTCGACCTACGAGAGTACTATTGCTCTATACTCGCATCGGGCTGTACGTCTTGCCTGGGCAAGAGAGCACAGAGACTGGAGTGTAGAGGACTGGAAACGAGTAGCATGGAGTGATGAGTCTCGATTCCGACAACTGAACGCCGACGGGAGGATGAGAATATGGCGTCATGCTCATGAAGCCATGGATCCTGCATGCCTGCTGAAACTGTACAAGGGCATGGTGGCTCAATCATGGTCTGGGGTGTTCTTTCGTGGCACAGTTTGGGATCTTTGGTGCGTGTACCAACCTCCCTCAATGCAATTCGGTACGTAGAGTTGCTGAGTGATCACCTCCATCCGTTTATGCTGTTCTGTTATCCGCACGGTAATGGAGTTTTCCAGCAAGACATCTGTACCTCTCATAAGTCCCGGTTGGTTACTGGCCGGTTGGATGAACATTCCTCTGACTTCTCTGTCATGAATTGGCCACCTAGAAGCCCAGACTTAAATCCTATTGAGCATCTTTGGGATGTTTTAGAACAAGGCGTGAAAGGGCCATCACACAGCACCAAAGAACCTTACTGAATTATGGACAGCTTTAGCCAATATTTGGAAAGCCATTCCCGTGGAACGTTTCCAGAAACTTGTTGAATCTATGCCTCGTCGTGTGGCAGCCGTTATCAAGGCCAGAGGAGGCCCAACTCGTTACTAGGTAGGTATCCCTAATTCAGTGGCACTTACTTCAGTGTATATGAAACAGTTCCGTAACTGACTGACTGACTGACAGAGAACGCACAGACTAAACCGTTGGACCTAAAGGGCTGAAATTTTGCATGGCGATACTTCTTTTTGTGTAGGGGTGCACTAAGAAAGATTTTTGAAAAATTCTTTTTAGATTTTTTAAAATTAAATTTTTAAGTTTTTTTAGTAACTTTTTTAAGTTTGCATTTAAAATAATAATTTGAGGGTTATAAAATTTATATCACGAGAAAGATCATAAAAATTCTTTTAAAAATAAACCTTTTTCGAATCTTTACCTCCATTTTCTGATTTTTGGAGAATTTTTAAAGATTAATTTTTAGAATTTAATTTATTTAATGTTGATAACGTGATTTCTTTTTTTGGTTCTTTAAATAAATTTATCGTCACGTGCATAACAACGAAATAGACAAAAAAAAATTTCTTGCTAATGCGACACACGATTGGAAATTATCCAAAAATATTAAAATACTGTAAAAGATATGTTCCTCAAACTGTACTATATTCTTTGTTCTATTAGGTTTAATTTGAATATTTTCTTCTACATTATTTTGTCTATAAAAATATCCCTTACGATTTTATTATGAATTTATTTTTTCGTTCTTTTACATCAATTGCATACATTGATTGCTGTATTTATTATAATATATTTATACATATTTTTGGCATTAATTGCATACATTTTTTTTTATCAATGCGAAGGCACTTGTCGCTAAGACATTCGCCTGAAATTCACCGCAGATTTTGCTTGCCATTTTATTATGGGGGCGCCATATAGGCAGACCAGCATTGCCCCCTATGAAGGGACGACAGAAACGGACGCATTTTAGTAGCGCTTCGCCAGGATTCGATCCGAGCACCCTCAGCACCAAAATCCAGCACGCTGTACCACAAGGCCGCCATGGCCCTTAATTGCATACATTGACCGTTGTATTTAATTTGTATGTACTCCGTAGCGAGGTACGGGTTTTCAGCTAGTTGAAATATGAAATTGGTGTCTTGCATATGTTATGATTGTTAAATAATTTGAACTATATAATTTGTCTGCATGTTTTTTGGTTGCCTATACGAGGTTAGGACTTCTCTAAATGGTTATTGTAAAATTGGATTTAATAAAGACGGATAGCGATATATTTGGTAGCGTGGTGGCTGCAATATAAATTGGAAATAATTACGGAGATTGATTATGCGCGTAGCTCTTGGATGGCTCAGTTCGTGGGCCGTTAGCGTGCGGTATTATGTGGCATAGTGGCTATGTTTAAGGAGGTAGTGAAGAGCCTCGCGGAACCGGGGCTAGGTGCGTGACCGGGAGTTCGGCCCTGCAGAACTGGAAATGAGAGTTTTGCCGTCGTGATGACGGGTTTATTGATAGTTAAATAGCCGTATATGCTAACAGCAGAGGCCGGCGTATTCTTCGAATCCTTACACACATTTCGCAGTATTTTTTTAACCTGAAATGTGTTATTAATATTGTCATGAAAACATCAACTTAAAACTAGTTCCGGAACATCCGATTTAAAACTAGCCAGAACTTGTTTTTCCCCAACTTTTGTCCTGCACGTCCAATTCAAAGCGGTGGCGCGGCAACGAATGCGCGCGCACGGACATTCTCCAGAACTCCTGACGAAGTTTGGATAAAAACGTTGGCAACAAAAAAAAAGGTGTGGAGAATTTTGCGTTTTCTGGCTCAAGAACTTTATGTGGAGTCAGTCTTCGAATTTTCTTCGAATTTTCTTCGGCGAGAGTGTCCATCGATCTACTTATAGAGAAGGCGTTCTGAGCCACGTGGTTGCACGTGTAGCACATAGGACATGTAATTAATCTACGAAGGGTTTTACGAAGAAATGAATCGATCTTATGTAAGCCGATTTTCTGCGCATGTGTTAGACAGATTTATACAAATGCAGAATTAACCAATGTGATGGATTCAAGACATCCTAATGTTTGTCGTTCCTTTGAGGAAGAATTGTGATGTCCACGTGTAAATAATTTTTATGCTCTCCTAGCTTAAGTATTAAATAAAGTGTAGTAAGTGAATTCTGGTTTTATTCTTTTATTTTTAATGCAATGTGGTGATCTTCTATAATCACGGCCACAACAATAATTATTAACAAATGTAAAGATTGTTATGCATGTAACATCTGTAAAAGGTTTAAATTCAAATTTTAAGTAAACATGTAATCGGGACATATCCCAGATAAGGCACACGACTTGAATCGGATTTAGAGTTTGCTCACAGAATTTATTGCAACATATGAATAGTACTGCGGGCACTAGAGAAATAACAGAAAACACAAACAGGTCCTCAATATATGTAAGGCAAACATGATAAATGCGTGCACTTTTAGTGTCTGCTTGGCAACTCATGCCTCGAGAGTTCGAAACGTGCAGGCCCTGTGATAGAATATTCAATCAACGTTAAGCCCCGGTCCTAGACTCCATGGAAAGAAATCGAAATCCCTGACACATTCAGCACGTTGCGATTTCCGATGAATATGACGGAATTCTCATACGTGTAGTAAATGTAAAACCACAGCAAGATTAAGAAGAGAATTCCAAAGGTCGTAATAATATATTTCATATCACACATATAAAGGATATCTGAATTTTGTGTCTCTTACTATTTGGAAAAAGTAATTCATGGTTGTTTCTTATGAAGCCCTACTCCAAGAAATGGACTCTGATTGTGTTTCTCGCACGCAAGCAGCACCTTATATGTCTAAAGATTATATTGTGTTTAGTTTTTAAATTGATTTGGTTAACAAACATTCGACAATTTGACATTTTTACTTTTCAACTTTTAGTGGTACAATGATGAAAGGGTGAATCTACCTAAATTCTACGATGTGTAAAATATTTCACATGCTTTTTTTTCTATGTTACTTATACTGTGTTTTGTTTTTAAAATGACTTTGTTTAACAAATATTCTTAAAATCCCGGGCAACGCCGTGTACTTCAGCTAATGAAATATATACAACAACTATTAGCTTTGAATTTTAAAGCGAGTTGTTTAGCTATTTTAGCCAAATTTAGGCCTCAAAAATTGTTATAGAATATAAGTAATTATTTTTTTAAAGTAAATGTTGTCGTAGTCATTATCACATCCTTTTATTAAAATTATTATAAAAAATTGGGATGAGTCAGCGAAAGATTCTTAACGGCAATTTTTGTGGATGCTCTTCTTATTCTTCTGCTTATTTTTTACTTTCATTCTCCTTTGCTCGGGGTTCTACATTTTCAGTTTTGATTTGAGTTTAAAGTTGTACTTAAAATATTTATTGAACGTATTAACGGTAGAATCCCTTCAATAAAGTTTCGTGTGTCAGTTAATTTTTATCCAATAAATTTTCCAATAGGACTATATCAGAATATCATTCTTTTAAGCATTTAATTTGATATTAAACTTGTTCTCAACGGAAATCCTTTAATATCATATTAAATGCTTTAAAAATGAATACCTTTTCACCAATTAATGACATTGAATAGATTCATCTTGTGCAAATTTAGAACTTATTAATTGATGAAACTGGATTTGTATATTTCGATATTATAGTAAAGTATATAAATTATTTGTCTGGAATGCATGAATAGACAATCAGGTTAAATGCGTTCTTCAAATATGACAAATAATGGAAATCAAAGGAAATTTTTGTATTATGCTTTTGTGTTTTGAACACGATTGCCAGTTGTCTACCCAATTTCGTGCTAGGGTTAAAGATGTTTCCATCTTTTTTAATATGATTCTAATACAATAGAGGCTTTATATAAATCATTTAAAATACCACTTCAAAAATCAATACCCTATTCCAACCGGAATTTTGAAATTTCATTCCCTTCCGTTAAATTTTTGTACAAACAGTATAAATAAATTCAAATCAAATTTCCACAAATATATTAAATTTCAGAAACAACTTTCTTTTCGCCGGTGAAGTGGATTTGAATAACGCTCATAGCGTGATGCATGAAAACTTGGTGTTTTTTTCAACTTTCTCCTATTTCTTGAAAACATATTAAAATATGGAGAAAAAAGGCGTGAGCTGAAATTGACTTTTCCATGTTTCTTTTTGTTGTACAAAGTTCTAATTTTAAAAATGCTAATAATAAAATGCCATAACTTAGTTTTGTAGTAGGTGGTAAACTTTTTTATTTTCATGCGTGGGATTTACAGCAGTGCCAAAGTATTAGTCACTTTTTAGACTTTTATTTTCCTCTTCGTCCTTCTCTCCAAAATAATATATTTCTGATTTCGCCTGTATGGCAAGTTTTGATTGCTATTTAAAAAATTTCTTCCGTATATTAAAATCTATGCATCAGTACCCTATTACTCTTTTCATACAAAATATACTTTTTATGTTCAAAAGAATATCAAGAGAATACCTTTGCAATTAACATACGCCATAATATCTTTCTAAAAATATGACTAATGAGAGGAATAAAGAAAAAGAAATAGAAAATTCTTACGTCGTATATTTATGCCCATGCTCTAAGTATTATAAATTTATGTTTTTCTTCTTAAATATTTTATTAAACATTTCTTCTATAAACTTTTGCATAAGAGATAAACAAAACTGTGATTCCATTCTAATATATACATATACATATAACTATATATAAATACTTTACATAAAGTATCGATACTATATATAGCAATATATAAACTTATATACTCACCGATGCATATAACTCTGTGGCAATATGGCAGATGTTGATATGTCAATGTTTCACGTTTTCGGCAAATTAAAAAAGGAACTTTTGAGGTGAAATATAAAATCGCTGAATAAAGTTTTTCTATCCAAATATTCTTTAGTTAATACTCATATTCAACCTCAAGCATATGGCTGGTCTTCAGTGAAAATTTTCAATTTGGGACTAAAATATTCAATTAGGGACCAAGTATTATCTCTTTTATACATGACAGCATTTTCCATTACGAATAACTTAGCATTTTTTCATAATTCCACTATCAGCTTTTGCCACCTTAAAGAACCAATTTATTAGTTACATATCTACTTAAAACATAAAATTGAATTTTTCGGACATATCAACATCTGCCATAATGCCACAGAACTGTATATTGATATAATTTTCAACCAATTACAACTACACAATTGCATTTTTCACTACATTCTCTTATGAACCAGTTGGTTTTGATGACTTTTTAATGAACGCTGTTTTGCAAAAAAATTAAGCATTTTTTTTTATAATTATTGGTTTTATAGTCATAACATACCGCGTGAGTGATGATTTTAGGCTAATTTAAATTTATTTTATCCTTTTCTGTATAATTACGTTATGAATCTCATTAAGACCCCTTCTCTGTTACACTCACATTTACTTTTTTTCCTTACACCATAAAAGCTCGGTTGGTATTAAAATTTTGCATGGATTTTTCGCCCCTGGTCAGAAGCAGTTATCCTTACAGTAATCCATGTCATATTCATTTTAGTTGAACCTTATAATCAATGGTCGACATATTTTCATTTCTTTAGTTCGAGAGCCTCGGTAATGATTCAGAATCTAATTCATATTCATTTATCTCTGGTAAAAAAAAGAATGATACGCTAATAATTCCATATTTTTGGACTAACCTCTACACTATATGTGTCACAAAAAGGTAAATGTGCCTCATCATTTCAGTTCCATATTTTTCTCCTATTTTTTTATTCTCTTCTTGCATAGCAAACTTAAGGCTGCTATGTACTAAGAAAAAAATCGTATTTCTCTTTTCCTCTTCTTGCAGACTCTTGTGGTGGGAGGAGTCCAGTTGACAGTTCGAGAATTCCACCACCCCCTTAGGACTGGCATTTTGAGGGATTGTAATGGCTCTCTCTCTATAGGGGGGTTAAGCACTGCCCCCAAATTTTTTATTTAAAATATATTTTTGTGAACTATTTACAGGTACATAAATGCTGATAATCCAATAAAATTGGTATTGTCAGATAGCCTGAACTTTTCTGCAAAGCGCTACGTGATTCATTTTATAAATTCCGTCCACCGAAGGAATTTATGACCGTTTAAAATACACTATACCAGATTTTTCCCCGAATAATTTAAATTTTCAAATATTAATTGCATTTTTTTTAAAAACAAAAAATGTACACAAATGTAAAATTTCTTTCTCTATGACGGAGTGCAATTTTTTTAAAAATCTTTGAATTCAAGTCGGCAATCCGTGAACACATTTTCTCAATAGGTTAACATTGAGGTGAGCGGATTCAATGGGGTTAGTACATAGCAGCCTTAATGTGCGGTAATATAGCCCATTGCTAGGAACTTGTCGGCTACAATAAACTAGTAAATAACAGATTCTAAAATTCTTAATTAGGCGTAAAACTGATAGGTCATAAGTATGTGATGCAGGTCATTAGTATGACAGGTAATTAGTAGTCATCAGATTTTGTTTATGTCAGATACTTGTCTGTTTGATCTCCACCGGCAGCTGGGACACGTTTACACCCAATAAGCCTGCACAGTCTTTTAGTTCCTATATTGCCACAAGTTTTTCTTCCATTTTATCTTGAAATTCTTTTTCTCAGTTTCATTTCCTCGGTTTTATTTTGCCTTTTTTCGCCGTCTCGAACGAGGCGACTATAGATTTTCTCTCTCCTCTTTCCTGACTTTTATGTCTTTTATGGCCTTGTACACACTTTTACACTAAGTTTATCTGAAATATTATAGTTCTGTGATTCCAAACGTTAAATTTGTCTAGTAACCTTTATACGAGTTTCCACAAAATAGTGGGGATACTCGAAATTTTATGGAATTTTTGCTCCCTTCACCCATATTTTAAAGAGACATTTAATACAACTTATATGAGATTGATAGATTTCAGTAAAAATAAAATACTCGAAACTGTAAAATGAAAATTGTTTTAATTGATATAATTTTGCAATTGCTGTTCAAAAACAAATAATAGTTACAAGATAAATAGAACTTTTTATATACCATGTTTTTAAATTTTCTGTTGAATCATATAAACTTGACAATTCTATGTATTAATAAATACTTTTTAAAAAATTTTTTGATGAATTATCCCATCCACTTGAAAGAAAATGAAGTTAATTGGAAGTTAACTTGCGTTTAACTTTTCGTTCCCGTCCCGGCCGATAGATGGCTGCACCAGTCTACAAAACAAAATTAACTGAAAATGAATTCAATGCTGCTTAAAGATGGCTAAAAGTTTTTAAAAAATGCATTGTCATCGTGTTCTGAGCTATTCTAAAAATTTCAAATGTCTAGCTAGTCGGGAAGTTATAAAAATTGATTGCAAGATTTGCACTGGACAAACGCACACACGCACAAAAAAGAAAGCGAGTTAATAAAAAAATGGTAAAAATATAAGAATAGTCTGTAGGATTCCGCTTGTTGGACTGCCATCACTTCTAAAATTACCTCATTGATATGTTCGCAAGAGAACAGTACATGCCATATGTTCTGTTGCAATATTTTTTTTTTGCATAAACACTTAGTAAAGGCAGACAAATGCAGATTTATTGCTGCAAATGGTATTACAACTGGAATGACCGGATTTGTTAAGTCCAGATTTCCGTCGTCTATCACGTAAGAAAACTACAACCAGAACACCTTGAAATGTAGATTTTAGCCGAACACTTGAAATAATTTCAATTGAACTTTCATTTCCTCCTGCCAGAAATATTGTTGGCTTTTATCTCACCTTTGAACGGATTTTTCTTTACAGGAATCGACTTTCTTGTTCAGTGTTGAAAATTAGTGAATTTATCTACCATACAAAAATTAAGAGGTGATTTTAAAATCAATATGGGTTTCAAGCCTCTTATTTCAGTTTAGACAATTCAGAGAAGTTACCAAAAACTTGAAAAAAGTCAAAAGTATTTTGTTCCACGTTATTTTATTTATCTTTATTAGACGACTGTCTATCCCTCTGAGCTGTTCCATTTTTAGGAAACACTGATCTAGTGAGGGTAAAACTTTAATCACTTTGAAGATCATGGACATTTACATGTTTACTAGTTTGATTTTCTGGAGTGTTGACCCTATTACAGTAAATTTTCTGAGGTTTTTTGTATTCCCTGACTTGAATCACTAGTTCTAGTGTTATATTTCTTATTACTCGTCTTAGTCCAGAAATTCCATTGTTTGTAACAAACACTTTGATGATCTACATTACTATTTTACATTAGTAGGAAAGACGTACATGATACAGACAGCATTTGCACATAATGAAAACCGCTTGTAATGCTCTGTGACCTTAAGAAGAAATCTGTTTAAACATTTATTAGTTCTGCTAGGTACTGTGTGAGTTCTAATGAGTACTCAGATGTTGTCAAATAAATACTGCAGACTAAGCAGAGAATTCTGGAGAAAATTCTATGCAAGCTCATCACTTTGTTGGCACGTTCGATTTAGACAAAGAATAAGATTAGAGACATGTAAACTTCCAAAGGGTGTTGACATGCCGTGAGGCGCGCTAAGATAATTGGGTGGGGACAGAGTAAAACTAAGATAAGCTGAGATAGGAGTTTAAATTAATAGAAATTTAGTCATTATGAGTTAATTAGTGAAACGATAGATGTAAGAATGGAGCTGGGAAATTTTATGTGGATTTAATAAATATGTTTCGAAAAGTTAAAGAACTGATATTTGTGTTATTCGAACCTAGATTACTGGATTGCTGAAAATTAATCAACTGTAAGTTACATCCCCATAGGACTATCAACTGCAACGTTCCGTTTAAAACTGGTGAAACGATGACCGTAGTGAGGGGCGTGATATACAATCCGATATATATATATATATATATATATATATATATATATATATATATATATATATATATATATATATATATATATATATATATATATATATTATGTTTAGAGTAGTTACGTCAACATTAATATACATAAGTTAAAAGACCTTTTAATAATGCAAAAATATATTACATACAACATTTTAAACACCGTTCCGTGCGAGACTGTTAAATTCTTTTCATGACGTAAATGAATCGGAATTATGATTCAGCAATTCTGAGAAACGTAAAAGCTTTAACCTCAAAGATCCTCTTTTTCTACTAAGGGAATATGAATAATGGGCTCTGCATCGTAGGTTTTGAAAAAAACTGGCTTATAAAAACTTTATTCTGTTTCAAGGGAAAAGCATTGAAATTTAAATAAAGCGATGAATTTGTTTACTGGATTTCATTATTCTGTACTTTTTGCTGGCACCATAAAAATTTCATGGAATGAATTTGTAAGGGTTTTTCAGACGGCACTTTTGTCATTTCGCAAATGAGGTTTTTATCGTCGTTTTTAATTTTTAGATATTGTTTTTATTACAGCGTGCGAATAAAAATGCATTTTCAATTTATTTCGCACAATTTTTTGCACAAATTTGTCAAGTCCGTTTCAAGATTCATAAAGATTGTCTCTTTCTGTAAAAATATCCATTTCAATATGTATAAAGAATGTTTGTTTTTAATGAGTCTAAATATTTTTCCAAATTACTACCGAAATAAATACATTGTAGTACCCTTATTTGGTTACTTCTTAAAACTGAGATTCAGGTTCAACAGAGAGCTTTAAATGATTGAAAAAGTACTTAATCTTTTTAGCCCACTTTTAAGGCACTCAAAATAATTTCAAAAAAGCACTTAGCTTTCTTATTTCATAAAAATATGATCTATCTCTTAGTCTGATATATCTAGATCTGATATATCTATCTCTTAGTTTTTCTTTATTTCAAGAGGGTGAAATATATAAGCGTAAAGCACAAACACTTAATTACCGTTTTTCATTAAAAAAACTTAATGAATTTATGTTTTCATTTACTATTTAGTGTTTTTATATGTTAATGAAGCTTATACAAATCAGAACACTTTGAATTCAAGAATAGTTGTAAATAAATCAAAAAGTTTTATTTCACGGTTTTCTTTCAATTTCATGTCGGTAGAAAAATAATAAGGAATTTCATTCATAAAGTCCTTAGAAATACTTTTTTGGGGGGTTAAGTTGTATCATCTACAGGATTTTTATTGTCATTGAATACAATTTAATATTGGAATCTCGGGCTTGTGGCGGCTCAGTGGTACAGCGCGTAGGTTTTTGGTGTTGAGGGTGCTCGGATCGAATCCTGGAATCGCTCCACGAAAAATGCCTCCGTTCGTGTCATCCCTTCATAGGAGGTAATGCTATCCGCCTATATGGTGCCCCCACAATAAAATGGGCACTAAAATTGCGGCGTAGTGTAGGTGAATGTTTGAAGACAAGTGCCTCCACATTGGAAAAAGTAATATTGGAATCTCCAAACCTCGATTATATTATTAAGCCAGGCGATAGCCGAATGGCTAGGGCTCTGGAATTCGGTTCAGATACCTTTGGGTTCGATTCCCCCTGTTGGCATGGATGTTTATGGCCGTTCGGAATCGGCTTTAAACTGTAGGTTCCGGTCTAATTAGAACTCGTGTGGCAAAAAGTCGACCGTAGCGCTCCAAACCAAAGCTCGATAAATTTAGTTTTGGGGAGAAAAAATTAAACTTTTAAACTAAACTAATGAAAAGCCTTCTTATTTTAGAGAAAAAAAATTATATTTACATCAATGAAGGAAAACACTGCTCTTATTTCAGAACTGCCATTCGCCAGTTCTAGCCTCATTCCTGATTTCTCCCTATTCTCGAATGCGTTCTTATAGTGCATAGCTTTAAATTGAGATTGTCTTGATCAAAACTGACTTGTCGCCAAAATTTCACTGGAATTTGCTCACAATTGCAGTCATCAGCTTCATCTGTTTTCCGGGCATCTTTGCCGACGTTAATCGTGGCTTCTATCAACATTATCCTTGCTTCTGTCAACTATATATCAGAGCATATTACTGGCTGCAATACGGCTCTATATGCTACTGTTGGCTCAGATCCAACTCGCTCCACTCCGCAGCTAGTTATTAATTCTCCCGCTTTTCCGATTGTTTTCCTTTTTATACTATGTCAACTCAAAGTAATCACGCCTAAATTTCCCCGAAACCCTTTCATTTCTGGATTGGGAGTGGTATTGGACATTAGGGAAAGGTTTGCAAAAATAAATGAAAGGATATTTTTTATGCTATGCCTATTCAAACTAATCACTCCTAAACTTCCATGAAACTTTCGCCCATATGAATTAGGAGTGGTGTTAGACATTAGAGAAAGGTTTGCAAGATAAATAACAGAAAACCTAGTTAGTGACTGTAAAGCAAGGAAACACATCCCATAAAGGAATCTTTTATCAATATCATTTGGAGTCAATCGGCCTCCGCCCGTAAAAATCTAAGAAAAAACTAATCTTGTTAATGAAATTTCCTAGTCGCAAAATGCTTGATAGATCTCTACCCAAGGTTTGAATTGCATCACGAAGAGGACGCATTTAACTTGCGCGTAAGCGTTTGTATGTCTTCCTTAGAAAGTTCCTTTTAATCAAATCTGAGTGTCGATATAATTAAGTCCATCGACGAATATACAAGAATTATGTATAACGGACTTATTAATAATTCTGGACGGCATCTCCCCAGTCTCCAGACAGTCTACAGTTTAAACCATGCGATTATTGCGCGCTAGGAATCGGGATGGTTAACGACATTTAGAGAATAGGTAAAACTAAAAAATAATTGACTATTAGCTGTACGTATGGCTTTCTTTCGTTTCTGACTAAACAGTGTCTTTATTTACTTACAGCTGCTATGTACTAAGAAAAAAAATCGTATTTCCCTTTTACTCTTCTTGCATACTCTTGTGATGGGAGGAGTCCAGTTGACAGTTCGAGAATTCCACCCCCTTTAGAATTGAAACTTTGAGGGATTGTAATGGCTCTCTCTCTATAGGGGGGTTAAGCGCTGCCCCCAAATTTTTTATTTAAAATATATTTTTGTCAACTATTTACAGGTACATAAATACTGATAATCAAATAAAATTGGTATTGTCAGATAGCCTGAATTTTTCTGCAAAGTGCTACAGGATTCATTTTATAAATTTCGTCCACTGAAGGAATTTATGAGCGTTTAAAACACACTATACCAGATTTTTCCCCGAATATTTTAAATTTTAAAATATTAATTGCATTTAAAAAAAACGAAAAATGTACACAAATGTAAAATTTCTTTCTCTATGACGGAGTACAATTTTAAAAAACAGTCTTTTAATCGAAGTCGGCAATCCGTGGACACATTTTCTCCATAGGTTAACATTGAGGTGAGCGAATCGAATGGGGTTAGTATATAGCAGCCTTAATTCCCTTTGTTATTTAGTGATACTGCAATGCACGCTTTGGCGAAAGTGCCCGGACTTCCATTGACGATGATTGCCAAGGCTGCAAAACAGATGTTAGTCAAAAACCACAAACTTTCATAAAAGATAACGCAGAATACTACCATATTTGTACCTTCAATGGAAATAGGACATTAATCGCTATTGTTTATGTTTTACTGGATTTAGCAGTATAAATGGTATCAAATGTTTATTTCTAATTAATTTATTTGTGTATACACCAAGACACCAGAAGTTCTAATTACTTCAAAACGAATAACGTGATTATGATTTTTTAAGAATTAAGTGGAAAATAGTCTCTGTATATTCCGATAAAATTAAGCGGATATTTTAAAGTAGGTTTCAAAAAAGAAGGAAAACAAAACTTTTATAGACTTCATAAAGGACGGTTTTGGAGTACATCTCAAAGCGCGCCCATCTGCATCAACTTCTCGTTGTATTTCGACATATTGAGAAGATAGATTCAACAAATTGTAGCAATTATTTCAGTTATCATAAAACATACTTTATGCATGACTGAAAAAAGATTTGGCTATGAATATTTGAATAAATAATAAATAGACGTTTGGTAAAAAAGGATGATTTAGATACGAAAGCTTTCATAAAAACATGTTCCATGCAAGACGGTTGAAGCTGTGAGATAGAGGTGACCTAAATTTGCTTTCTTTTCATTTAATCGTTTTTTATTCTTCTAGTTCAGCTGGGATTTAGTTCAGCTGGGAAATTTCTGTGGGAATTTGTTTCCATTTTTTCTGCATCATAACTAATAGTTTGAGAATGGCAGTTGACAATCCACGCTTCACGCACAACTTACTCTCTAAGTTATGCCTCCTAGGACCAGCAGCATTAAGGAGATATTTGGGTGGATTAGTGTAACACTTCCATCTTCATGTCTGCGTAATTAAAAAATTTATTTTTGTGAACAGATGTATTGTCTTGCTGAAAAAAGAAAAGACGTCTTATCAATAATTGTCTCTGATTGGGAAGTGCAAGTTTGCCCGAAATATATCGGTAAATCTCTTACACTTTCAAATACGATTATATAAAACTAATGTTGAAGGGTAGCTTTTTTACACCATTATAAAGGAACATTAGAAGTTATAAATTTTATTTTATAACTCATCCAATCGTCTGACATTATTCTAACTGCATTCTTAATTTCCAAATTTTTGTGTCGTAACAGAAACACACAGCTTCTTAAAATCGACAGAAATAAAGAGGTGGCATTTACTTTCGAACTAATTAAAAGTTCATCATTAGGTCGAGGAGCATTCAGTGGGATTGTCTCTATGGTATTTTCATAGAAAAATCATCCATTCCGTAATTAAACCAACCGATAATTAACATATATGTATAATTAACAGTGGAAATGATATTTTGAAAAGGTTAACTTAATATGGAAATACCTTAAAATATATATATATAGCTTTCATTCATTAAGTTCTCTCAAAAGTATCGTTAATTCTGTCTCACACTTGACCTTCAAATATTTCTAGACAAAGTAATTCATGGTTTACATTTTCACACTTTTATAACAGATTCTTGCATGAAGAGTGTCAATTTTGACTCAGAATGTCCTTTAAATTTCATTAATTCACTGAAAATTTTAGTATCGGTCGGAACTGAAAGAAATTGCTGTAATATATCTAAAAAACACACCTTATTCAAAAAATTTAGCACGTGTCATTACACGTCTCAAGTTGCGAATAAAATATTCTCGACTCAATTGTCCGCTCTAATAAAACAAAGTAGCGTTCTCGCGCGTAACGGAGACCCATATATGCACCATTCATATCTATTTTATGTTCCTGTCCTAGACAGAAAAATATCTAAAGTCTGGAAATTTTATTGTTTCTATTTTGAGCGTGTATGTCTAGCTTATGTTACAAAGGTATATCTACTTTTGTTAAGGTTTTCCTTCACGTGCAAATCCCTCATTAGAGATTTAAGAATATTGAATAAAATATTAGTTATAAAAGAAATAATTAGTTGAAAATCTTTGGAACATTTCCGCTAGACTTTTACATTTGTTAACGTTCCCGCTAACTTGAAGGTTAATGTAACATTTATTACAACATCCATTGTTTTACCCGCTATTATTATTAGATCTTTCGCTGTGGAAAAATTATTTGTCTGGTTTCATAGAAATAGTTTTTGTTGGCATCTGTGGAATTCGTGATAGTTCACGCGTAAATTTAGATTTATTTCAAGGAACTTTCCTTATTTTTTCATTAATTTGCAATATAAGCCAATGCTTTTTTATTTATAATTAGCTTTTATAACAGTACAAGCCAATTAAGCGCTACGAGTTACGGATGCTTAGAAATATAATTGAGTTGGAAACTAGTATTTGTATAATACAGGGTATCCGGGCTAAAGGTATCCAAAAGTCATGACCTATTTTTACGGAACTACCCATTAGAATTTTTTTTAAAATATTTAAATAGAAAAAACATCTTACCAAGTTTTAATATCAATCATAGATTTCTATCATAGTATCATAGATTTCGATGTGTGCACACCTTTTGTAGCACGACTAACGTCTAAATGGTAATCCAGTCCTCTCCAAGTGTTTCATAGCTTATCAGGAGTTATACGCAAATTGCTTGAATGCTGCGCTTCTTCGGCTCATCCACAGTTTCAATTTTTTGTTTATACACAACGGATTTAATGAATCCCCAAGCAAAAAAGTCTAATATGCTCCAAAACACTTGGAGAGAACGGTTTACCATTTAGACGTTAGTCGTGCTACGAAAGGTGCATACATCGAAATCTATGATACTACTAGAAGGTAACCAGTCATTTTGACGTCATAATGCTAATAATGACGTCATAATGGAAAAAGTATATGAAAGTTAAAAAATATCCCGAAATATCTAACAATATTGCTTTTAATCCACACCTTGTGAAAGCAAACCCTTTCATTATTTTTATTTATTTAGTTTCTCATGCGATTGGAGTAGTAGACTGCCATCCGGTTTTTTACAGATCACTACGCGATATGAATACTTGAGCTACTTGATTCATTCACATTCAAGTTTGTTTACTTTCAAAATTCATCGCAAAAGTAAACAGATTTTTAAAAACTGTGAAATATACAACTAAAAGCATCCAATTCTTTTTAGTTCTGAATGTTTTATAGAAAAATAGGCTGAACAAACGCGATTTGATGGAGAAGATATTAGTTTTTAGGTAAGAAAAAATTCTGATCCACATCTGAAATTGAAATTAAGCCTAACCGGCTGTTTGTTTACTGAGGGCTTCAATTGAAAGATGAGTACAGCCCGGAAGTGTTATACAGAGACAACGGCTATTATATATATATATATATATATATATATATATATATATATATATAATAATGATAGATATCTATGATTTACATTAAAACTTGGTTAGATATTAGAAACTTTCTATTTAAATAATTTTTTTTAAAATTCTAATGGGTATTTCCGTAACCTCTATTGACACCTCGGACCCCCACTCGTTAGAGTATCGTCCATTGAAACACCTGAAGACCCGTCGCTACGTAGAAATACCTGAATACGCAGACGAAGGTTAATTTCCGAGGTCCGGTGCTTTCCATAGCTGTGGAGCTCGAGGATGCCGGACAAACAGTACAGATCTGTCCTCCACTCAAAGCACCCCAAGCCCCTTGGGTATTTCCGTAAACCAAAGTCATGACTTTTGGATACCTTTAGACTGGACACCCTGTATATCTCTGCTGTTATGTGTTCTGGTGCAAAGAGCGGCCTCCCACATAGTATATTGGTTAGCGTTCTGGGCTGCCGCACAATGGGCTTTGGTTCAAATTCCGACCTAGGCTCCGCGGTTTCCGTTGTCGTCCCCCTCATAGGAAGCGTTGCTGGCTCACCAATATATTGCTTCCATAATAAAATGGCCAGCAAAACTTCGCGGATCTTCACGGGACAATGTCGAGAAGTATCTACTGTCAGGGACAAGTGCCTTCCGCTTTAGGTGGAAAAAAAAACATTTAAGCGTGTTTACTTGGTATATAAGAATTCGTAGAGTTCAAATGATTTAATAGAAATTAAATGTTATTAAGTGAGGGCTTTTGAAGATTTTTCTTTATGGCTGTAATTGTCCGATATAATGTTGAGTGTTGTTCTGGAAAAGGACAAAAATCTTTACTTGTGAAAAAAGAATTTATTCTGCTCTAAAAATTCTTTAAATTCATCACTATTATTACCCGTAACTTTTTTTAACCAATGTGGAGGCACTTGTAATCAAACATTCGCCCTTACTAGGCCGCAGTTTTACTGTCCATTTAATTATGGGTTCACCATATAGGCGGACAGCGTTACCCCCTATGAAGGGACGACACGAACGGAGGCATTTTTCGTGGCGCAACGCCGGGATTCGTTCTGAGCACCCTCAGCACCAAAAATCAGCGCGCTGTACCCCAGGGCCGCCACAAGCCCCCCCCGTAACTATTAAATTATAGTTATTTTCAGCTGTCAGCAAAGCCACTCACAGAATGCTCGAACTCATGCTGCAAATAGATAATATAGCTCATACCAGTAATTTCCAGTGCATTTTTTGCAAAGTAGAGAAAACTATGAAGGTTAAAAAAAGAGTTAGAAGAAGAGTTAGAGAAGGTTAGAGAAAACTATGAAGGATAAATTGTTAGGAACAATATTTTGAAGACTTCATGTATAGATGGTAACATTTATAAATTTATATTTTTCATATTTGTAAATATTAATTATTGTTTTTTTTTGTGCATTTTATGTTTATTTATATTCTCAAAAGCCTTGGAGAGAAAAAATATTTGGTGTCTCTAAATAGTCCAGACATAAAATGGTCACCGGGTTTAGACTAACCATTGGCCATTACTGTCTCCTGGAACATTTACACCGGTTCAACATTGTTTCTAGTCCTTTCTGCAGACTCTGTGACTTGGGACGGGTCATGAACTGTGAACATTTGTTTCATTGCCCTGCATTTACGAAGCGTTCTCTTGTGGACCGCTGCTGGGAGGCCATTCGACTTCTGGATTCATAGACTATTTGCTGAATCTTTTTTCGTTTTTTGTGTTTCTTGTGTTGTGCTTTTTGTCTGGCTGTAGTTGTCTTTTAATCTGTGCCACTAGAATTAAAAATATTTATTTATATTTTTAGTCTGTCAGCTTGCATTCATCCAGTGGCAAAACCGTAATTTAGGATTATTTCATGTTCCGTTTCGCCAAATGTGACGATTATTTTGCGAAAGATAAGTTAATGGTTATTGTTTGTATAGTCGTTACCGTTACCATAGTTTTGAAATGGTGAACTACGATAAACTTTTTACCACAAACTACGGTTATAAGGTTTTCAAAAACTGTTTTTGTTTCAGTTGATTCCCATATGTTTTGAATCAATATTTTACTGAATCTACGCAGCGAGCAATTATTCGAAATATACAGTATATAAAGGAAATGCTATTTTGGGAATATTATAAAAATGTAAGTATATCTAGGAGGATAAGAATATCTATTTCAGGTACGAAACAGGGATATGCAAAAGAGGTAAACAAGCTAACCAGAAAAATTACACTCTGAATCAGGTAGTTTTTTTTTTTTTACCTGAAGTAGTATTTCGTTTCTACATTGTAACGTTTCATTTCCATTTACCAATCTCCCTGATATCACAAATCATGCTTTCAACTGCTTACAGCGACTCAAAAGTGATTATTAGAATTAACATATCATATTTTCTAAAAACATGGCGTGTTATTAAGCAAAATAATTTACATGAAATTAGCCTAATTAAAATTTATATTCGTCAGGAAATGAAATATCAAAATTTACAGACAAATAGCACATTGTTTAATGAATTTCATCCTCATCAAAATCTCTTTATACTCGGCATGTTTTGTGTTCCTTCCCCTTTTATGTTTAAGGTGCCCTTCCGCCAAGCAATATATCATGAAACATATCAGTTTATTTTCGAAAACATTCTTCGAAGCTAATGTTTCCTTTGAACGAAAAATTTCAGCAATACACGTTTCGCAAATGTCGTGTTTAGGAGTTTCTGTTCTGTGCTTTTACAATGTCAGTTGTTGTTTCTCGATGAAAGTTTCAATTTTTTGTAGTCGTTCTTTGTGCATAGGTTTGAGAGGAGAAACATACTTGTTCTAGACGAAATTGGGTTTTTTTTTTTTGGTTTTTTAGTTTTATTTGCTACTGGCGAAGAACTTCTAAAGACTCAATTCTAAGAAATATATTTTGTTGTTCCTGTTTATTTGCAATTCCCGATTTAAAAAATGTATGTGGACAAAGTTCAAGTTTAAAAGTCGTTTAACTCTTCGAATGACTGCTTTCCAAATCTGTTATAGGCAGACCCCTTGATGTACTTTAGGAAATAGTTATGGGACTGTGAAAATGGTGGGGATTTTCATAAACGGAGTAATTTTCAAAAACTGAATATATCCATCATTCATTTCTGAGAGTATTTGCAGTTTTAAAATGTCAATTGCGAAATAAAATCAAGTTAAAATCAAGTGAGGACTCCTTACAAAGTGTTCTCGAAATTAAAAGCTGTCTTATTTTTAGGGTTTTCTGAAATATTAAGTTCGTATTATTAGAAATATATATTCAATGTTATGAGTAAAAGCCTTCTTTTAATTGCCTCTCTTTTTTTCAACATAAGGTTGTAAGTGGGATCTCATTTGGCATTTTTTACATAAATAAAGAACAATGGCGACTAAACCAAGACCTCCCCACCACTTATGTTCTACTTACCAAAGATTTTGCCAAGCGATATAAAACTCTGTCCAAGTAGTTTTCCAACAGTAATTTTAAATGTAGACTCAGGTCATCACCTGTTTAATCAAAAACTTTTTATTGCTTCTATTTACTTCAGTTTTGAGAAACAGCTAATTGAAGGAGATCATGAAATGTGCTGATTAGCAACAGAAACCCGACTTTTGTGCTGAGTACAAATAAAGTGTATGTGCTCCAAAATTTATATGTCCTATCAAAGTAACCATGAAGACTTTTAGTTTACCACTTTATTACGCTTTAAAGGGTAATTTAACATAATCATAATTATCAATAAATATGTCCCTCCTTATTAAGAGTATAATTGAAGGCCTTATTTGAATAGTGATCCAACTCCACTTTTTAAAAAAATGGAATTGGCCTCACTTTCATGATCATATATGCCATTTCTATCTTATTTCTAAACTGGTACACATCCAGCTTATTTCTGCTGCTAACTGAGGTCATTACAAACCAGACTTTAGCAGTCATTTCTCAGCACTCATTAGACTTTAAGACTCTGTATCTCAAAATGAACATGAATGGAGTTGGACAACTATTCAAATAAGGCCGTCAATTAGTTACTATAAAAGATTTCCTACTTGTCCTTTTTCTTATTTTATTATATATATATATATATATATATATATATATATATATATATATATATACATGTGTGTGTGTGTGATAATAATCACATTTGGAAAATTTAGCACAATGGTACGAGGAGTGATGCAGTCGGGCTGAGTGTGGTTCAGGAAAACACTTTTATTCCATTATGAAGCATCGCGAAGGAAGCAGCGGCCACATGACTTGTCCGGCGTCCATGCCAGGACGGGACGTCTTAACAGCAGTGCTTACATTGGAGAGTTAAGAGAGAGGCGTTGTAGTCCGACAGCAACAATAGTTAGAAACGAAGAGAGAGAAAAAGTCTTCTGTTCATGCAATATTAAATTGGTGTTTTGCGATATTGACGCCAGAGGGCCTAAACTACTTAATTTTTAATTGGGCGACTTCAGATTCGTGGAGTTCACGTGTCCACTTCAGTTTCCCGGGGACTGATAGATTCCGCGCTTGTTAGAGCTGCGAAGTGTTGAACTGGGCGTAGGATAAGTGGCCCATAAAGTTCTTGCAAAGTGGGTTTTTTGACGTTATAGGAACATAAATTCAGAGTGTTTCGAGGGCTCTTCAAGAATTTTGACACTATACTGACATTCGAAATCTCATAAACTTCTAACACTCATATCTGGGGATATTATTGAGTTCAGATACTTCACATGCCTGCTTAATGATCTGCAGGGATAATATAACTTATACTTACTTTACTTTTAGGTTGCAATTTTTTGAAAAGAGGTCGTGCTTTATTAACAAGAGAATATGCTTTAAAGTAAAGTAATTTAGGAAAACGCGTTTTCTTGTTACATATATATATATATATATATATATATATATATATATATATATATATATATATATATATATATATATATATATATATATATATATAGTTTTGGGAGGTGGGGTCAAAGATAAAGTGCTATGTCTAATTTTGGCAAAATTTGGCGTTAAAAAAAAGTCGTGTTTTGTAATCTCAAACGTGTGTCCGCAGTACATGGCAAAGTGAGGTGAGTCTTAGTTCATCTATAGGACAAAAGGAGGCAGCAATTGTAATATAATATGCATTTTAAAAATTTGTATATATTTTTAAAAAATGTATTTTCTACTTATTTTTTTCGTTTAACTGCCTAAAGCATCATCAAGGAATCACATTGCGCTTTTCTTAATACAATTAAGCAGATAAAAAAGTTTTGAGACCCATGTTTAATTCACAATTTAAGATTTTACAAAAGTTCAGTTATCTCAAAAGTAATTTTTTGGACCTACACCACTTTGCCTTTGTGCCACCCATTTAAAATAACATATTCCTTCAAACAACGAAGTTGCCCGAATGTGTCTGTCCTCGAGTGGCTTTTTGCAATCTTAAAGTCAGTAACGCACTGAAAGCTCTTACATAACTGAAGCGTTTTCGACGTTTATCACTCACCGCACCTTACTAATTTAAACTACTGAGACTGGTCCTATGCCAAGGATCCGTTTCAATCGGAAAAACAAGCACGGCAAGCGCTAGAGTTTATCGACACGGTTAAAGTCACGTGATATACGTATTTTTACGTATAAGTATTTGGGGTAGTTGCTTACATTATAACGCCTCAAGTGATAATGTTTCTGGTTGTAATTATTCTTACAGATAATTATGTTTGTCAATTATTTATTTCATATGTTTGTGTGTGTGTGTGTGTGTGTGTGTGTGTGTGTGTGTGTGTGGGCGGCTCCACAATCATGTTCATAAGTAAATAGTAGTTCCAGTCGTAAAATAAAAACAATTCACCCCAAAAAAATTCTATATTCAACCTCTTTCAACTTCTTTCCATTTTGTTTTATTCTCCTCATTTGAACAGGCTCTGGCATTCAGTACAAGAGTCTGTGTTTTTAAGCACCACTGTTGGCATGGATGTTTTTTAGCAGTTCGGAATCATCTTTAAGCAGATTTCCCCGGTCTAATTAGCACTCAAATAGCAAACAGTTACCGTATCGATCTAAAACTAAACTAAACCAAACCAAACAACATGTCTTATCTGCACCCAAGTCTCCACATGTCTGCGTGTTAGGCATAACTTGTACACTTTATATTTTTATCATGGTTCTTTGGTCTAAAAATGGCAACATAATATGCGTATCATCATATATATATATATATATATACAGTATGCCCACTAAAGTCCCTTCCCACTCTCTTAACTTCGGAATGGCTGCAGCTATATTCATAAAAGTGGTGTCTAGGTATAGTAAAGTAGCCATGCGCTACTGAATGAAACCACCTACCGCGCCACCTGGCGAAAAACTGCGGAGTTAGCATTCCTATCTCGAAAACGGAACGAGATAGGGGAAAAAAGTGATTTACAAAGTTGTAGAAAATCATCGATTTAGTACGAAATTAGTTACAAATATAAGCAGTTGTACTTCTCTGCCAATATTATATCCATTTATAACATCGTGAGATGCAGTAATATAAAGTGTATATTAGTGGGCATACTGTATATATATATATATATATATATCTGTGTGTGTGTGTGTGTCTATGTCTTCTTGGGTGTTTACCATTTTACCATGTGTTTGGCGCAGCTTGTCCTCTCTAGACCTTGCGGCATTAAACCCAAACTAACCAACCAACCACATGTCTGCGAACAAACAACCATGATAAATATCAATTATATGTTTCTTTCCCTTGCAATCCAGCAAGATGGACTGATCAAAGTAACGCGGAGTAATATAAATTCTCACGGGTGGAGAGAATCCGATTATACGTATGTTCCAAAGATTGACCTTGAATGGGTTATATGAGGAAAAACGCAGGTAACTTAGTTTTAAAAAGGAATTTTTGTTTCAAGTGTTGTGTATACAATAAAATCGGGTATTAGGGTTTTTTGGGCATAGCGCACGCACGCACACATATATCGTATTAACTATTGATAATTAGCTTTGATATGTCACATCGATTGCATTGTCTCGTCTTCACAGCTAGCAGAGCTATCGCCGAATATACTCCACTGTTTTATATATTACTTTACATTAGAATTGTTAATCTAAATTGAGATTTTCTAAACAGTCTTATCACTCTTAAATAGCCCCCAATCGGCTGTAACTTGTATACTTATTTAAATCTCTCACCTGTTTTGAAATTTCATTCCATCGCGTTATCTGAGCTTCTTGGATGACACTAATTAACATCTTCGTGCCTTGGTATGTCAAGAATGTATTCAAGCGAGATGTGGATATTGCAAGATACATACAATGAGAAGGATTTCTGTATCAAAGCTCCCATGGATATTTAAATATTTATATCTTATGGATGCGCTTAGAATCTACTTTAGGAATTGTATACAGAAACATTAAACTTTCTCGAAAGGCTTATCATCGTTTTGAAAATATTTTCATTAGATTTTAAGGGTGTTAACTATTTTGATTATGTATTTCAAAAGGGTTATATTATTTGAGTCTAATACAAGGTATTCAGGTCCCGAGGTAGCTTAGTGGTTGCACGTTTGGTTCCGGACCGGGGGCCCTCAGTTCGATTAGCACCATTAAAGACTTTTCTGTTTAGTCTAGATGTGATCATGTTAAATCCGCAGACCGGAAAGTCCTTCCACGAAGTTAGTGGGTAGGGGAAGGTGCGAGCCCTCTAGATGGTCGATCAATACTGAGGTGTCAGAAAGGGAACAATGTTGACTCCCCTGTATGGTGCTCCCAGGTAAAAAGTAGTTCACAATTTCCGCGGTTCTGTGCGTATGTCTCTGACAAAGTGCCTCCCCATTAGCTAAAAAAAGCATGCGTGTGTGTATATAAGTGGATTTAGTAATTACTCAAAATTAAAATGAATGCCGGCAACAATAGGCAATAGAAACACAGCGATGGGATCCAAGACATCAAACAGAATTTTTTTTTTAACCAATGCGGAGACACTTGTCGTGAAGACATTCGCCTATAATTCACCGCAGTTTTGCTGGCCATTTTATTATGGGGGCACCATATAGGCGGACAAGCATTACCCCCCATGAAGGGACGACACGAACAGAGGCATTTTAGTGGCACTTTCCCGGGATTCGATCCGAGGACCCTCAGTACCGAAAGCCAGCGCGCTGTACCACAAGGCCGCCACAACCCTCTTAAAACAGAAGTCAGATACATTCCTTTTTTCTACAGTTTTTCCGTTCACAAAATTCTTTTTATACAAGTGTTTACAAATTCGTATGAATCGGTAAATATACAGTGATATATTATAAAAAAGAAGTAATAATTTTGCTACATATATATGACATACAAACTGCAATGCCGAAAAGATTTGAATCAACGACATCGGTATAAAAGTAGACATCATAAGTGTATCTGGTCTTTGATTTAGGTTTAGTCCATGCTGTAATTTCCTCAGTCCGGCATCATTTGTTGTATATGTAGTCCTCATACACATACCTGAGTACTTTTACTCACATTCTTTTATAAACTGTGTACATACGCTTCTCAGTAATAGCTATTTTTTATTTGAAACATTTTTTCTATTGAAATTTAGAGGTGGAAATGATGAGTTCTTTGTTAATCTCAACTGAATTTTAACTCGCAGTATCAACTCCTCCCTTATAAATTTTACTGTTGGATGTAATTTCTCAAAATACTTTTAAAATACATAAAAGATTACTCCAAAAACTCAAATAAAATGCCCCAACTGAAATTAATGCTTTCTCCGTAATATCTTTAAAGGAAATGTAAAATAAAATTCTCAAGGTACTTTGAGCGTATTTCGAGAATATTGATGGAGGTTTTAGTCAAGATATTATATGAAGACATGCAAAGGACGTAGGATGTATAAAGTTCAGAAATTACATTTTACGCGATGAAAGATTATATATTACGTACTGAAACAATGTTAAAATGGTGCAAATAATAACGAGTACGTGATAGAAAGAGCTGTTACATCTGATAATTATCGGACTTTTTCAACACGAAACATAACTTAGGAAGGCGTGTTTATTTTCTGCTGTTCCTTTCTTGATGCAGTTAGGAAAGTAGTTGAGTAACAAGCTGAAGCAATTCTTTGCTTCTCGCCTTCGTTATATTTATTCGTAGTATTTTAACAGCTCCATTTTAAGTGCATATTAAAGTAACTTTCTTCGATTTTGTCTTCAACGGCAAAACAGTTAGTTCTTTAGAACACATTTAAAGTGCACTTTAGATGGGACATTATTTAGAGCATTGAGGTCTTTTCGAAAGAATATTTAACTGAATTTGGAAGCACTTTCATGTTTGTGAATGAAAATTGTTTCTACAGAAAGTCAATTGATTTGGACGTATATGCCTTTTAAGTATTTTTTCAAATGTAAGTCAATCGATTATGTTTTAACGTAATAAAAATATTTTTTAGCCGTGACAAATACCTTTGGTTTTGATCTTCCTTCACTATCGAATATTATAAGTGAATGTATGCATTCATATACGTATTTTTACCCAATATGCATGTTACGTAATGTTACAACTGGAAACAGATTTGTATGAAATATTTATAATATTTTCAATCAATACGGAAACAGCATATGAGACGTTTTCCTATCTTAAAGGTATAAGTAAATGATACGCAGTCCTCTTACTTTCCCGCAGTCCACAAAGCAGGATCACTATTAAAATTGCTTTTAGTTCTTTCTTTTACATAACTGTTACAGTGTTATATCTTTAAAATTTTGATTGCTGCTTTTACCATCAGGAAAATATAATCGTATTTGCATTTACTAGGCACAGCACTTTTAATGTAGACCACGATTTCCTTTGTAAAAAATTCGTAAAAACAAAAATGTATTGCCCTTAATTTACGATGTTTCTTCCCTTTCTTTTTGCTGCTGTTTTTTATTATAATAAAGAACAGAAATAATGCTTCATAACTGTGCTTTTTTTCAGACGTATCGTTTCTGTGTCATGTAATACCACACGGTAACACAAAACGATGACATGCAGAGGTAATGCAAGCAAGCCCATTTCACACCGAAATATTTATTGCTGGTCACCGAATACTCACAAATCTCCAATAAAAATAGAAAAATACAGATTTGTAAACTTAATCATCAAAAACCTATGCAGCTAATGATGGATAGGAGACATTTGAAAGTTGTCACCCATGAAATTATCTATATATTTAAGTTGCTAAGCCGACTTTTTGGGCTGTCCGTGAGAGAAAACTACTGCATCCATTTGCTTCATTTTGGTCTTAAACGAAAGATTGTAATCTGTAGATTTGTCAAATTTGGTTTTTGTAGCAGAAATTTCCATTAATTAGCGAAAATTTAAAATTAAAATTTGATTTCTGCGCACGCTCAATGGCATGCTTAAATCTCTCTTTAGAAACTCACTGTTTCAGCGCAAGCTCAGTGACATGCTTTAATGATAAACACGTTTATTCCGAGGAGTCTCTCTAGATCTCCCTCTGCCATTTTTATTTTTATGATATTTATATGTTTGATAAATATAAGATTAAACCTGATGGAAATTGTTTATTTCTCGCTGTTTAATTAGCGATAATTTACAATTTTAAAAAAATGGCTTTCTGTGCATGCTCAACGACATTTTTAAATCTGGCTTTAGATACTCACTAAGCACGAGGCCGCTTATACGCATTAATTTGTTTCTGCGCATTATTAGGATTTTCAACATTTGGCAATGATGTGTTGAGTATAATTTGTGTATTAGTAACTTTATTTACTATCTAGCCGTCATGTTTTGACGGGTACCAACTAGTCCTATCTTAAATGCTGTTCGTTGATTTAGACCTCTACGGTCATTTTTTTTCTTTTGCTACACGAGGACTAATTAGACCGGGACCTACTGCTTTAAGCCGATTGTGAATAGCTACAGACATCCATGTCAGTAGTGGGACTCGAACCCACAGACACTGATACCGATCGCCAGCACCCTAGCCTTTCGGCCATCGCCCGGCCACAAATTTGCTATAATTGAGAAGAATCCCTCCAAAATGTTTTACGATATAAAGCGATTCAAATACTGTAAAATTATGTTATGTTTCAATTTTTGGCCTAGCTTGGACATCGTGTCTACCTGTATGTGTGTGATCGAGAACAATAATTCTCAAACTGTGGTATGCGTACCTGTTGAAGTGTGCGTGGGAGATTCAAGGGGTACGCGAATAGAAAAGGGATAAAAAAACAATTAATTCTTAGTAAGACAATCAGCATTTTTATCGCTGGGGTTTAGACATTAGAGTCATCATCAAGATTTACAATTCAAAAAATGTTGAACCACTGTGATCTAGGGAATTAATTTATATTTTAAGAAGTAATCACATGTTAAAAGGAAGGTACAAGATCTAGCTCGAATAATCTCTTATTTCATTCGAATGGGTAGAAAAATAATAACGAGAATAAGGTGATTACCATACTAATTTAAGTTGGGAAAATGTGTTAATTTTTTTCTCACTTGTACAGTTGGTTCCTGCTCACAAGGGCTAATAAAACTCATGATATTAATTTGATGTTTATATAATTAGCTTATCTCATTTGGTTTCGTGAGTGAAAGCCTTTTTGGTCATTCTAAACCGAAAAAAATTCTACAAATCGGCATCTTTTGATAGTGACAGTGGAAAATAACAACTCACACAATTAATTTAAAAACGAAACTCACGTCCACATACATTCAAATTAGTATGATTAACTGAAAGCATATTCTTCGATTTTTCGATTCTTTCCAATTAGTGATAACACTAACTATCATAACTTATTTCTGGATAAAAATTTCAAAGATAATATTTATAGGAAAATTAAAAAACTTTTATGATAGCGCAGGCATATTTCTATCAATAAGAATTACATTCTTTATACAGTGTGTACAAGTTTTACTAATCTTATTAATTCTGGACATAATTGGACCAAATCTTCTGACACAATTTGTTTTGAAAAAAACCCTACATAAAGATTTGATTATTGTAGTAGCAATTAACGAAGTTTTTAAAATTTAACATAAATCTGTGTTTAATATTTTATTGCCTTTGTTTAAAATATTAATTGCCAGTAAAGTTAAATGCCAGTAAAGTTAAATTTTATTTGCCAGTAAAGTTAATCTCCTTATTACATAGGATTTATTTTCTTTTTATTATTTTAACATTGAAAGCAGCTAAACTTAAAACTTTTCAATTCACAAAATAGCGTTTGAAGCAACAGAAATATTTTTAAGTCGATGTTATGATTTCAAACGATAAATTCTGGAAATATCAAATTCCCTAGGAGATCCCCTTGACCTTGAGGCTATTTTTGAAACTATTCTGAAGCACGAAACTTTTGAATTGGAATTAATTATGAGCTTACATCTCTCAGCAACATCGACGGATAAAATTAGTTAGTAAGGACTCAGTTAGTTTGAACTGTTCTGCCTTAAGATTAAGACAGTACTTTTTCTAAGTGCTATTCGTGATATTTTATTCACGCATTTTAGTTGAGTTAAGAAGTTCATAGGTTATCGTAGGATAGACGGATAACCTGAATCTCATCTAAGTCATTAGCGCTCTTTACACGTACGCTCTTTTCCGCGTGAAACCACAATCCCGCGCTATTGAGTGCACGTCCGAAGGTGTCGGAAAGGAAGGGAAAGCTGCTTTCGAGCGCACTGTAAATTTTCCGCTCGCAATCCCGTACGCTCCAAGCGCTCGCAAAAGAGCGTACGTGTAAAGGGCGCTATTGCCTAAGGTTTCATCAATAGCGCCCTTTACACGTACGCTCTTTCCCGCATGAAACCACGATACCGCGCAATTGAGTGCACGTGTGAAGGTGTCGGAGAGGAAGAGAAACTGCTTTTGAGCGTACTGCAAGTTTTCCCGTGCGCAATCCCGCAAACGCCAAGCACTCGCGAAAGATCGTACGTGTAAAGGGCGCTACTGGCTCAATAGTGGATGTTCAAAATACTACAGTGTCTCAAAAAACCTTTCAAAACACATTTTAAAAATTTATAAAAAAAAGTATACAAGGTAGGAACTGGAAATTCGCAGATGTGTTGACGGATATAGAGCTTTTTCTGTGTCAAAAAAGTTCACCAGAGGGTGCTAGTTGTTCCGAGAAAGCGAAAGTTCTAAAATGACTAAAGTTATAAATGGCTATCTTGCTGTCTCACAAATTTCTTATTTGCATCTCACAATCATTCGGCGACAAGACGGTGCATCCCCTCATTGAGGTATGATTGTACGAGACTTTTTAAATGAGGAATTTCCAAACAGGTGAATTGGACGAGATGGTCCCATCTAATGGCCGCCTCGATCTCCGGACATTACACCTCTTGACTTTTTTCTTTGGGGATTTGCAAATACAAATTTTATTAAACAAAAGAAGACCGTCTTAAAGAACTCCAAAACACATAACTGCTGCAATTTTATGTGTTACGGAATCCATTTTGGAACGCACATAGGCTGAAATGGATTACCGATTGGATATTCTCCGTGCAACAAAAGGAGCACATATTGAAATTTATTGACTATACTAAAAATAACTCTTATATATAAGGTAACACGTATGTGAATTTCTAGTTTCTACCATGATTACTTTTTTTTATATAAATTTTTAAAATGTGTCAAGATTTTTTGAGACACCATACTATATATTAACATTTTGGGGGAGTTTGTGACAGTGTCATTTTCTAAAATTTTCTTACCTCTTTAAATATGTCTGTTTTATTATGCTATTTGCCATTACAAACATTTCACATTTTCGCAAAACTAACTAAAGAAAGAACTACGTATAATTAGACCCTTTAAATATCTCTAGTACCAACATAGCCCTTAATTTTTCGAAGTATCACTTTTATTTACTAAAAAGAAAAGGAGAATGATAAGATTAAGGAAACGTAAAAAATATCATAATTGTTTCAAATTATAATTCCATGTGATGATTAGAGGAAACAAAACATTAGATTTCGATGGTCGATTTTTGAATCGCAAATTTGACTCAACTTTTATAATTTTGGCTATACTTTACTTTAACAGAAAATAAATCAAAATTTTATTTACTCGAAACAAGAAATTTCTGTTATTGGTGGCAGACTATATAAAACTTAGATACTATTAAAAATTAGGTGTTCTGCAGTATCTAATTTTAATAATGATGTAAAAAAATGACATTGTAAGGACTTAGAGCAGGATAATCAGGTGACTAATGACTTAGAGCAGACTAATCAGATGACTGATGTCTCGAGCAGGGTGTCTAGAAGCAGTCAATTATACTTTTTTATTTGCAGACATTTTCTAATCATATTTTCATCAAAAAGGCATAACGTGGCTTAATGTAATTGTCATTACAAGAAAGAAAAATACATACACAATTTTAAATATTCTTTTGAAAATTTTGAAATACAAAGCTTTCAAAAATTTTGATCTTGGTCGAACCAAAGCTCTATTTGCATACTTTGTTTCGCTTTTATGCTAAATGTCAAAATTGTTTGTCTTAAATACCTTACACGTTTGAAGGGCCGGAAATAAGCTAATTTTTCGTCGGAATTCTTGCTTCAGGGAATTTTTGTTTGGAATTTTCACTCTAAATCAAAATTTCTAAACAAATTAAAGGAAATTAGGATTATGTCGTGCTTCAAAAAATTCCATAGAGCTATCCTGCAAGGAATTTACGTTGTATCTATTTTAAGTACAGAAATTATGAAGAATTCCCTATCGAGATAAATAGTTTTAAATTTTGAAAATGGGGAGAATAAAGGGACAATAAGAAACGGGCTTTTCATGTGAAAATATGGCTCCCTGCATTTTCCACTAAGACAGATTGTTCCCTATTAATACACTCTTAGACAAAAAACAAAAAAAAAAGACGCACCAAGGAGTTATCCGAATGGGACGAAAATAGAAATAGACGAGAAATAGAATGAAACGAATCGGCAGCTGTGATGTACATGTACAGAAAACCAAATTATTACAATTTGAGAAAAATTGGATGATTTATTCAAGAGAAAGAGCTTCACAAAGGAAAAAAAGTCAATAACGCGTTGGTCCACCTCTGGCCCTTATACCATTATTCGGCTTGGCATTGATTGATAGAGGTGGCGGATGTCCTTCTGCGGGATATCGTGCTAAATTCTGTCCAATTGGCGCCTTAGATAGTCAAATCCCCGAGCTGGTTGGAGAGCCCTGCCCATAATGCTCCAAACATGCTGAATGGGGGAGAGATCCGGTGACCTTGCTGGCCAAGGTAGCTTTGGGCAAGCACGAAGACAAGCAGTAGAAACTATCGCCGTGTGCGATCGAGCATTATCTTGCTGAAATGTAAGCCCAGGATGGCGTGATATGAAGGGCAATATAACGGGGTGTAGAATATCGTCGACGTACCGCTGTGCTGTAAGGTTGCCGCGGATGACAAGCAAAGCGGTCCTGCTATCAAATGAAATGACACACCAGACCATCACTCCTGGTTGTCGGTCCGTATGGCAGAAGACAGTCAAGTTGGTATCCCACCGCTGTCCGGAGCGTCTCCAGACACGTTTTCGCTGGTCATAAGAGCTCAGTTGGAAGCGGGACTCATCACTGAAATCAATTCTACTACAGTCAGTGACATTCCAGGTCGAATGTGCTCGACACCACTGCAAACGGGCTTGTCGGTGTACAGACGTCAATGGTAGTCGGCGCAAGGGGCGCCGTGAGCTCAGCCCCCTTTCTCTGAGCCGCCTATGAATGGTTCTTGCGATCACTGAAGCACCAGTTGCACTTACGATCGGTGATAATGATGATTCTGAGGCTGTGAGTGCCGCTCTGATGATTGCTCGGTCCTCACGTTCTGTCGTTTCTGTAGACCGACCGCTTCCTTCTTGACGCTGTGTTCGGCCATGGTTCACTCATTCCTGCCAACATCGTCTAATAGTGCCATCCCTCCTATCCAAATATCAAGCGATTCGCCGATTACACCAACCGGCGTCTTTGAGCCCAACTACACATCCTCTATCAAATGCTGAAATCAATTTGTGTCCAATTTGCATTGCCCTTTCTTGGTGCGTCGTTTTTTTTGTATAAGAGTGTAGTTGTACGTAAGAAGTGTCATCATTCTCTCTGATGGTATTAAATATTCCGATTTTGTAAACAAAATAAACGAGTAATTAACGTAAAATTTTATAAACTGAAAATTGAAAGTAAGAATGTTATTTGTACTGAGTTATTTAGTTAAAGTGTTTGTTGAAGGCTATTAAAAGGCTATTGTAAAATTCTAGAGTTATTTTCTTGTATCTAAGCTTGATTATTATCACTTTAAGAAAATTATTAAATTATATCTTTATTACTCAAAAATTTCTGACTTTGTTGAAGTCAGCAACATGAATAATATTTGAAAATTATTCTTTGCCAGCTCTTTCTCCATTTTCTTCCCATTCTTTATAATTTAGCATCTCTCTGGAGAATAGGGGTCTATGTAATCTTAAATATGTAGCAAATTTAAAATAATTTTCACTCCTTCCCATTACAAAAGCATTAAATGAACTGAATGTACATGCCACTCTGTTTCATCTAAAGTGAATTTATGGGCTTCCAGGTTTCAGTCATTGATAATTCTCCGCAATCGTTCAACAGCCGTCTCTTTTAAGCCTTTCGTGTGATTCAATTTCTTTGTTTTTGAAATATTCCTCCCTCTATTTTCTTTATGACTTTATGAGCTGGGAATCTAAAAGACTAAATGCGTGCGTGCATAGAACGTGTTCAATATTCACTTCATCTGGCTCCTCCGCCAATGATTGAGGCCTTTTTAATAACTAAAGAGATATCAAACGAAATAGAATTTATGGCACGTGCGTTTTAAGTTGTTTAAAACGTGGGAGAAATATTTCTTGAATGCTTAAACAGTGCATTAATATTTTATGCACTAGAAGCCATTAATTTATGAAGCTGTATATCGTAAAATAAATTTTCTCTTTCGAATGTGAATGGAAGGTATTTATTTGATGATAAAATTTCGTTTTATTGCGAATGAAACTTGTGTAATGTATGAGCGATTTAAGTAAGGATTTACTTTTTGCATATAAAGTGTTACTTTTTTATGATTATTATTTTGGATGTTAAGGTTTTTACTGATGATGCAATCGTCAATATTATTATCATTCTTATTGTTACCATAATCACCGTATAATATGCATAAAAAGTCCAAAATATGCATTCACTAGTAATTTAATTTATGGATATTGGGTGACACGATGAATTCTCTCAGCTTAATGTTAATCTATGAAATAGAAAAGTATAGAAAATTTCCTCATTATTTCTCAGATGAATTATAATATTTTCCTATTAAAAACATGTGATGCGTAATAGAAGATGGAAGTCTAGATAAGCATAATTTTCAAATTTCAAAAGAGGCAAATAATATTTTAAAATTTAAATTACTGGGGAAAAAAATATAGTTTACTGTATTTTAAAATTAATCAATTTCCTTTGATGAACAAAACTGAAAAGAGAGGAAAATATATTAACCTGCAGAAAATTTCAAGCTATCTAAAAATATGATATTTTTTTAACTATCAATATTTCTCTAGTTGTAAAGATCGAAAAAAATAGTGACTTATAGTGATTTTTAATACCAAATTTTGTTCAAATTTTGCCCTTTTGTAATGTGTTGTGAGAGGGTGGGCAAATGATAGCAAAGTCAAGACGCCTATAGTTATGTTGTTGTTGTTGCTTATGCCCCTTGACCGACATCAACGTCGGATCAAGTCCCGAAAGCTATGGGCGATGAAGGTGTGGCTCCTGTTTTGAATTAGCACCACAAGGGTTGGAGTCCGACTTTGCTAAATGACCGGTCCCGTAATTTTGAACCGAGTCAAGTGACGAGACCAGAACACTCGACCCCGCACCCCCAGAGGTAAATTTGAGAACTTGGAGGACATTGTAGCCACGCCCTATTTTACGTTCCCCGGCCACCATTAGTGAACACGGTGGTAGATTTACAGCGACGAGCATCAAACCAGGGACCTTCAGATCACTGGCCTGCTGCTCTTGCCAATTGGGCTACCACGCCCCGCCTATAGTTATAGATAGCACTGACTCATAACTTAAAAAAAAAAAAAAACCTGAGCTCAGCTGGTACCGTCCGAGTACACAGTACCTTTAAAAGTCCTGAAGTTATATTTGAAAAATATAACGGGACATTCATCACGATTCTTTCAAAGGCAAAGTTTATAGAGAATATGCACTTCTACCCTAACTTTGGGTATGTATATCTTGGAGTGGCACTCAAAATAATTTCATTCAAACAGTTCTTACATAACAACAATGTTTATTCAAATATTTGCAATTGTAAATTTTGCTTTTCCACATAAAGCAAGTGCACTACTAGTACGAGATATATAATATCTAGACCTGCCAACTTTCCGGATTTACCCCGGCAATGCCGGATTTATAATGCATCTTCCGGGTTTCAGGAATGGACACTATTATTACCGGATTCCGAAACGTAAAAAAAATAATGCTGGTTTTAGCAATCCCTCACACTAATCCAGAGTGTGAGAGGATTTTTAGTTACATAATTAAAATATCTACTCAGTTCAAGTTATCTATGTCAAGGGAAACCTTAAAAAACTTGCTAATATGCTAATCGAACCCACAAGGACAGTGTTATGAAGAACAATTTCACAATGAATTTTTAAAAAGAGCGAAATCAGCTACAGTAAATGCTACAAAAATTCGAAGATTTTCTGCAATTAATTAAAACAAACATTATAAAGTAATATAAGTACTCAAAATATAGATTGCTGGGGTCCCTGCTAGTGTAAATATGATGTACATTAAAATGTATGATTGTAAATTTATAATATATAACTTTTGTTTAATATTATAATTTCAAGATGAGCTGAACAGTAAGGAAATATTTTGAATTATGTAATATTATTAAAGAGATCCTATAAATTAAAAGTAAGTATACATTATAATTCTTTTATTATAATTTTTTACTATACTGTTTTGTGGTATGTAGTTATGTCATGCACGGTAGAATATTGCAGGATTTTGCTCTTACTGAGGTTGGCAGGTCTGAATATCTATGCAAGGAAAATACAATTCAATGTATTTTCTGGTATAACTATTCATGCAATGACAATACAACTTGAGATAGTCACAATTACTTCGGAAAGTCGACCAGCAATGCTGCTTCGTAAACTTTGGGCCTAACATGAACTCGCGTAGGTTTGAAGCAACCTAGCTATGCCTCGAGCGGCTGCTCGCAAAATTCAACTATTATTAAACCAGATTCTAGGCCTAGCTCCAGCTCGATACTTCGTTTCGTCAGCTCTACACCTCCTTTCACTTCCTCAACACTTCGTCGACACTTCGTTTCTTTAATCTAGCTTCTTGGTATTTATACCAACCGCGTATGCTGCAATTAGCATATCCTAAGCGGCTTCTTTCGATTTATTCATCTAAAAGTGCGATTATTGTGAATCGAATCTTATGTAAACCTTACAAGTTCTCGGTTGAAACAATTCTGGTTGTAAAATATCATTACATGGTAGTAGTTATTTTTTTATTTACTCCATCCAAGTTATTTTAGCCAAGATGAGCTGAAAAACTTAGTCAAAATGTACATTCCTTTATTCGCCTAAATGTTAACTGCAAAAAAATACATCTGCAGCATACCAGGATGCGTTGCACTAAAGTTTCAGCCTTGTTATGTATTCCTCAGTAAGAAATAACCGATAAATACCGACACATAGATTCAAGGCTACACTTCTACGTTGGAGATGCATATTTTTGCTATTGACACCGCCAAGCAGGGAGGGGCTTGTGCATTTTGGCATCGTCGTGCGCCTTAAATTTTGTACTACTATTCGTGATAGACGGGGATTCTTTCCGAACTAGCCGCTGCGCGACCAGCATGGTCACTTTTATAAATTACACCCCTCTCTGTATGTACTATATTTCAAAATTAAGATATCTACACTTTATCATTACATCAAATAAGAAATTGTTGGGGGAAAAATTTTCACTTAAAAATGGAGTAAAAATTCAGCAAGTACTAAAATATAGCATGGATTATATCACTATCTGTATGTACTATTGTTCACAATTCAGATATCTACATTTAATCATAACAAATATTAAATTGTTTGGGAAATGTTCAGATATCTACACTTAATCATAACAAATAATAAATTGTTCGGAAAATGTCTTCACTTATAAAATGGAGTAAATATTCATCAAATGCTGGAAAAAGCGTGGAAAATTAACTATTACTGGCTATCGGTTGCTATGCCGGCGACGGTTAAGCCTAACCTCGTGATCATTTATGCTCTCTTTCATGCCTCTCTCTTAATGAATTACTTCTTCTTCGCTTTCTTTCTTGAGACCGTTCCCAATTTTCACTTGATCGTGCAGCTTGCTTTCGAGCATTCCTGATTTCAGTGCGTAAATCCATGTTGACACGCAGTTGCAAATTGCGAACGGGCGCTAATGTTTACATCTGGCAGTTGCTCCCGTTGACATTCGGGGTGTAGAAATATCGTCGATTTTTGTGCCGCATACCTACGCGTTTTATATATATAGATTGGGCTTGTAGATCGCAGTTTAGCAGTCACCAGTAAAAATTTAGAGAAATTTCGAATTTGGAATTCGTTTTCCTTCGACGTACTTACCAGTTGGGCCTTGCTCAGGACCCCATAAAGCGGACGAAACTCATGTATAAGTCTACGTAGTACGCTAGACATGTACATTTTTGCAATTGCCGCTTCCCAGCAAAGCGTGCTTGATTAATTAAATTTTAATTATTTGTAATATTCCTTTACATGCATCTTAAAATATTACTCGTCGTACGAAAATTAAGTTTCCCGCAATCTTAAACATTGAAAATAGCTTATAAGTGATGGAATCATCGGATTGACTCTTACGCTAGGAGAGAGCCCAATATTTTATCCATCCCTTAACATGCATGTTTATTGTAACTTAGAGAAATGTAAATATTATATTTTCCTTAAAATATTATAAAAAATACGTAAAATGTAACCCAAATCATGCTATTTTATCTATCTATGTAGTTTTGTGCTATATATATATATATATATATATACGTTCCTTTATAACTGTTTTTTTGTTCGATATTATCCATATATTTTATAAATCTTCGCAAATGATAAGATGGTTTCATTTTAGAAAGCATAGCGATTACAACAGAGCTCTATAAATATTGAAAGTATGTTTGCATTTCCTCTAAGATCTAGACATTCCGAAGAATTCACGCTTGCAATTAAAAGATGACTTCAAGAAGCAATAATGAACTAAAAGCTTTTTATATTAAATTCTGTTTAACTTTGAGAAACTTTCTCTTTTCCGTTACCACAAACTTATTTAGTATTACCGACAAGTATAAATCATTTGACCTCATTACCTTAATATTGTTGTTTTTCGAATATATAAATAAAGTATTAAACAATGTATTTTCATATATTTCTTAAGTTATAATTTTTTTTCTAATGGCTGGGAGAACTGAGTCTAGACTTTTATCCGGGGGGGGAGCCGGAAGCATGAGACAATCGGACCCACAGGGGGTGGTTCTACACTGCACCCGTTTGATGTTCCGCGAATTTTGAACCGAGTCAAGTGGCGGAACCACACCACCTGACCCAGCACCCCCAGAGGTAAATTTGAGAACTTGGAGATCATTGCAGCCACGCCTTATTTTACGTGCCCCGGCCACCATTAGTGAACACGACGATGGATTTTGTCAGCGACAGGCCTCGAACCCGCAACCCTCAGATCACTGGCTTTACGCCTTTGCCAACCGGGCCATCTTAAGTTATAATAACTTTGATTAAAACTGCTTTTCACTTTGTTCATACTTATAATTTATTTCCTCAGCATATGGGCTAGATCACAGTCTTGTATACGCAGCATCCACTGATTGCGTTTCAGTTATTTTGAAAAATATTTCCCGATTTCTTAATGCTGTATTAAATAACTAATTATTTTTATTAAAGAGTAGTTTATCGATCAGATTGTATACTTGTCATCCTATTCATGAGTTTCTGTGGTCATAAATATCTAAAGAGTGAGGAAAAGTAATACAATTTATTTGTTGCATATTCTGAATTGTATGTCTAAGGAGGGTAAAAATGTCTTATGTTCAGAAAGTATAAAAACATTTAGATTTAACTGTTTTATAATTCACATTACCATAAATTGTATTGACATAAATTAAAATCAATAAACTAAACTAAACTCATTGGCGCAACACTCCGTGTGGACCAAGGCCGGTGGTGTCCATCTCCGTCTTCTTGAAAGTGGGCTTGGGGTGTGATACAGCATATGTCTCGGTCAGATTGTCAACCTGACGCGGGACCCCCAGAGTTAGTTTCCAAGCTTGCTTAGTCCTCATTTTATCGACCCACTCAAGGGATGAAAGGCTGAGTCGACCTTGCCCAGTCGCAGGATCAAACCCTGAACCTGTGGTGTGGCAGCTTGAAGTTTTAAACCACTACGCCACCGGGCGTCCAAAAGCAATAAAATTTAATATTATTGTCGAACCCCTTGACTTCTACGGGTTCACTTTGGTTCGTTTCATGTCAAGACGTTTGCAATGGTACAGAAATAAATTTTCACAGCATGAAATTCAGTACCACACCAGTGAATATTCAAAGTTTTATTTCTTTCGCAAGCACAAACACAACTATCTATAAACTTATTTTACGGTATTATACAAATATCTAACTACTTCAGTCATCTCCCAACGACTGTTACCTAACAAAGGCCTAGTGCGTTTTTGGGGTCTCAATACCCCCACGCACTGTATACGTCTGCCCGGCTCTCTCGAGAGCCAACAACCGCAGACTAAAAAAAAACCACACGCCTTCTCTCGCGTGGGCACAAGCAGTCTCTCCGACGTCCCCCTGACTTCTGCCCGGGACCTCGTCTCCGAACACCACACGAATCCCTTATCAAGCCGGGGTCATTGCTCTACCCACCTGCTTTCTTGAGAGGAAAGTACAGGGGAAAAACAACAGGAGTTGACGCGGCAGACACGACAATTATATTTAACTGATGTTAGTAATGCTAAATAAGTTTCTTTTTCATTACGATGCTTTTACAGCTTGACCCTGTGTTTCTGAGAGAATAACTGTAGATTCATGAATTGACAGAATTCGTTTCATGATTATGAATATGAAAATGCTGTCATATTTATGATGTGTGTATGTATTTAGGTTTAAAATTTCATTTTAGTAATCACCTAAAGCATATAAAGGATGAATATTAACCAAAGAGATTACATTTTGCTTCTTTTTTAAGTACAAACTATTTTTTTCAAAATTAAGTGTGAGTCAATATACATTAACCACCCTAAGTCGGGGTCCTCCACAAATTCTGGTGATCATGAGAAAATTTCTAGAATTTTATACTAATTTTCAAGTCCCAGAAAAGTTTTGAAATTCAACTAAAATTTCGAAAACTGTTTCTGTGAGGTTGGAATTTATCAAGATGTTTCTATATTTTTAAGGGGAAACTAAAATACTGTTATTAATTCTCATTTGTAGTTAGCATTTTTTATCCTTCCTGCGTCTAAGAATCAGATTGAAGATAAATGTCATATGTTATTACTGTTCATAATCAGAAGGGTCGTGCGTGTGTTTGTAATTCCTAATGTGCTATCTACGACTATTTTTTAGGTGATGTGAGCTTTTATTTATAAATAAAACAAGAAATGAAACTTTCAGATAACGTCTGTAGTTTCAATCAATAATGTTCTATCTATCAACCTTCTCACACTCTAGCTGAATACGGCTCTCAAAACTTTAAATAATCACAAGATAAAAAGAACTTTTTATATACCATGTTTTTAAATTTTCTGTTGAATCATATAAATTTGACAATTCTATTTATTAATAAATGTTTTAAAAAGAATTTTTTTTTTATGAATTATCCCATCCACTTGAAAGAAAGTGAAGTTAATTGGAAGTTAACTTGCGTTTAACTTTTCGTTCCCGTCCTGGCCGATAGAAGGCTGTACCTGTCTACAAAACAAAATTCACCGAAAATGTATTCAATGCTGCTTAAAGATGGCTAACAGTATTAAAATAATGCATTGTCATCGTGTTCTGATCTATTCTAAAAGTTTCAAATGTCAAGCTAGTCGGAAAGTTAGTTAAAAATCGATTGCAAGATTTGTACTGGACAAACACACACACAAACAAGAAAGAGAATTAATAAAAACATGGTAAAAAATATCTCCTTTTGAAATTGTAAAATCTTCTGAGCAATTATTTTGCCGTACTGAAGATAAAAAAAAGAAAATTTAATTTTTAATGTCTCCATTGCCCTACCACGAACTGCCATAGCCAAAAAGTTGTTACTTATTTAGCACCACCCAGGAAGCACGGGTGATTTAAGGAATGTCACGGACGCGAGTAACATTGCCTTCTGAACTCTCTTGGTGACTGAACTTTTTGATTGTGTATATTTTTCTACTTTATTTTGCTTCTAGTTTTTATTGTTGGTTTCTGGTATATGAGGCGTTGAAAGGCAAAGGGGTGTAAGTCACATTTTCAACTTTTTTCATTTGAGGGCAAATATGTAATCTCCATGTTCAATTTATAGTGGAATTGTAAATAGTTATTATTTGCAGCATTGTAATAATTGTTATGAATTATAATTTGTTCAATTTATGGTGGAAATTTTCGTGGGTTTTGCAATTAAACTCTTTTGACTTACACCACTTTACTTACTGGCTTACACCACTTTACTTACTGACTTACACCACATTGCCTTTCACCGCCTCATATATCGCTGTTTTATTTTGCTATGCTCCTGATCCTTTGTAACGTTTGGGGGCTGCCTGATTTGTATGGATTAATTTCCGGAATAAAGCCATATGTAACACAATTTTTAATGTTAAAATTCTTTCTCTGTATCTGTGAGTTTAAAGACGATAAGTTAAATTTTTAATGCTAATATTTAAAACTCTAGATAAATCCATATTCTAGAGAAAAAATTCGAAAAATATTTAGAGTAAAATATTGTGATAGTTCCATATTTGCAGATGGGCCTCATCTACCTTTATGATAGACTCTGCATTTAAAAAGAAACTAAATTCCGATTTTTATACCTCAAGTAAGCCAAGATGAAAATAGTGTGTTGTACTGTACACCCAAATTCACTGTCAAGGAAATATAATACTTTTGCGGTAAGAAAAAAAAATTGACCTGTATTACGTGCTACTTCAAAAGAAAAGCTTCAGTAAGTTAGAAAATAACACCCCTTTCAATGTTTCTGAAATTTTAAATGTTATAATATAATGCCTGTAAATGTTTCTAAAATTGATAAGAATATTTAGCTTAACAGTTTTTCTCTCTAACAGTAGCGTTTTTTAACTCACTTGAAAATTTAATACTTTATACGAATGGTATAAAGAAATTTATTCTTTGATTTTTATAGAAATCTATTTTTGAAAACGTTATAAAATTTCCAAAAAACTTTTGAGGGGAAACTCATCTTAAAAAAGGCTGACCATTACAATGATTGCTTATGTGGCAGTGTTCAAGAATGAAAATCACGGCCCTGGCTATAGAACGTTATAGTGACACCGAAACGTTGGACGTGAAGCTTGATGGAACGTTTCATGGTGAAAAAAATGGCGATTGTTGGAGAAAATAATCAGACTTGTGTGAGCACCATACTGTAGCGCTGATTTTAAAAAATATCCTAAAGTAAAAATACTTATACTTAAGTAACTGAGAAATTTTTGAAGCGTAGGGAAGTATTTGAAAGTAGAAAGCTTAAAAAATAGCTGACCGTCTAGACTTCTATAAAAAAATTAAAGTTAAGAAAATTTTTACGATAAAGTTCTATTACTTATGAATTTTTTTTTTGGCTAATGTCCCTGGGGGATGACGACATTATACCCCAGCCCGGTGTACATATGAATACAAGGAAATAGAAACAGACAAATGACACAATCACAGAAGAATTTTATTGACAAACGATGACACCGGCGATGGACGATGGGTTGCAGCTCCTCTTTCTAGACGGGGTTCCATTTGCAGGTGGAAGAGTGACCGGTTCCCCAGAATACAGCGAACCCGCACCCCCGGCGTAGCAGGCTGATGCCTTAACCACTTAGCCACTCGGCGACATTATTTATGAAATAAATGACATCACTGGAAATGTGCAATCATTAAACAAATGTAATTCATTAGTACTGTATCATGACAGATTGCGTAATACTGCGTCATTACTGTTACCCGAATAAAAAAGATAATCATGCTATATATATATAACAGTTATCTATATATATATAACAGTTCCGTAACTGACTGACTGACTGACTGACAAACAGATAACGCACACACCAAATCGCTATACCTCAAGTACTGAAATTTTGCATGGCGATTCTTCTTATAGTGCAGGGATGCACCAAGGAAGATTTTTGAAAAATTCTTCTTAGATTTTTTAAAATTAAATTTTTAAGCTGTTTTTGTAACTTTTTTTAAGTTTGCATTCAAAACAATAATCTGAGAGTTATAAAATTTATATCACTAGAAAAATTCCTTTAAAAGGAAATCTTTTTCGAATCTTTACCTCCATTTTCTGATTTTTGGTGAATTTTTAAAGATTAATTTTTAGAATTTATTAAATGCTGATCACGTGGTTTCTTTTCTTTTTGTGATAATTTTGCGTCACGTGCAAACAACGAAATGCACACACAAAAAATATTTCTCGGTAATGCGGCAGACGATTGGACATTATCCAAAAAAATATTAAAATATAGTAAAAGAAATGTACCCCAAATTGTACTATATTAACTTACTATATTCTTTAGTGTGTTATATTAGATTTAATTTGAATGTTTTCTTCCACATTATTTTGTCTATAAAAATATCCGTTACAATCTTTTTATAAATATATATTTTTGTTTTTTACATCAATTACATACATTGATCGTTGTACTTATTATATATATATATATATATATATATATATATATATATATATATATATATATATATATATATATATATATATATATATATATATATATTTATTTATTTATATATATATATATATTAGCATTAATTTCATACATTGATCGTTGTATTTAGTTTGAATGTACTCCGTAGCGATGTATGGGTATTCAGCTAGTATCTAATAAACTCAATGGTGTTACTTTTGCTTCGGGTTCGTTTAATATTCATTACCTCTAAACTTCATTTTCATCTCTCTATACATATTTATCACTTTAGCTATCTTATTTTATTATCATCTGTTTACTTACCCAAGAAATGAAGATAAATCGCTTTATAATTACCTATTATTATAATTCTTGAACGACGTTTAATATATTCTCCAAATAATTAAATAATTTTGGAAAAATGACACGATTTCCCACTTATAGCTTAAAACATACATTTTTGATTTTTCACTCGAATATAAGTAATATTTCTGCGAGTACAAACAATTTTCGTTTTCTTTCCAATATGTTTTTTATTAATGATTGTTTGGGAGAAAGGCAGTCTGAAAACACATCTGTCTAAACCTTTACCAGTCACGAAAAATGGTTCTTCTTGGAGAGAAAAACATTTTTAAAAAAAACTTTCGTAGAAATGCTGTGAAAAAGCTTTCATTTTTCGCTTCTTTTCGTTCTTTTTTTTTTTTGGTTTTGCATTATTTAGGAGACTGAAAATGAAAGATTTTTTTCGTTTTATCTGCTATGAATCGCAAAACGTTCGCAACAAACACACAGAGTTGAAGTTACGTTTATGGCTGTGTTTCCGAGGCAAAGAAAGTTTCGCAATAATGCTAGTTCGACGTTGCAAAACATTCCCCTTTCAGCATGCAGGTAGCGAGAAAACATAAAATTCTAACTTAAATAGAAGTTTTTCGTGATAGAGTACATAACGTGCTAGAATTTTTTAACGGAAATTTTAAAGCTATTAAACCAGTTTGTTTTATGCGTTGTTGTGGAACACTTCACAAATTAACATATTTTATCAGTAAGGAGTTTCAATTTTAAAAATCACCTAGAGGCTCCATATCGTGGTCCTAGCTTTTATTCTAATTAAAACATGCCGTTAAAATTGGTTGCCTAAAGAAGCTCTCCGTGTAAATAAAATTGAAAATAAATAAGTAATTTTTGTATTATATTTTACTGTAATAGACATTTAAAGACATGGATTACTTGAAGTAATTGAAGGCATTATCTGAATAGTGGTCCAACTCCACTATTTAAAAAAATGGAGTTAGCCCCACTTTCATGTTCATACAAGTCATTTCTATCTTACTTTTATACTGGTACACCTCCAGCTTATTTCTGCTGCCAACAAAGAGCATTGCAAAGCAGACTTCAGTCATTTCTCAGCACTCCTTAGACTTTAAGTTTCTGTATATCAAAATGAACAAGAATGGAGTTAGACCACTATTCAAATAAGGCCTTCAATTTAAGTTTTAGTAACTTTACTACTCAATGTTTCTACTTTCTATTCGTGAACAACTTTACTTGCTACCCTAGATTTAAGTGAAAGAAGCTAAAATTAGCCTTAAGTGTAAAATATTTGTTAAAGACAGTACTTGAAGCTACTACTAAAATTATATTTGCCTCTTAGATTTATAGCTCGTATACTGTTGTTTAAATACTAAGATCCTGGAGACGACCAATCAGCTTACTCTATTTCTCTCTTCGCTGCATACTGGATCACCAATGGCACAATCTGAAATATCTGCGTTAGAGAGCATGGCCCACGAAACTCAGTTGAACCACATTTTCCTATGGTCATATGATTTGTATACTAAGACTCCTAATTTAAAATTTTGCCTCATTGACTTTTCATAGCTCCTTTGTTCAGTTTTGATCGTTAAATGATTTCGACAAATGGTTTTCGCTTGCTTAATGTGTTAAAAAATTTGCTTCTTAACTGTCGGCATTTCTTGTTCTCAGCTCTATTTTTGAAAAATTCTTGGTGGAGTCTTTTGAGGGTTCGAGTTTATAGACTCGTATTATTTGTAGCAGTATTTGCGAAACGTATTCAAAAGTAGCGATGGCAATTTGAACTTTAACAAAATCTGATAAATAACTAAAGAAGAACAGGCAATACAATCAGGAACCTTAGGCAATACAATCAGGAACAGGAACCTTACAATCGTTTAAAGAAATAAATTGTTTTTTCAAAATGCATATGACAGGTACATATGCTGAAACTGAAGGCTTCGAACTCGATAAGGGTAAAATATAAGTAAGTGCTATACCTTTGAGTTATGGGTAATTTTGTATTTATCCATAATTATATATGAATTATCTATAAATATCGACAAACATGAAAGATGGCAGACTTATCTAAGATATCATCACTACCATACGTCAGATTAAGGAGGAATCTTTTGCTAGACGCAAACTAGTTTGAGTTAAATAAATCCAATTCAGTTATTTGTTATTGTGTGGCACTAAACCAAAGGAAAATTCGAATATGATGCATGAGTTTTTTTTAACTATCCTAAACTAACAGTGAATATTTCATACGGGAAATTTCATACCCCCTTTGTAAGAACGGCTATTAAGGGGGATATATATATATATATATATATATATATATATATATATATATACACAGTGCGTCAAATAAGTTTTAAGACTCGTCCCAGAGCGCAGGTTGTAAAGGCGCTGTGCGTGTAAATCCGCATGCGTCATAACGTCCATTGTCAGCTGGCACACTGCTAACAAGTTGTGCGCATTTCGTTAAGTAGTTGAGAGAAGGCGAGCGTTTATTGCAGAAGTGAATATTTTTCATGTTGATTTTTTAAGATGGAGCAAAGAGCTGTAATTAAATTTAACGCAAAACTTGGTAAAAATACTTCGGAAACATACCAACTCATGAAACAAGTTTACGGTGACTGTTGTTTAAGTAGATGAAATGCTTTTGTGTGGAACAAACGTTTTTTGGACGGAAGAGATACGGTAGAAGATGATCAGCGTAGTGGATGACCAATTTCATCTAGGAGACCTGAAGTTATTGAGAAAGTACGAAATTTCGTAACAAACGATCACTGTGCATCACTGAGAATGATGGAAGACTCTTTAAACATCAACAAAGATACAATTCGAACCATCCTGCATGAAGATTTTGCAAAACAGAAGTGTGTGCTAAATTTGTTCCACACACTTTAACCCCTGAACAAAAAGCAATGAGAAGTGCATATTGCGGAGACATTATTTCAGCCACTGAAAACGATTCAAACTTTTTGAAGTCCATTGTTACAGGTGATGAAACCTGGTGTTTCCAATATGATCCTGAAACAAAACGAAAAAGTGCGGAATGGAAGTCACCAAATTCACCACAAGCCAAAAAAACAAGAAAAGTTCCATCCAAAATCAAAACAATGCTCATTACATTCTTCGATAGTAAAGGTATTATCCACAAAGAATTTGTTCCAACTGGTCAAACAATTACAGGTCAATAGTACTTAGCTGTTTTAAAGCGTTTGATGGCCAGAAATCGTCGCATTCGTCCAGACTATAGGACTGAAAGCAGTTGGTGTCTGTTACACGACAATGCACCCAGTCACACCTGCCTTATTGTTAGTCGATTTTTGGCAAAAATTATTGTCTGTGTGTTGAACCATCCACCGTATTCACCTGATTTAGCAACCTGTGACTACTCCTTATTCCCAAAACTTAAAATGAAGTTAAAAGGGTGGTATTTTGAGGATATTTCGACCATACAAGAAGCTTCGACGTGTGCTTTGCAGGCCATTCCACAAAGTGATTTACAACAGGCTTTCGATTCATTATTAAATCGCTGTAAAAAGTGCATTGAAGCCGGAGGGTCCTATTTTGAATAAAAAACCAAAGCAGGTATTAATTTCTTCTTTCCATTTCTTTTTACAGACCCAGTCATAAAACTTATTTGACGCACTGTATATATATATATATATATATATATATATATATATATATATATATATATATATATATATATATATATATATATATATATATATACACTGCTGGCCACCCAAATTGCAACACCAAGAAAATCAAGAGATATCACAACAAAATTTATTTTGTAGATAACATGTTGACCAAGTATCAAATGATTAAATTTATAGACTTCTTTGAAGTGTGGTTCCTGCCAAAATCAGTAGCCAGAGTAGCCGCCATTGTTGGAGATCACCGCTGCCACACGCCTCGGCATTGATTCAAAAAGACTTTGGATGAGTTCTTCTGGTACAAAAGACCAAGCAGCTTCCACACGTTGCCAAAGTTGATCTGCTGTGGCAGCTGGGGATGGAATCTGGGTCAATCGTAGAGCAACCATGGACCACATGTTTTCTATAGGCGAAAGATCCGGAGAGCGAGGCGGCCAGGGAAGCATTTCAATCTGGCGATTGACGAAGAACCGTTGGACAATGCGTGCCACGTGTGGTCGCGCATTATCCTGTTGAAATATGGCTGTGGGCAAGCCCTGAAGGTAAGGAAGGACAACTGGCTCCACCACCTCGGAGATGTAGCGCTGGCTGTTTAAAGTACCGGCAATGCGTACTAGAGGTGTGCGAGAGTGATATCCAATACCGCCCCATACCATAATACCTGGTGCAGGACCAGTGTGGCGTTACATAACGCAGCTGTTCAGCATCCTTTCTTCACGGTATCTCCAGACTCGAATGCGACCATCGTGGTGTTGCAGACAGAAGCGTGACTCGTCAGTAAAGACAATTTCATTCCATTCTGCCGTCCACATCCTTCTGTCATCGCACCATTGGCGGCGGAGACGTCTGCGGTTCTGAGTCAAGGGTAGACAAAGCAATGGACGTCTTGCGGACAGACCACTCTGCTGTAAACGGCGTCGAATGGTACGCGCAGACACTGGATGATGCGTTACAGACTGCATGTGCTGTGCTATGGTTCGTGATGAGACTGAGCGATCCGTCACTGCCTTGCGCACAATTTGCCTGTCATCACGTGAAGTGGTGCGCTGAGATGGATGCGATCGAACACGCCGGTCCGTCGTACCCTCCTGCATCCAACGATCACATATCCGCATTACAGTTGTTTGGTTTCGTCCAACACGACTACCGATTTCACTGAAAGATAATCCACAATCTCGGTAGGCCACTATCCTTCCTCTGTCGAACTCGGATACTTGATGAAAAGATGATCGCTGTTTTTGACGAGGCATAATTGATCGTTTTTTGATAAAACGACAAGAAAAACACAATTGCCGAACTTGAAATCGTCGAAATCTCCAAGCCTTAAATAGCGCTTTGAAGTGGCGCCACAGGCGCGCGTGATGTGCGTCTGCGCTGAAATTCTAATCATTTGCATATCTCACCTCCGCTAATGCATGTTGTAAATTTCATGTTATTTGCATGTTTCCTTCAGGGTGTTGCATTTACAGTGGCCAGCAGTGTATATTCATTCATTCATGGGATACATGCTATCCCATCCCGTAAGGAAAAGGTTAATGAACAAAGAAGTGTTTTTCTTAAAATAACCAGGAATATAGAATTCCTTTTCAAGAATTTTTAATAACATTAATTTGGTTGTAATATTTTATACTTATATCTCAAAATACTCATTCATTTCAGAGATAAATGCTAGCTTATAGTTTTAAGTATACGTTTGTGTTTTGTCTCATGCGTAAATACATTAAGAATTTTGCTTTAAACTGCAGAATCCGATCCTCTTAGCTTTTGTATAGCGAACGATGGCTGTATTGCCTAAAATCAATCAGCCAAATAACCTTGAGCTTTCAACTATTAGAATCACTGCTCTTGACCGTTTATCGCCATAAAATACATTCTTAGAAATTTTTATGTAGAGAGTTTTCTAAAAGTTTCCCAAGTATATTGATTTCTTTGATTTATTTAGTATCACACTACCTTCACATCTTCCCGGATGAAATCCTGCATACCCGCATTAACTCTAGATTGCATTGAGTTTATTGCGTTGTCGAGAAACCAGCTGGTGTATACATTAGAGGATACAGAGAAATAAAAAAAAAGAGATCGCTAATGCGGAGAAGTTTTTGGCCCGGAAGGGTAACAGAATTTAAAATAATTTTATCTCTTGAAGCCATGATGTCATGCGATTTAATCGTTCGTGTCGTTAAATGCTAAGATGGGAGTTGTTACACTGAATAATTTTTATTCCTAATGTTTGGGTTTAGTAACTTAAGTACAGTGTTTTTCAACCATTCTCTGATAGTGTTGATTGACCCATACTTCATATTTGCTCTTTATGGCCCTCGTATTTCTTTACCGACTTTATATCTTTATATTTTTAATAATTAAAAATAACTTAAAATAATGGTATACTTTTTTTTCGGCAAAATAGGATACATAATTTAAGAATTAAAAAGTTTTAAATAATTTACGAATTTACATGTATGTCTAATAGCAACTTACAAATCAAAACTACAATAAATTATGTATATATATCATTTAATATGTCCGGGCACAACTCAAAAGTGTTTTTTTTAATATTCTAAGAAATATGAGAAAAACATAATTTTTCCCATTGGATTACTTTATTCCGTGAACTCTTAATTCATGTAATTGAGTGTTACAAATTTGTAACAATAGATTTAAGATTTTTACATAAAACTATTGCCGTGCATATACTCTATAAATATGAGCAAAAATGGATGTTTAGTACATTTTCTTTCAATACAAATGAATTTCCAGGCTTCTAAAAATTTCCAATATTTTATTGTTCTGTAGTAAATTGGTAGTAGATGGAAAAATAACAGCAAAGCAAAATCAAAACGCTTTTGTTTACATTTATAATTCCCTTGAGATGAGTTGCAGTACTATTAATCTCTATATTTAGCGAACCCAGTTTCAAGGCCAGAAAAAAATATTCATAGCACCATATGACCTTTGATTGCATTAAAAATGGGTGGATAATTATCAGTTTACATACTCTAATTCATATCGTTAAAGCATAACCATTTTAAGCACACGTACGCATATCGCTCACTCCTTTCAACAACGTCATATCTCAAAAAACGTGATTTTTCAGGAGAGTGATTTTAAAGTTTAAAAGTATATTGAAATGTATTGAAAATAAATATTAATTCTGCTCTCTAGTGGCTAAATATTGAGCAGTGAGATAAGGCGATTTTGCAGGGATATACTACTCTTTCAGGGCATTCTGAAAACAGGCATAACTAAAAATCTCCGATTTTTGAGATATGACGTTTTTGAAAAGAGTGAGCGATATATGTATTTATATATTGTAAGATACTGTTTAGTCATCATAAACGACTTATTATTTTAATTTTTATTTTTAAATAATTCAATATAATAATTTTTTCATTTTATTCATCACATTGTTTGTAATATGTATTCTAATTGTGTTTCTGCTTAATAGATGGCATCCCTATGTAACTTTTTTTCTTACTTCAAGCAAAAATGTTTTTTATTTATTTATTTTTATTTATTTATTTTTATTTATTTATTTTTTGTTACACATTCGATTCTGAGTAATGACGAAAAAATTGCTAAGAAATCTTTAATCTGTTGTGGTGTACAGTGATACCTCCCTTAACGGACACTCCCGAATATAGGACTTTTATATACGACAATCCATGTTATTCCCTCTAGATAGCGGACACTCCGAATATCGGACAGGTATTTTTGAAACACTTTCATTTTTTTTGGCAAACATTTCAAAATTATTCTAAGAAGCAAGCTAAAAATATGTGCTTATGCGTCTTTACTACGAACTTTTCCCGACTCCTCCCTTCCGTGCTTGATACAATGAAATTCGACCCTAAAATGTGCACAATGGCATTAAATGTTACTGTCAAAAATGTTAATTTAGTTTTCTTACCTACTAACACCACTTCGATGCTACAGCCACTTGATCAGGGAATTAGCCTTAGCTTTAAGTACGGTACAGAAAGCTGCTTCTAAGACATGTGCTTTCACAGATTATCTCCTGCAAATCCAGCGAAGATTTCGCAAAATCGGTATCTGATTTGGATGCCATTTCCTGGGCTACGCCAGCCCTTAAAAAGGTGCAACCTGGGTGCGTTCTAAAATGTTTTAAGAAGACAGGATTTTTGAGTACAGGCGAAGTGGCAACTGACAGTACTGCTGAAAAAAAGCGAAAAAGAACTTGCGGATCTAGTAGTCAATTTGGATTCAAATATCAGCGTTGAAGAGTATGTCAAGATTGATGACTGATTTATCCACTGAGGAAGAAAACCTGCATGTTTCCAATTTCATTCATCGGGACACCACTGACGCTCTGGCCCTTTCTGAGGATGATGATGGGGAATCGCCAATGGAAGATTGCAAAATCAAAGATTATTTGGAAGCACTGAAATACAGCGAACAAGTAAAACAGTTCTCTCTGAACAATGAAGATTAGGAGGGATTAGCAAAGCTAAATACTATGAAAATTCCCCTTGAAAAACAGGTTTGCTGTGAAAAAAGAGGAATCAAACTTTGTTAACAGATTTTTTCTGTAGTAATTACAATAATTTATCTCCTATACATTGTATTTTGGGATTATTTAATGCAAGATAAAAGGATTAGCCTACAGTTAAAAGGTAAAGTAGTAAATAGTTATTTTTTTCTTACGTAATTAATTTTTCCTTTTTAATTTAAATTGCAGGCGTAATTTTCGATCAAATGTCAAACAAAAATGCAAAAACTTTTTTTATAAAAAGTTTGTCCTCCCCAATAGCGTACACCTCCTAATAACGGACAAAACTTTTGGTCCCGTGATTGTCCGTTTTTCGGAGGTACCACTGTATATTCTTTTTTCAGTATTGTCATGTAAGAATTCTAAAATCGCTATGTTGGATGCGATTCCGTTTATTCTTTCTTTGTTAAAGATTCTGTGCAGATTATTGTTCAAGCCGTTGACATTTTGAAGTCAATTATTCAATTTGTAAAACATAATTCTGAAGGGTTATTCAGTCACGAATTCAACAGTTATGTGTTAAACTGAAATCAATTAATAAATTATTTAGAAATTATATTTCCAGGATAAAAAAAGATACTCGAATGTCGTTTGTTATTCCAAGTTTTCAGCATAAAAATATTGCATGTAAATATATATTTTATGCACTTTGGTTGTGGGTGATTAAATAACAAGTGTGCTTATTGTGTAACAATTAATAACCCTTCTACAGATTATCAGCTTTTGAAAATGCCTTTCTTCTCGAGTGCCTCTTTTTAAAATTTTATAAAGAATAATCGTATCACAAAAGCTGTTTTCGCCGAAACTAAACTGTTTGTTCTATATAAAATCATTATCGGCGTTCTTTGTGCTGTGTAACGTTATCGCAAAAAGTGCCGCGAAGAACTTGTTGTATTTCTACTGAGCAAAGCAAAGGCACCAAAGCGTAAAGATTGTGAATTTGGAAAAAATGAAAGCTTTTAGTGCAAATGGATGACATTGTTTAGAAATATTTTATCTTTCGAGACGTGATATAATTTTCTCTTTTATTTCATGGTAACAAGAGGGTTGTTTGTCTTTTTATTACACGCTTTGTTGCTCGGATATTTATTTACGAATTACTAATGGAATCTTATAGCATAGATTTTATGTCGAAAAGGATCTTTTAACTCGCATGGTTTTTCATTATTTTAGCAGTCTCCAGCAGCGCCATGATAGTAACTAAATTTATTCTGTAATAAGTTTGCATGTGACGTGCTGAAGAGAAAATATTTTGGGGGAAAAAATTAGATCCTCTTATTTTTATATAGTTTTGTTTTTTAAAATTTCTGCTGAACCGAGTTTTTTCACATGTTAATACAGTGGAACCTTGATTTATCGGACCTCAAAGGGGAACGAGAAAACTTCGAATTATCGAGGATTTCGATATACCGAGGTTCGATTTAATAATAACATGGGAGTGTTAGGCAGGTTCAAGAGGAATGGAAAAACTTCTATTTATGAAGGAATTCAATTATATCGAGGTTCCACTTTATAAACATTTTTGTAACGGAGATTTTTCTAACAACACTTCGTAATTAATCTTTGCTATAAGCTACCTATGCTACAAGGTTTAGCTGGAAGAATGAAATTAGGTCATAACTATTTGTTTGTTGTCGTTGTTGCTAATGTTCCCTGGTTGGAGGTTACATTCACCAGGTCATAATAGGCTATTGGGCTAAAATTATATTATTGGGCTATTGGGGCGGTTTTGAATTTGCACCACAAGGATCGAAGTCCAACTTGGCTAAATGACCAGTCCCTTATTTTTGAACCGCGTCAAGTGACGAGACCGGAACACTTGACCCCGCAACTCCTGAGGTAAATTTGAGAACTTGGAGGACATTGCAGCCATGACCTATTTTACGTACCCCAGCCACCATTAGTGAACACCGCTGTGGATTTTCAGCGACGAGCATCGAACCAGGGACGTTCAGATCTCTGGCCCACTGCTCTTGCCAACTGGCACAACGTGCCCACATATACACAACAACAACAACATTTGTCAAGACCACAACTATTACTATTTGTCAAAGTGACTATTGTCACCATAACTATGTGACCATAACTATTTGTCAAGACCTTAATTGAATATATGAATAAAGTAATATTTGCAAGAAAAGTGCAAAATGCAGCTTACATTATGGGGCGAAATGTCTCTTATCCTAAACTGAGCCCAAATTGCAATTGCTGTGCCTCACTATATTTTAGTTATGCTTGGGCATCTGGAATTCGAAAATGGAATTTTTTGTGATTTTATGGCATATCGCTCTGTCAAAACTGAGCAGGCACCTGGCTAAAGTCGGACTCTGACCCTTGTGGTACTGTAACGCTTGGCAGGTAGCACACTGAACATATTTCAATTACTGTTTTTGTTTATTATATTTGTGTTAATTAACGTGTTTATTAAATTTCTGTCCTTTAAAAAGATGCTCGTTACAACAAAATCGGGCAGTAATGTAATTGTATTGATACGTGGAAGTTGAAAGTTTCTTTGTTAAAATTGAAGATGCTCATTACAAGAAGACGTGGCAGTAAAGTAACTGTATTGATACGTGGATATTGAAAGTTTCTTTGTTAAAATTGAAGATGCTCGTTGCAACAAGACGGGGCAGTAAAGTAATTGTACTGATACGTGGATGTTGAAAGTTTCTTTGTTAAAATTGAAGATGCTTGTCACAACAAGACGGGGCAGTAAAGTAATTGTAGTGATATGTGGATGTTGAAAGTTTCTTTGTTAAAATTGAAGATGCTCGTTACAACAAGACGGGGCAGTAAAGTAATTGTATTGATACATGGATGTTGAAAGTTTCTTTGTTAAAATTGAAGATGCTCGTTATAACAAGACGGGACAGTAAAGTAATTGTATTGATACGTGGATGTTGAAAGTTTCTTTATTAAAATTGAAGATGCTCGTTACAACAAGACGGAGCAGTAAAGTAATTGTATTGATACGTGGATGTTGAAAGTTTCTTTGTTAAAATTGAAGATGCTCGTTACAACAAGACGGAGCAGTAAAGTAATTGTATTGATACGTGGATGTTGAAAGTTTCTTTGTTAAAATTGAAGATGCTCGTTACAACAAGACGGAGCAGTAAAGTAATTGTATTGATACGGGGATGTTGAAAGTATGTTTGTTAAAATTGAATAAAATGTGGTAGAATAGGAATATTGTCGTTGTCATTATTATTTGCATTTGTAATCAATCCAAAAAGACCAATAGAGCAGCTACAAACTGGTGACCCGAATGTGATCAATAGAGTTATGGTACTGCCCCGTCTTGTTGTAACAAGCATCTTTTAAAAGGACAGCAAACCAATCAGATTTTTGAAATACCGTTGCCCCTCTACAAGCAAACATAACCAAAATTGATGAGCACAGTATTACGTAAGCTTAACTAAGACAAATATAATAAACAGGTACTTTTCCGTTAGCCGGGCGAAAGTGATGCATCGCCAAATATGGTTCCAAAAACGAATTTTTAGATGTTTTGTTTAATTAATTGTAATTCGCGTGATACGTGTGCATGAATGAACAATATATAGAGATTGTTGTGAAGGATCCACAATTTGGACATTTTGACTCCTTCCAACATTATAAGCCATTTTGTTTTTCCGTCAACACGTTTACGGGTCATAAAACGGCCATATTGGATGCACCTGCTCTAATTTCCAAGAAACATCGCACCCTCTAAATTCCTCAGGACGGGAGGAAGAAATTCCAGGAAAGACTCAACGGACAGCCAATTTTCGCGGAAATAAAAGTACCACGTCAACCGTGGGGATGTCGTATCATCCTGCCCACTAATAAAGTCCACGGAACGGCAATAAATTTACGCGAGAAACTGACCTGGGGAGGGGTAAAACCCAAAAAGGGGGGAAAAATTAACCCTGAGTTTTTGAAAGAAGCCACGAGAGAAACGGAGGCAGAGGGTGACAGAGAGATTGGGTGGCGAGCTGTGAAGATAGTCCGGTGACTGCTGCGCAATGACGAGGAGAGGAGAAAGAAGCTCCCTCTAAAGCGAGAAGACCGTTTTCAATCGCCACCGAAGGGCCCCATCATCTTAGCTCCATACCTGCTGCCTCCACCGGTAGAAGAACCCTAACGACTCCATGCCATGCCCTGCTGCCTCATCAAAGCTCCCCAGGTTGGTCATTTCTCCCCTTTCAAATATTGCTGGTTTTTTACATCAAATTTTGACGAACTGAACTCAGTTTTATTTAGACTGAACTATATTGCGATCGACCCGTATTGGTCCTGCCGCAGGAAGCGGATAACATGTCCTAATTCTGATACTATTCAAGATTTCTCATTTATAATATGTAAACCTAACCTTTTGAATAATATTGTATAATAAATGTTATTATTTTATTTATAAACATATAGTTACCTTTGGAGATCACGTCCCTAATTTTACAGAACGCAATGGGGCATCTCTGGTACCCCTCATAACATATATATATATATATATATATACACAAAAGTAAATATGAATTTTATTCATTCAGTAAATAATTAGTTAAATGGCCAAAAATATTTAATACCCTTCAAGATGTCTTCAAAAGGATCCTTTTTTTTTGGTCGTCGTGACAGAAATTTAGCTAATACGATTGCAAATTGTGGCTGACGTTCCACAATGTTTATTATTGCTACATTTGGAGTTTCACCAGAATTGCTCAATCTTTTGTGGAATTGTGATGGAAACAAGTATAGGTTTTGGTTAATTAGTTTCCAATTTTTATTCATGTGAATTTCTGGGTTACTTAACTGGGTCTCTGAACTTTATCATATTCTCTCACATGATTCATACCCGCTAATTCGGCATCTTCTTCTAACGTTTCGTGTGTGACATTGGTTTTTCAAAATTTAGCCGATCTATTACCTATAAAACTGTTTTTGTTGGGTTGTTAGGATGGCGACTTTGCATTATCGCCAGTAGTGATGCTTTTTAGGGCAAACGCCAAATGCGGCCCGCTAACGGAAAAGTACCAATAAACAAAAATAGTAATTCAAATATGTCTAGTGTGCTACCTGCCAAGCCCTATAGTACCATTATAACCTGAGCCGCATTCCTCGGTCGGTATTCGAGACCTGGTCTGGCATGTTCCGATCAGGGGGGCGTCAGTCACAGCATAACGATGTTTAAACGGAACATTGCTTCTTTAGAATGCAATGTTCAAGATGACCACCTTTTGATACTTAACAATAGTTCTCTGGAAAAAACCTCAAAAACAAAAAACTGCAGTACTGCGTACGAAAAGCATCAAACCACTCAGCGAAGGAGCGGGGATTTTTCCGATCGATGAAGCGTTAAGCAACATTGCAGGAACAACAAAACCAATGCTTCAAAACATGTCTAAACAGCAAGTTTCAATTACTGTACTACCATAACAGTTGCTGTGGAATTTAAGATTAAAAATCCAGATTTCTGTTCGGTTTTTAGATCAGAGCTCATTGCTATCAAGAAGGGCTTGCAGTATGCGTGTCAAGTTGAGGATCAATTTCACGATGTCTGGATTTTAACTGACAGCCGTGCTTCAATTCAGCACCTCTCTAATTGGACTATTATTGGGGACCAGACTAGCCTGGGCATTTTAGATCTTCTTGACCGGCTTTCATCTGGACACACTATTCATTTTCAGTGGATCCCTTCCCGTGTTGGGATTGACAGTAATGAAAGGGCCGACTTTTCAGCCAGGACTGCTGCTGATGAGTACGTGAGCCCTTGTGAGGCTCTTACTTTTAGAGAGATTTACTCCCTTAAGAAGATAGAGCAAAACCATCTTTGGAGAACTCCTCCTTGCCACCCATGGTACTTTGGAAGATGTCCGGGTGGATCTTTCCGGCTCAAGCCCAGAAAATATCAAACGGCCTTCTCGCACTTCATGAGTGATCATTTCCCGGAGTGCCACTGGTGCTCAGACGACATGGCCTCCCCTGCCCATCTTTTGGCTTGTTTGGGTTGTACAAAGGACGAGGTCCTTCTGGACCCTCTACTATTTTTATACTTTTTAGATATTTTTGTTTCATGGAGATTGTCTAGCCTTGCTAGAAAATCTGGGGAGACAATAACAGTAACAAATATAGTACGATAAATTAATTCGGTCTGTTTTATAGTAAAGAAGGAAATTTGCATTCGGCTGAGATAATTGATTTTGGGGATTTGCAAAATAAAATATTTCATGCGCTTGTAATTTTATTGCGTTCACGCACCAAGTAATCTATATATTTTTTTTTCTTTACGGGGAAAAGTTTCATCGAAACTCCAATTCAATATATTTTAGCAAACAGAAACAGGATAAATCGCCAAATAAAAAAGCGAATTTCTTAACAGCAAAAATCTCAAAACTTGTATCATTTCTGCCATTTTGCTTAAATAAAACATAAAAATATGCCTAAGCTTGCCAGGTCATGATTAAAAGCCTTAAAAATTCACTCGAAGTATGAAAAAAAAAACATCTTCGCTTTAAATAAAATGCAATGAATAATTCACACTTTATTGGATATATTTTCGCCATTAATATTTATTCTTCGAAATATTTGCTGAGCTACGGTGGATGTTTAATTTTACGTGGAGTTCTCCCCTTTTTTAGGGTCACTGACTCGGGGTTTTCAAAATACGTTTCTTTGCAGATATTAGTTTTTCGACTTTTCATCCAAATCTGTAGGAAATATAAGGACGCGTAATATTGACTGTTCACTGACAGATAATTTGTTCTTAAGATTTTTAAACAGTATTTAATACCTTGAGCTGGAGGAATATTCACCTTCAATGTAAAAGAAAACTGTAAAATCAACTATCGTGTATACTTTATTGCTAATTATTTCTCGAACCATTTTGTTTTGTAATCATCAGATCTCAGATTCGTAACTCGTGGTAAAAATACAAGGTTGTGCAATGTTATTGAGCGCATTTCATGTTTGAAAAAAAGGACAAAATGGGGTACGTACTTGCTTATTGTTTTCTTGAAAAGACAATTTAAAACAGTTTTACACAACACATTTTTAAACATTAAATGACTTCCACATGAGCTCCATTTGTGGCACTCAAAATATCCAGCCGATATTCAATTTCACGCCAAGTATTTCATGGCACCACAAAACCGGACATTGCTTTTTCGTGTGTGGTAGCTATTTGCAGATGGCGCAATTAGTAAATTTTTCCTTCGAAATGTTGTCGCGCCATCTACCGGCTTGTGTGGAAGTTATTTAATGTTTAAAATTTTATTTTTGCGCGACAACATTTCGCAAGAAAAATTTAGTAATTGAGTCAGTCTGCAAATGGCTACCATACACGAAAAAGCAATGTGCGTTTTGTGGTTCCATGAAACACTTGGCGTGGAATACTTGGGGTGAAATTGAATATCGGCTGGATATTTTGCGTGCCACAAATGGAGATCATGTGGAAGTTATTTAATGTTTAAAATTTTGTTGTGTAAAACTGTTTTAAATTGTCTTTCCAAGAAAACAATAAACATGTACTTACCTCATTTTGTTTTGTTTTTATCAAATATGAAATATGCTCAATAATTTTGGACCACCCTGTATATTGTATTTAAATGGTCTGAAACTGGCTAATGCGTTATGGATGTCTGACGAAACGAATACAGACAAAAGTACTCTCCCAGGCAGTGGGGATTAAAGAAATTATGCCAAATTTTTAAGAACAGTACATTTATATATTTTTTGCTCAATAATGCTGTAAGGTTTATACAACCTCTGACAATAAAGTTCAGTGAATGAAGTCAGAACGGCCGATCTGACAACACTGGCGAAACAAAATTCTGCACCTGTGTAGCTGCAGGTGTTGACCATCTGCCCCCACCGTTGTTCAGTTGAGCGTCGTTTGTGTTCCGTGTAAGACTTGTTTTACAAAGTGCTTGTTCAGTGCGTTTGTTCCGTGCGACAAATCGTTACCCAGAATTTAGGGATGAGAAAAACGTGTTGCCGTCTTGTGCAACATGACGATCACAAGGCATTAGTCAAGGCATTATCCACAAGGAATTTCTACCTGAGGGAACACCGATGAATGCTGAAGGGTACATTGAAATTTTGACCCGTTTCATGAGTAAGGTAACTTTTGTTAATATTGCATCTACGTTAATGTTACAGGACTATTCACCGAACTTTATTGTCAGACCTTGTAGAATCGTGACACGCATTGCATATTTTTACAACGGATACAATGCCTTATACAGAGGCTGTTCGCACATTTTTTAAACGATTTTGGTAAGCGGTAATAAAACATCGCTTCCTGCAAAAGAAATAATTGCAATTTTACTATGTTTTTAAAAGTCGAAATTATCGTCTGCGGATTGAAAGTTTTGTTTTTATTCAAAATGGCGTTTTTAACAAAGCAGTGGTTCGAAGGCTACATTTATGCTCTTTCCGAAGAGAAATATGCATACTCCGTTATCTAAAAACGATGTGAGAGTCATGGTTTTGTGATATCTAAAGCGTCGATAGGTAATATCGTCAACAAGAAAGGAAAAAAACGTCAAATTGGAGACTCAAGTGGGACAAAAATTCCAAACAAGTATCCAAGGAAAAAACGGACATCTTCGACTATTGCAAAGGTACGTTGGTTAATGTTAAAAGAAAATCCCCCTAGTCAAAGGACAGTTGCAAAATCTTTAAAATGCTCGGTGTCCACTGTAAACAAAATGATAAACGTTGATTTAAATCTTAAGAAAGCGAAAAAACGCAATGTGCATCGTCTTCTTCCAAATCATATCGCTGAACGCAGGACACGCTGCAGAATTCTATATGAGAAACACTTATCCAAAGAAAAATGGAAAACAATTGTCACAATAGATGAATCATGGGTGTATTTAAATGATTGCAACAAAAAAATGAGCCATTTATTATCATAAAAGGGGAGAAAAAAATTTAAGTACATGGTTCAAAGAATGGAAAGAAAGTTTTTCTAAGGGATTCATGATTGTTGCTGGTTTTTCTTATAATGGCATGTTAAAAATAAAGAGAGTGGAAAAAAATGTCAAGATTAACTCCTATTACTATCAGGAACATATTTTATCGCCAATTTTCTGAATGAAATACCATCGCTTTACCCACAGTGCCATCAATCTGTGAGACTTCATCAGGACAAAGCTAGCAGTCACACATCAAAATCCACTGTAAATTTCCTAAAAGAAATGGAACAAAAAACTCGTATCAAGGCCATACCCTTCACTGATATCCCTACTAAATCTCCCCATGTATCACCTATGGATTTTTGTGCTTTCGGACTTTTAAAATCTGCATTATGCAAACGTCTTCCCAAAATCCTTACAGGACTCTGGAAAGCTGTTCAGGAGGAATGAGATAGAATACCTCTTCTGACACTTCAAAAGGCATTATTATCCTGGAAATTGTGGTGTCGAAAGATAGTTCAGAATAAGGGATGTCAAATAGAACATTTAAAACACAAGAATTTTATGTAATTTAGTTTTGTGAATACAATATACATCGTCTAAAAAATGTGTGAACAGCCTCTGTACATTTTTATGCCGTACTGACTACATATCTTTACATCTGCATATCGTACCCTGATGTACATATCTTTTCCCTAATTAACAAATCATGTAATTCACATTTCCGACTTTTTTAAGGATGAACAAAAAAACTGATTTATTGGACAGTGAAAAGATAAATGATGATTGTTTATTCTTAAAAATAAATGTTAAAGCATTCAGAAATATATATAGGTCACATTGTTATGTAATTAAACATCTTCGCAATTAAAATGGAGTTACAAGGTTATAAACAGTTAAGTTAGGGGGTTACGTAGTATGTGTTGTTTTACACTTTTTTTTTTTGTTGAATTAAATTTTTTGGATTTATGAGGTTTGACAGAATTGTACAGGGACAATAAACCAATGAAATTGTATAAAAATACCAAAATTGTATTTTTTTGAGTTACGTGGTTTGTTAATTAGGCCAACGATATGTACTTTAAGTTTGTATGTAGGGAATGGAATTTTTCATGTTGACCTATCTTTCAAATGATACATCGAAAATTACTTGTAAAATTGTTCTAGGAAAGTTTGTGCAGCGTCCCTACGTACTATTTTCTTTTAAGGGGTCACAGGACCTTGAAGCTTGGCGAAAAGACTATAAATATGGTCTAATTCTAACCACAAAATAATATTAGAAATAAAAATTTTCTTTCCTTATACACATAAAGTACAATATCTTTAAATATGTCATGTATAAAAATGGAAATTATAAATCTATAAATAATTTTAAAATTAGCAGTTTAGAATTTATATGATTAACTGGTGATTAAAAATCATAAAGTTCTGCGCACATCATAAAATTGAGATATATGCTTACAGAAAATAATTAATGGTCAGAATATACTTGTAATATATTTACCTGTAATGTGAAACCAAATAAATTGTTTTAAATATTATTTAAAATAAAAATTGAGCATAAAATTGGAAAATTATCACAATTATTTGCATAATTTTCCCACATAACAAAAAGTATTCCAGAATTACACGTTTCTCTGGTTTTAAAATGTAGAGTACCATGAAATATACATATGAGTGTAGTTTTATCAGTTTCCTATTGATAGTTTAAAAGTAATGTGCTGCACGCAAACTCAAATTAGCAGTTAAGCATATAAAATTCTAAACAGCTAATTTGAAAATTATTTATAGATTTATAATTTCCATTTTTATATATGACATATTTAGAGATATGTACTTTATATGTATAAAGAAAAAAAATTTATTTTTCGAATATTATTTGAGTTTTTGTGGTTAGAATTAGACCAGACCATATTTATAGTCATTTCGTAGAACTTCAAGGTCATGTGACCCCTGAGTGGGGCGCACGACGTATAGTGCTTACCGTAGTAAGTTTCCACAGAGTGGGCCCGGGTTTTAATCCAAGATTACGCTTGGACGTCCCCTTATGGTGTACAGCTGTTACAAAATCCAAAGTGGTTCATTGGTACATTCATAGAATAATCAAATAATCAAATGCAGGGCTAAACATTGCAAACAATTTTAATAACACAATATAAATGGCGAACATAAGGGTTAAAAACCCAATCAAGAATACGAGAATCAAGCTCGTTCGAAATGGACCTATCGTCCCGTATCAAAATCATATACTATCTAGTTCGAATCATAATCTAAACGTAATATATTCGATGTAGAGAGGGTACGAGATTATCTTAGTCAAGCAGCGCCGCCAAAACCGTCTATAATCATTTAAGCACAGTAGAGCTACCTAACTGAAACTTTCTCAACATAGTTTGGTTTATCTTTATAGTGCTCTCATAATAAAGAACCTAACAAATTCCCGTAGTGGATCGGCATATGTCTGCAGGACAAGTGCCTGCCGCGTTGGGAAAAAAATTTTAACTTTTATCGGAGTTTCTGATTTAGAAAAAAAAATCCTCAAATATTGTCCATCGAGAAAAATTTATTATAGAATCATTTCTTCACCCTGTATGGTGAAAAAATCTTTCTATAATAAATTTTTCTCGATGGACAATATTTGAAGATTTTTTTTTCTAAATCAGAAACTCCGATAACAGTTTCAATTACAGTGATAAAAAAATGTATTAATAAACCTTTTATAAATCCTAAACAAGATTTTTAAATTTTTTTCCGGTGAGCAAAAATGAAAAAATATAAACAAATTTCCTGTAGTCTCTTCTAACGAAACTACCGTGGGTTATTAATGAAGGATTACTGATCGTTGCTTATCTCTTTTGTATGTATATATGTATATATGTAGCTATATATATATATATATATATCTGTGTGTGTGTGTCAAATTGTGACGCATTTTGGTACTTTTCTAGTTAACTGTTTTCTGCTTGTCCAAGCGATACAGACTGGGTTTGGCGCGCGCTGCCAGAATTACAACTCGCGACACAGGACATCTGCAAATTTTGCTTTCCGGAGGATCGTTATTTTATGAACGTAATCCTAAGTTAAAAAAAAATGTTCAAAGCTTTTGGTTCGATAAGATGTATAAAAAATACACATACTTTATATTTTGAACTTTAAATTTCTCGAAACGAAATATTAAATTGTCAAAGTATTTTTTTATATCATCGTAATACAATGACAGATAATCGGACTCGACCGTTGTGATGACATTATAAACCGATAGCCGCACCCCTCAGGCCGCTAACCTATATGGACTTGGTCTGCAATATTTACGGCCAGGGAGCATTAGAAGCAATAATAACAACAACAATGATAGATTTGAGGGAAAAGTTATTACAAAATGTTTATAATTATGAAAATAAATGAGTCTCGACTGTCTTAAACATTACCTTTTGAAATGCTAAAATTGTGTTTGCATGCAGTGTAAAGAGTGTCAAGTCCAAAATCGTAGTTTTCAGGAAAACGGGGTTGAAAAAAAACGGCTTTTGTAAAGTCGGTTTTTTTTAAGTTTAATTTTGAAGTTTTTCTTTTAAAGTAAATTTTTCTAATTTTATTTTTGTTGAGCAAAGAGTATTAAGGGGAGTGGTCACTTTTACGTACCTTTAAAAGTATCATTTTTAGACCTATGTTCGATTGTATGTACTACTCATGTTATTTCCTTGATTTACACTAAATTTCTTGAATAACTGCCTATAATACTGTTTATTATATATTCAATATTTCAAGGTAATTAAAAAAATAAAATTATTTTTTATGCATAAAAAGTGAATATTTTTTTTAAATCGAACATTTTGCAGTCAACTACTGTGCGCATTCTTTCAAAATAAATTATAAACGTACAGTAATAATTGTTAACTATATGTGATTACAATACTTCAGATAACAAAATACACCAACATTTTTGAACCTTAACATATTTTAATTTTTTTAAAGAATTTTTTACAAGCTTTTACTCAGTCATTTTTGAAATTTCTAATTAAAAATAGTATGTACTAATTTTTTTAATATATTTTATAATATTGTTGGTGGATATTGTTGCCTGAAATATTGTAGTCACATATAGTAAACAATTATTACTGAACCTTAATAATTTATTTTGAAAGAAGGTGCACAGTAGTTGACTGTAACATGTTCTATTTAAAAAAAATATTAACTTTTTATGCATAAAAAATAATTTTATTTTTTTAATTACCTTGAAATATTGCATATATAATAAACAGTATTCTAGGCAGTTACTCAAAAAATTTCATGTAAATCAAGCAAAAATCATGAGTAGTACATGCAATCGAACATGGTCTAAAAATTATACTTTTAAAGGTACGTAAAAGTGACCACTCCCCTTAAGTCCTTGATTGGGACATATCCCCTTTAACACTAACATGTTTGTGTTTTGTTTCACATATCCCAAATTTTCCCTGATGAATAAAAATATTTCGGAGTGGAATTGGACTTAGCTTTCTGTACCCTTCGATAGCCCTTGATTTCATGCCTGGTTCAAACATGCCTGGTTTGATAACTCATTTTAGCCCATTTTGGACTTAACACCCTTTGCACAGCAAAGAAAGAAATAATCTATTGTTAGAAGACATTAAGGGTGAAGAAATAAGTGTTTAAAGCAGTGACGCATCCAGGGGGGGAGGCAAGGGGCCTTGGTCTCCCCCAAAGAAATAGAAATTGCATTATGAATATTGATTTTGCATTATAAAAATTTTATCCGTTCATCTCTCCCCCCCCCCCAAGAAAAAATCCTGGGTGCGCCACTGGTTCAAAGCATACCGTTTTTTAACTTCAGAATTTGTGGTAAAAGACCGTAGATATGGTTTATTTTCTGTCATTAAAAAAAGCGTTAAAATAGTTTTAAAAAATTTAATAATGATAAAACTGATATGCTGATATCCCATGTGTTGAAAGAAAGGGGGCAAACACGTGAAGAAAGACTGTCAGAAGAAACAATTCCTTTCCTCGCCTGGGTAGTCAGTTCCATAGACCTTCGGCTAGAACTGGTCGAAAACTGTTATATATCTGAGTTCTCATCTCTGCAAAAAATGTTTTCATTAATGAAGATATACCCTGTAATTTGCGAATATAATACCTGTAAATTAAGTTTCCCCTTGACATTTTCTAAAGAATTATCATTAACGTTCATGCAATCACAACAAACAATCTAAATGAAGAAACCCTTAATTATTGGTAAATAAAAGTATTTGGAGTAATAAGAATTCATGAATACCCTTAATGCTTTTTTTAAGCAAGCAGAAATCTGTTATAAGAATGTAAAAACTGTAAATTTTATTTGTCCTTTATGTTCCTCGAACTATAATTATTAATTTTCTTATTATCACACTAAAAATTGCGGTAATATATTGCTTCTTTCTCAATGACAGTACATGGGGCGATAACTATTCCTAAATGACCTTTATGCTTATTATCAGGAAGTACATAGTTTGAATATAATAGGTTTTATCTTCAATGGGCAATTTCCCGTTGAAGCAGGTAAAATGTTAATTAACAATGCTCTAACAACGAAGTAATTATACTGGATGAGTTTCATGGCGATAAAAATGTCACCAATCTAAAATATGGAAAGCTGTCTTGAGTGATAACGCGTTATTCGAATGTAGGATAATTACTCTTTTGTCATTTGACAGTTTTCTATTATGTCCATCACATCTGGAATAACGTAAATATCGCATTCCGAAAAATGTGTTTCATGAAACCTTAATGAATCATTTCATTTGTTTTTTTATCGTCCGCATACAAAGATCTTTACTTTTCTCCAATTTTAATTAATTATTTGCGAAAGGAGATATAAAAAGCCATCTCTATAAATTCCGTTGAAGAGGCAGGTGACAATACGTGCTCCATTAACAGAAAGAAAAATTTTAAAATATAAAGCTGATTGGTTTTAATTCAACGCTTTGGATTTCCTCATAATGTAAGCTATTATGATAGTTATGCATAAATATGCACTTATAGGTTTTTTAAAATTAATTATTTTTGATAAAGGAATGCGTTTCATCCAGAGCTATTAATTAAACTCTGCAGAAGTTTTGGTTTTGTGATTTTTCACTGAAAGGATTTCCATCAGGAATATTCTGTACTAGTAAATTAAAAACCCTGATGCAAAGATGTTTGTTAAGGATTTATTAGTTTTAACATAGGATTACGTTCCTCCATAACGGTCCTCCGGAAAGGAAAGTTTCAGACGCCAAAACCGTCCGTACGTCCGTCCTCGCGAGTTATAATTTTCGCAGCGCGCCAAACCCAGTCCGTCGTTTGGACAAGTTAAACAGAAAAGTACCAAGATATGTCAAAATTTTGACATCCGTATATGTATATAATATAAATACGTACATATATATATATATATATATATATATATATATATATATATATATATATATATATATATATATATATATATATATATATATATATATATATATATATAGAGAGAGAGAGAGAGAGAGAGAGAGAGAGAGAGAGAGAGAGAGAGAGATACATACAGGGTTTGTATAAAAAGTATCGGGAAAAGTTTCGGAAAAATAAATTTATTTGAGATATTGTTACAAATCCTCTAAAGTCTTCAAAATGCATCCCTTGAGCGTCCACACGCTTTTTCCAGCGGCTTTTCCACGACCTGAAGGCTTCCTGGTAGGCAAATTCCGGAACGTCCTTAAGGGTACGCGTGCAAGCTTCTTTGACAGCAATTAGGGTCCTATGGTGGTGTCCGTTAAGGGAGGATTTCACTTTTGGGAGTAGGAAATAGTCTTCTGGTGCCAAGTCGGGACTGTAAGGGGGTTGGGGAATCGTCGCGATGCCGTTTATCGTCAGGTATTCGGTAACCTTGGATTCGGTGTTGTGGCTGATGGGTGCACTGGGACGAGTTTAGTGCAGATCTATCGCATCGCCAAATTTTTAGTGATAATGTTGTGCACTGTCATATTATTAATGCCAACTTTATCTGTGACCATGCGCACACTTAACCGATAGTCTGAATTCAGCACTTCACGCACTCGTTGCACGTTGGGGCTGGAGGCCGTCCAACGCGGGTCTCGTCCTCCACACTCTCTCGGTCATCTTTGAAGAGCTTATGCCACTTAAAAACTGCAGTTTGTGACATGCTTTCATCCTTGAACACTTTGCGTATCATGCCCAACGTCTCCGCACCTGATTTTCCCAGTCCGGCACAAAATTTGATGGCGTACAGTTGTTCAATCGTTCGCTGCATTTTGCGCTTTCACCGAGTCACTCGACAGGGGTCCACTAAAAACACGATCTAGCCTAAACGAACGCTCGCAGACGATTGGCGCTTGGTGCGTCTTGTAGGTCACATCTCCCACCACCGAACATGCATGGTATAAGCGCGTTCTGACGTACAGTCACGTCAGGAAAAAAATTGTTCCCGATACTTTTTATACAAACCCTGTATATACATACAAAAGAGGTAAGCAACGATAAGTAATCCTGCGTTAATAACCCGCGGTAGTTTCGTTAGAAGAGACTATCTGAAATATATTTTAACATTATTCTCTGAAATCTGAGTTTAAACTTCTGCAGCATTGTGAACTATGGTTGAGATTGCTGTGGTTATGGCTCGTGTATGGTTATGTAATTGTTGAATGGTTATGCTAATGTTAGGGGGCTCTTCTTTGAAACCGGAATCTTCAGCCTTCCTTCATTTGGCGTCGATTTTCGATGATGGTTACAAAGGCTTTGAAGTCAAAAGTAGGCTGAAAGAGCTTAATGTCGCCTCTCATCTGGATTGAACTTAGGATACAGTTATTTAAATCGTGAAGAATCACTCCTTCTCCTCCTGAAAACTTTATAACCTATTTTGGGTTAGTTGAATAAAGAGTTCCTAGACCTCAAATTGTTAGTAGTGGTGTTTGCAAAGTCTTAATTAAATTATCTGTCATGTACTGAAAGATGACCATATAGCCCCCCAAACCAACTAACTAACCACACTTATTCAAAATTCAAACTTTTATCACTTACTCTTCTCGGTTAAATCCTGATGTATGGTGTGCCAAATCTTAGTGAATACATTAAGGTTTAATTAATATCTATAAAAAAACCTTTCGTGATAATTAAAGTATACGAGGTGGAGGTACATTTTTCACTTAAGGTATAATTGCGTTTTTTAATACACCATCATACCAATTCCGGCAGATCGGAACAATTAATACTGAATCTCGTTTAAAAAAAAGAGTCTTTGTTATTGAAATTGATTCCGTCACATTGTGGCATTCACGGGAATGATATGGTTAATATCCTTGCTAACAAAAGGACTACTATACATACAATGCGAAAAATGAAATCTCCACGTGTCTGTAATAAAGAGGAAAAGTAATTCTCAGTATGAAAAGATAACGTGATACAAGATTTCTCAATAGGAGTGAAAAGACACCATAATGGTCTCTCCTCCAAGGCCTAACACACTAAAAATACACCGTTTAGCAAAGCATAACTTGAAATTAGCATTTTTCATTGTCCAAATTGTAACCTTCTGAAGTTGAAGTTGATGTTGATGTTGATACGCAGCATGTCTTTCTGTGTTCTGTATCTTTACGTAACAGAGAGATTACGTAACAGAGTACTTTTACGTAACATAGAGAGGCGCACACTGAGTTTCATGAAATTATAGTCGCATGTGATTTAGAAATAATTGTCTCTTGAAACTTGTGCGTAAGGTTTCAAGCAACAGTGGTCTCGTATAAAGTGTCTTTTGTTGCTTATAAGTGGATGAACCCAGTACATTCGTTTCCTTTCCTTAATTTGTTACCACCAGCAAAGCATAGATACATTCTCGTCTGCCGATGGCAATGTAAACAACATATCCCCCTTACACGACCTCATGTGAAACTAGTTTCGTGAGACTGATTTCATAAAACCATTTTCGTCTGTGCCCTAGGCTCGCCTTAGGTATTTCAATCACATGGATGTATTTTGTCCTTACTATGGGCGTCAGCTTAACAACCTTGACAGGCAAACTAGAGAAGGAAAAAATTTCAAAAGTGGAATTTTTATCAGGATTTACTGGTAACTGACGAAAATCAACAAATCGTGTGCAAAGTGGAAAAGAACTTATTATCTCGCCCTATATGTAGCGCAAAGTATAGAAAACCTGAAGATGAAGAAACTGAATGGAAAACATCATAATCAGATGGCCCCGTAATATCCACGGTTGGGGGATATTCTGGAATTATCAGTATTTTGAACTAGTAAAACCTCGTATTCTGGTTTCGTCCACGAATATTACTACAATCATACTAGAAAATACAACATCATTCAAAGAAGAGATGCTTTTTACCCTCTTCGAGGGTGATGGGCGTGTTTAAAGATGACGAATTGGTCAAAGATTTCTTTAGAATGTGTTCGTTCAATTACTAAGTTAGGTCGAAGTTCCTGACATTGATTGTCTTTCGTGTTTCGATCACGGTGCGTTTATTCATCTTAAAAGAATTTGCACTTTGAAGTAAGCCTCAACGTTCTGAATTCAGTTCGGAAAGGAATTTAACAGAAACTATCGTAGACTCTTCCTAAATGATAAATCGTTTTGCCATGTAGCATGCTAATTATTTTTTGAAAATAAAGTGTGAATTATACATGATCTTCTCTAATCCGATAGAATAATAAACTCAATCCAGCAGAATAACGCTTAGGTGAACTTGACCGACGGATTCGAAATTGAGCATATCAACCATATCATTTTTTACATCTGTTAGCAGCGTTTGAGGTTGAATGGCAACATATTCCTGTCCAGTTACTTCTATCAGAAATGGTATAATAGTATATCTCAACGTTTTGAAGCAGTCCCAAATGCGGGTACAGTGGGTCAGAAGTGGGTTCAGACTTTCTCAAATGTCATTAAGGGGACAAGGGACCTTCAACATCGAATTTTTTAATTTTCAATTTTTAACATAGTACGTGAATAATTGATATTCTTTTTTACTGCATAGAAGACCCTTAGAATCCAAAATAATATTTTTTTTATCAGAATAATGTCTGTTTTTCAAAACTTTTTTTAAAAATGCTAGTATTATTCAAAATGTTCCGTGTGCATTCCATACAGTTTAAAAACCTTAATTTTTATAATATTAGTTTACCATATAAGTATAAACGTAATTATGCACTGAATTTTTTTAGTATGAATCTAAATTCATAAATAATTTTTTTCTTGTATCTGCATGTTATTCTCTTATGTTTTTGCATGTTTTTACTTTATTTCATACTCTACAAATTTGAAAAATATTTTTGGTTTCAAAGATTGATGCACACTTTTGTGACAAACACTTCCATTGACAATCCTGAGAAATTTGGAAGAAATCAGAAGAAAATGAGTGCGCATGGAGCATTTTGAAAAATTCTAAATTTTTGATGAATTTTTTTATAAAGAGGCCTCATTCTGTCCCCAAATACTTATTTGGGAATTTTAAGTGTCTTCAATGAAGTAAAAAATAATGTTAAATATTCTCATTTTATATATATAGTAAAATATTGAAAATTTTAAAAAACGGGGTTGAAGGTCCTTCGTCCCCTTAAGGTATCCGACTACGTTTGGAGTCCTTTTTTTTTGAAAAACTGTGCTTGAGAAAATTTCCATCTTTTTTTTCGAAGGAATATAACACCAAAACTCGAAAATTATGAAAAAATGGACATTAACTATGCATATTTTTACAAAATTGAGGAAATTTGGTCGAAATTTACCATTTTTTTACAAAAACGGCTCTAGCGCTAAAAAATAAAATTATGCATATAGCATTTACTTTTATTATCATATGTACGTAAGTACTTTCTAAATGTAATGACCTACAAGCTAATTCATACCTCGAAATCTAAAAAAAATACAGGTCATTACATGCAATTGCATGTAAAATTTTAGTAATTTTCCATGAAAATTTTTATAAATGCAGCTATAAATCAATAAATAATATAGCTAGAACCAAATCTGTAGTCCATTACATTCTTAGTATTATGAAAAACATACTGGAAAAATTTCAACATATCATGATTAGATTTTGAGTTGTCACAACAGTCGTTTACATTTTGATGAAAAATGAGTTCTTCAGAAAACACGATTAAAGTTTTCAACTTGTATAGAAATTCATAGATGCTGCTGAACTTTAAATCGCTCTCATTTCATTTCTAATGATCGTATCAAAAAAAGAAATGCAGATTTAAAAACCATAAAGTTACTATCTTTAAAAAAAGGAATAAAAAACAATTTCGGAATTTTCGTCGAAATCTATGTTTTAAACGTAGTCGGATACCTTAAGCTTTTCCTCCAAAGCATTGTGTTGTCTGAACGCCTATCTATATATATAAAACAGTTCCGTAACTGACTCACTGACTCACTGACATACTACGCACAGACCAAACCGCTGGACCTAAAGGGCTGAAATTTTGCATGGCAATTCTTCTTATGGTGTAGGGGTGCACTAAGAAAGAGTTTTGAAAAATTCTTAGATTTTTTTAAATTAAATTTTTAAGGTGTTTTAAAAACTTTTTTTAAGTTTGCATTTAAAATAACAATTTGAGGGTTATAAAATTTATATCACGAGAAAGATCATAAAAATGTCTTTAAAATGAAATCTTTTTGGAATCTTTACCTCGAATTTCTGATTTTTGGTGAATTTTTAAAAATTAATATTTAGAATTTAATTTATTAAATGCCGATCACGTGATTTCTTTTTCTGGACCTTAAATATATTTATCGTCACGTGAATAACAACTAAATAGACAAAAAAAATTTTTTTTTTTTCTTTCTAATGTAGCAGACGATTGGATTTCAGCCAGTGATAATATATATGTGTAAGTTCATACGATATAGAAATATATGTGTGTGTGTGTATGAGTACAAATGAATGCTTAAAATGTGCGTATATTCCGCGTAAGTTCATGTTAGTATACCAACCTACAACGATTGAAAATTCAACCTCTATAAATATATCAAGCTATGCATAACTCCTGACATAACTATTTCCTTCGTTGCAGACACTCCATGAATATAAATACAATATTAGTTCCCATAAATCGTTTACCTCCTCAATCCAAGTCTTATTTGGCGTATTCTGTTACTCCAAAAATCCACTTTACATCTGAATTGGTCATATTCAGAATTTATTGACACGAGAGCACGAACAAAATAGTCATATGTCGGAGCGGATAAAATTCGGGGCGGATTGTATGTCTTTCGAAGTCTTCTGTTATAACACCCTGGAGATACTACTAAAAATCTTTTATTATCAATTTGCCTCAGGAAGGTTTCCAGTAAATTTTGCTCTCCAGTTTTCTGCTATGATTTGTGAGTCAATATTGACCTTCCCAATTCTGTTGATATGTATTATAAGCATGTATTATATGTGAAATTGGGCTGACAGAAATATATATGACGGCTAAGGGAGTAGTATCATATTTCATGATGCAAAAGCTAAAACTTTTATCTTGAAAGAAAGATTTGTATGCAAATTTTTTATCTTTCACAAGCAATTTATGATCGTAGCAGATATTTTTCTCAAGATATCGTAAAGTTTTTAAGAAAATGACAGACGCTACAGTTTCTTAGTATAAAATTGATATCATATTAGAATAGAGAGAGCATAATGACATGTTTTTGTCACTCCATTTTCACTCCAGTATAACAGAAAAGGTCTGACATTTTCTTATACCTATTTTTATGCTGTTCAAAAACATTTGTAGCTTTTAAGGAAATTGCAAAAACATATCAAACCCCCATAATATTTGTGTCGACCATGCTTTTTTCACTATTACATTTTAAGATTTGTGTAGATTTATGCAAATAAATTGAATTATACATTACACTTATTAACAAATACACTGGGTGTATTTTAACATAACGACAATATATATTTCTATTATCTATGTTGCCTTCGATTAGAGTTACCGGTGTTGCCTTCGATGTTTGTAGCAGCCCGGAGTCAGCTTTAAACGGTAGGTCCTGTCAAACTACAAATCTCGTGAGGTAAAAGATTCCCCCCCCATTCCCCACCAATCAACCAATATTACTTTATCTCTGTGGATCTGCAAGTGTAACAATTGTTTTTTTCCGTGTGCCTGCAGTTCGCAGTACCTAGAGAAAGGACCTATTCACATAGATTCCGTCATCGTCAGCGTAAAAAAATTTAACCAATGATATACCATTCATCGGCTTATTTAACCAATCAGCGGCAACGTAGTCTTTAATGTTTACATCTAATGAATTCTATGTGAACAGGCACTTAGTGTCAAAACGTAGAAAAACATATCAAATTCAAGCATTTTATGTTCCTTCTTCTTCACACAGTGCTTTGCTTCTTGATATAAAACTGAAAACTACAGAACTTTCAAATGTTATTTCTTATACAATATTTTCTTTGTATTTCCGTTATTGTCATCAGTTGTTAAAAACTGTATATTGAGGTGGAAAACGGCTAAAGGAACAACTGTATAACGAATTGGTAGCATGACAAAAATGACAGCAAAAGGCTTAGAGTGAGAATAAAGTATATGAGTAAAATTTATCTTCTCACGGGAAACGCTTAATAAAAGAGTGAAAATGTTTGATTTGACAGTCCTCTCAAAATTAAAGCTGTTCGTCTTGAGCTCAAAAGTAAATATTAGGTATAGTAAGAGTAATTTAGTTCTAATCATGATATCCATTTGATGTTCCGGCGTCGATGCACTTAGCTATATTCATATCATTGTTCTTAGCCTGATCATCATTTCAAACAGACGTACAAAATGTATATCATATAGTTTGAATAATTACAATATAAAAACTTTTTATATACCACGTTTTGAAATTTTCTGTTGAATCAAATAAACTTGACAATTCTATGAATTAATAAATAGTTTTTGTAAAAATTTTTTGATGAATTATCCCATCAACTTGAAAGAAAATGATCGTTCTGCACTGTGCACAAAATGCAATGATGTACCGTCAACCACGCAATTCTGTACCTCGGAAAAAAACTCTTCGCCAAGAGACAAGCTTACGTCGCATTAAGCCAAGTTAGAACCTTGGAAGGACTGTGCATCGAAGAGTTTGATTGCTACAATTTTACTGGAAAGACCTCTTATTTCGCCAAATAATAATTTTAATATTTTCCTATTTAATTATTTCTCACTTGTATTTATTTTTATTTTTCTCTCCTTTTCTCTCTTAATTGCACAAAACTTCAATTAATTATTATTTTTCACTTTATTTTTTTTAATTTCAATCACTTTTTAGTCATTTCCACTATCCACAGACTTTGTAAACTGCTAACTTTTATAATTTTTTTGAATTTTTCGCACAATATTTTTGTAAACAAACTAAATACACATGTATTCTTTTTCAAAATCGCCAAACGCCGTTACGCAAAAGTTCAAGCATTGAATTCGATCGAAGCGCCACCTTGCAAATTTTTCTGCTTAAAGATGGCTAAAAGTATTAAAAGAATGCATTGTCATCGTGTTTTGAGCTATTCTAAAAGTTTCAAATATCTAGCTAGTCGGGAAGTTAGTTAAAAATCGATTGCAAGATTTGTACTGGAGAAACAGGAAAGCGAGTTAATAAAAACATGGTAAAAAGTAGTAAATTCTTTACCATTAAGCTTTACTTTTGCAAAGCGTCTATCTACATATAGTAAAGGATTTTGTGGTAGAAGAGCTAGATGGAATGTCTGAAAAGTTCGCAAACAGCCACTGCAGTGTGGAACAAGTGTACTGCCTTTAATGGACTGAGGATTTGAAGATACTCTTATATTTATAGCTTTAAAAAGCACTCGACCGAGAAATGTTATATGCTATCATCATTTTGTTAAATATAAAAACTCAAATGGTTTGAAATAGCATTTGCGAGATTTAATGGAGGAAAGCATTGATTTATTGGGATTTAATGTGTATGATTGTTGTTTATATTCTTTCCTATGATAGAGAGAACACCGTGAGGCCTATGTAGGTGTTACAAATTATCATCTCCAACTAAGTTTATTACAATATCGCGTTAAAGGTAATTTATTCTTACAACACAATATTGACCTCTTCCCAAGAATATGTTCCATGAAATAATGGCTTTATTTATTTGTTTTATATATATATATATATATATATATATATATAGGGAAACTGGACGATACTGAAACGGTATTCGATAATCGGACACAAGAAATTATCACAACGGCCAGCAATGTCTTTTTAGATTTAAAAGTTGTAGTCGGGCTTCAGCGGCACCAAATCCAATCAAACAGTCCAGTTGGGGAGATTAATAAGTTTGTAAGATCTAGCACATTAATGATATATAGTTGTTTAACATAGATAAGAAACAAATATAGGAAAGTTATTTCCATATTTGCAACGAATACAGGAGAGAATGCTTAGCGTCCTGTACACCCTATATGCAATACGCTAAGAAACGTGCAGTCTGACTTTCACACCAGCACATTGGAAAGTTAGTTTCGTTTGTCCTGGTGATCAACTATGGTGTAATATGCCCATCGGCGAAACACAGAAACGGAAGAAGTTACATAAAAAGAAAGACAATAAAAATTAGAGAATGAATGGAATAGAATTAATAATTGGTGGGGCGTTGTTATTATTTATATATATATATATATATATATATATGAAATGGTCATCTCCTGAAAATACTGCATTCGAGGCCGTAACAAAAATACTCCAAATCATAACTGATAACTGAAGTTCATTGATGAAACAGAGCGACACATCTTAATCACTTCGAGTCAGCCCAGCCACTAAATCGTAGCTCGCGAAAATAGAATTAGGACAGAGTGAGGTTGCCACAATTGGCAGAGAAAGTTAGTATGGAAAGGCGAAGCATCTCGCCAAGGATTCGGAAAGGTTACCAGATGAGAAAGGAAGTTTCAGAAACGGCGATTATAGGTTGTTAATATTAATATATATATATATATATATATATATATATATACTAGCTGAGTGGCAACCCGATGTGTTGCATTTTCGATTTAAAATGAAATGGTTTTATTTCTTAAAGATTAAAAGATATTTAATCATTTTTAAAAATATATTAGAATTTTTTAAAAATGAAATAATTATTTTAAATTCTCTTTTTCAAATTTCGGTTTCCGGCTTTTGAAATAATTCTTTCAAATTTTTATTTTTAAACAAAAAAGTTCATTCAATTAGAAAAAATTCTAAAGCTTTTAACTCCTCATTTCCTAAAACTAAAATTATTTCTGGTACATTAAAATTATTTCTGGATTTCAGTTATTAAATGACTCGTTCTCAGACTCGTTCTCAACAAATAATATTTCCTTTTAGCAACATGCCTGAATGTAAATATAAAATCTCATGGGCGAAAAAGTGCTTAAAAAAACAGAGAAAGACAGTTCTGATGAATTCAAAATTGGTGGCGGAAAAATCCTCATCAGTTGCTCATTAATTAGAAAAAAAATTTCACGATCTTGCTGGAATTATGAGCGAGCAAAATAATAAGTCGAAAAATTACGAACTCCCCATTCAGTTACATTAAGATACTATGGCGATCAGCGCGGGAAATTTCAAAATTGAGTTTTGTAAGTACGCTTTTTTAGAATAACATTTTTTTATTAAATGTATTTGGTATATTTTGGAAGCTGAACATCTAGCAAATGCCGATAAATCGTAAATTTGACATTAATAGGTGCAGAAAATCGAAATATTTGTCCATCAAAATTGTCGATTTCGGGAAATTGGGAAAACTGCTTTCGGGGAAAATGCTTCGTTTGCAATGAAAAACATTTTTAAATTTATAAAAATGTGTATATACTTAAAGATGAAGAGTTGTAAAACAAATGGAGATAAAAAATTTGTCGATTGGAGGACAGAAAAGTTTAATTTTCCATGCATGAAAATAGTGGAAATTTGCGAAACTGAAAGGAGCTGGCCCACCTGGAATGTCAGTTGTTTCTGCAGTCCGCTTCTTTAGAGTTCGGCGGTTTTAATTTAATAATTAAAAAAGTTTAAAGTTTTGAAAGTTGAGAATGGCACCAGTGCACGCTTCTCGTCTGTCCGCGTTTATCGGTACCAGTCGCGATATCCTGCTATACTCGGTTCGCGAGATTAGCTCGTCCCCGTGTCTGCTGACTAACTAACTAACATTTGTTTACCTTCAGCTTTTATTATATACTAGCTGAGTGGCAACCCGATGTGTTGCTTTTTTTGATTTAAAATGAAATGGCTTTATATCTTAAAGATTAAAAACTGTTTATTCCCTTTTAAAAATATATTAGATTTTAAAAAAAAAATAATTATTTAAAATTTCCTTTTCAAATTTTGTATTCTAAACAAAAAAGCTCATTCAATTACAAAAAAATTCTAAAGGCTTTAACTTCTCCTTTCCTAAAACTAAAATTATTTCTAGTACTTCAAATTTATTTCAATTATGTTCTTCTAATATGTTCTTGCACCCGACGGCGGCTGGTTTCGAACCCGGGACCTTAGGATTAGACGTCAGGAGCGATACCTCTGAGCCACCGTTACTTCGGTGAACGGAACTTTGAGAAACGGAAAGGAGCTGGCCCACCCGGAATGTCAACTTTTTCTGCTGTCCTCTTCTATTGAGTTCGGCAGTTTTAATTGAATAATTATAAAAGTTTAAATTTTTGAAAGTTGAGGATAGCATCAGTGCACGCGTCTCGGCCGTCCGCGTATATCGGTACCAGTCGCGATATCCTGCTATGCTCGGTTCGCGAGATTAGCCCGTCCCCGTGTCTGCTAACTAACAAACTAACATTTGTTTACCTTCAGCTGTTAATAGTAAGATATATATATATATATATATATATATATATATATATATATATATACACAATATGTTAATAATTTAAGAATTCGGTTATCTATTCCTAACCCAGCCATAAAAATTGCACCAAATGGTTAACGATTTTTAGCAAGATATGCAATGGTATGTATGATAAGGGTAGCGAATATCAAAGATTATTTTCTCTGCTACCACTCTGGGATTAATCCTATAATCTTCCCTGGAATTAGAACTAATGTCCATATAACTTAACCTCCGAAGAAAACGAGCTCTCATCATTTCCACGGTCTATGTATAGACGCAGAAAAATGATCCGTCAGCGAGTTTCAGGAATATTGATCGGACGTAGCGTGACTGAGGAAAAAGAAGCATGTTCCAGCGATAACCCCTTTGTTGGGTCTCTCTCTCCCTACATAGCGAAATGTCACTCGGTCAAAATAAAAACACGCGTCTCTCGGGTGTTTCCGAACCGACGAGAACGGAGAATATTCAGAAACAATACATAAGTACATTAAGGATGTACTGTTTTGTTGTGGTACACGATGTTGCTGCCTGATGTAAATGCTGAATTTCGTACCGTTCATAGAAAATATAAATCTTACAGAAGTGGATATGAAATGTTTAGGAATGAGAAATATTATTTAGTTTGCATATTAGGTTGGAATTACATTAGTGTAAAGTTAGGATTAAGATATAAAGTAATATTTTTTTCTCTATCCAAGTTTAAAATACTTTTACACCTTCTGCGACCCAATGATTTATCCTCTACTAGCTGAAAACCCGCGCTTCGCTACCGAATACATTCAAATTAAATGCAATGGTCAATGTATACAACTGATGCTATATATATATTTATAAAAAAATCCTAAGGGATATTAATTTTTTTGGATAATATCCAATCGTCTGCTGCATTAGAAAGAAAAAAATTTTTTTTGTCTATTTAGTTGTTATGAACGTGACGATAAATTTATTTAAAGTACCAGGAAAAGAAATCACGTGACCAGCTTTTAATAAATTAAATTCTAAAAATTAATCTTTAAAAATTCCCCAAATATAAGGAAATCGAGGTACAGGTTCGAAAAAGATTTCATTTTAAAGGAATTTTTATGATCTTTCTCGTGATATAAATTTTATAATCCTCAAATTATTATTTTAAATGCAAACTTAAAAAAGTTACAAAACCAGCTTAATAATTTAATTTTAAAAAATCTAAGAAGAATTTTTCAAAAATCTTTCTGAGTGCATCCCTAAACTATAAGAAGAATCGCCATGCAAAATTTCAGCTCTTTAGGTCCAGTGGTTTGGTCTGTGCGTTGTATGTCAGTCAGTCAGTCAGTTACGGAACTGTTTTATATATATACTAGATTAATGTTTTAAAAATAAGTAAAGCTGTATTGAATACTGCACCTCGAAATCTAGGTATGTTTTGAAACTATTTAAATAAATTATTTAATATATTCTCACTGATCAAAATCATAGAATCTGATTTATTGGGATCTCAGACACAAAATTCACTAATGTAGTCCTTTTTAATTTTTTATGCTAAAACATCAGGTTTTAGAAAAATATCACTGCATGTCTCTACGAGGATTACCGTAGGAAATGCAATATTTTTATGCTGTGCTGTCTATGCATGCTCTGTTGTGCATATATACTGTAAGCCTATTTACCTCGTGATGCAATTTTTTAATGTTGCCATCTTTAAATGGATATATCTAATGGATAGGTATCTATGGAATTTTTGTCCAGTTTTCCGTAAATCGCATTCGAGATTTTTTTAATTTAGAGAAAAGACTCTGGAAGTATCTACCTTGCAGCATTTATGACTGCAATAATTTTGTTTTTCTTTAAAATAAGTGAAAATTTTATGTATTTTTTTAAATATCCTAAAGAAAAACGTACTTCGAAAACCTTCCTATGAACTGTTATAAATATACAAGAAGAGGTATCACTTCTTTGGATATATCAAACACAAAAAAAATCTTTAAATTTTTTAAATGAAATTTCAAACTGTTCAAATATTTTCAGTTTGAATAATAATCTATATATATTAAACAGTTCCGTAACTGACTGACTCACTGACTGACATACAACGCACAGACCAAACCGCTGGACCCAAAGAACTGAAATTGTGCATGGCGATTCTTCTGATAGTGTATGGGTGCACTAAGAAAGATTTAAAAAAAATTCTTCTTACATTTTTTAAAAATTAAATTTTTAAGCTGTTTTAGTAACTTTTTTTAAAGTTTGCATTTAAAGTAATAATTTGAGGGTTAGAAAATTTATATCACGAGAAAGAGCATGGAAATTCCTTTAAAATGAAATGTTTTTCGAATCTTTACCTCCATTTTCTGATTTTTGGTGAATTTTTAAAGATTCATTTTTAGAATTTAATTTATTAAATGCTGAAAACGTGATTTCTTTTTCTGGTCCTTTAAATAAATTTATCGCCACGTCATAACAACGAAATAGACAAAAAAATATTTTTCTTTTCTTGCTAATTCGGCAGACGATAGGGCATTTTCTAAAAAAATATTAAAATACAGTAAAAGATATGTTCCTCAAATTACTATATTAACTGTACTATATTCTTTAGTATGTCCTATTAGATTAAATTTGAATATTTTCTTCTACATTATTTTGCTATAAAATATCCCTTACGATTTTTTATAAATGTATTTTTATACATCAATTGTACACATTGATGGTCGTATTTATTATAAATATATATATTTAATTATTTTGGCATTAATTGCATACATTGACCGTTGTATTTAATTTGAATGTACTCCGTAGCGAAGTACGGGTTTCCAGCTAGTTTTAATATAAAGATGTTAATAATTATTGTATAGGACCGGGAAACATTAGGATTTCTTGAATCCATCAACATCTGCGTTAATTCTGTACTATATGCGTACTTGTAGAAACCTATCTAGCACGTGGGAAGAAAATTCACTCCCAGAAGATCGATTTATTTCTTTATCATTATTTTGAAGATTGATTGTTCTTTTTATGCGACATGTGCAGCCACGTGGTTCAAAACCATTTTTCTAGAAGCAGATGGATGGGTTCTCTCGCCGAAAAATTCACGAAAACTGACTCCACATTCAGTTCTTGAACCGGAAATTCAAAGATCGCCGCTCTTTTTCTGTTACCATCGTTTTTATCCAAATTTTGTAGTCGGGGAATGTCAGTGCACGAGCATTTATTGAAGCGCCGCCGCTTTGAATCGTACGAGCAAGAGAAAAGTTGGGTGCAAACCAGTTCCGGCTAGTTTTAAGTCGATGTTCCGGAACTAGTTTTAAGTAGGTGTTTTCATAACAAATGATTTGCTTTAAGGAAAAATATTACAAAATACGTCTCAATTAAAAAAAATGAAATTTTATGTGTTCATGGTCCACCTGAATTGTTCTTCGTTAGATTTTGAAGCAGTCTCTGAAATGAATAAAAATGATCTTTTGGTGATATCAATTCTGGTTCGGCCCCATTCTAAAATACTCGAAAACTTTCTTTTCGTCTTCTCAGGGATAGATTGTGAACAAAGTACCGTTTTTCTGACTATAAAATATCATTCCCGTAAACAAAAGCTTCCCATTTCAGCTGACTCATGGCAGTAATAAAACTTTGAAGCAAATGCATCTTTCGTCTAAATCGAACAGTTGCCAAATGGCTAGGATGCTGGCATTATGTACTGGAGTCGAATGTTCGTAGAGTTTCGTAATCGGTTTTTAACTGTATGCCACAATTTGTTTTAAGCCTTGAGGCGCAAAGTTGACGGTAATGCTCTGACCAATCCATTTAAACAACCATCTCTTAAAATTTCTGGAGCAAGGAATCTTCTACTCCCATAACGAAGTGAAAATTGAAAGCATCAATACTTTAGCGGTAGCAAAGAATTTATTTTCATCAAAGAGAGTGGAAATTATACCTTCTCAAGCAGTTCCGTGATACAAACACGCAATTCTTAATTATCTGAAACTTATATACCTGGATCGACAGTAAACTAGAATTGAAAGTTTTCGATTATGATCACAATTAAACCACATCTGTCGTCATTGGCTGCTTTGGAAAATGGTATCTAGAGAATGCCTGAGAGGGAAACAAAAATTAACTTATAAGCTTTTAAATAATAATAACCTATTTAGAATTCCTTACTCATGCGTCTAAAGATCGTGATATGAAACTTATGAAAATTATCATCTTATGTATTTTAATCATAAAATATTCTTCTTAAGTAATTTACTAAAAACTTTGCCATGAATTTAAATGAATTTCTACTTTTATTCTTATTTTTGGGGGTGTACTGTTTTTTGCTTCTGTACTGAACACTAATTTTCCTGTTTCCATTTGTAGACAACGGAACTATTTCATTTTTTAGTGTTATATTCATAATTCTTTTTTTTAAAGGCTACAATGTACCACGAATATTATTCCATGGCAAATATTGTGTTAATGCATTACAACAGTTCTCGATTTTCCAGAAATTGTTCTGGAACAAAAGTTCTTTTTTTAAAGTCTTACAAAATGCCTCGAATAATTATTCCATGACAAATATTGTAATGGTGTGTTACTACAGTTATCGGTTTTCCAGAAATCAGATATTTGGGATCGATACCTGAATCATACTCGATGTTTAAGTATTAAAGGAAGATGTGAGTGAGGACTATTGGCAGGTGTATATGAATACTTAGTCACCCCCCCCCTTAAACCTCTGTCCCCGAAGAAAAGGTTACAATATGTGTTCAGCTGGTTAAGAAGGTGACAAGATATTGCGTCAAAGTGTAATGATCAACTAAAACTAAACTAAACTCATGACGCAACATTCCGCTGTCAACCAATGCCGGCGGTGCCCATTTCCGCTTTCTAGACCGTAGGCTTGGGATGCCATACAGCATATGTCTCAGTCAGATGGTCAACCTGATGTGGGACCCCCCCCCCCCCAGGAGTTTAGTTCTCAAGCATGGTCGGTCCTCATTTTATCGACCCACTCAAGGGATGAAAGGCTGAGTCGACCTTGCCCAGTTGCAGGGTCGAAAACCTGGACCTGTGGCGTGGCAGCTTGACGCTTTTAACCACGAAATGATCAACACCTATCTTAAAACAGGAGCTCTGGGCTCATTTTTACCATGTTTTTATTAACTCGCTTTCTTGTTTGTTTGTGTGTTTGTTTGTTTGTCCAGTACAAATCTTGCAATCAATTTTTACCTAACTTCCCGACTATCTAGACATTTGAAACTTTTAGAATAGCTCAGAACACTATGAAAATGCATTATTTTAATACTTTTAGCCATCTTCAAGCAGAATTAAACTCATTTTCAGTTACTTTCAGTTAATTTTGTCTTGTAGACTGGTGTAGCCATCTTTTGACCGGGACGGGAACGAAAAGTTAAACGCAAGTTAACTTCCAATAAACTTAATTTTCTTTCAAGTTGATAGGTTAATTCATCAAAAAAAATTTTTTAAAGTATTTATTAATACACAGAATTGTCAAGTTTATATGATTCAACAGAAAATTTAAAAACATGGTATATAAAAAGTTCTTTTTATCTTGTAAATATTTGAAAAATTTACTTTAAAGTTTTAAGGTGAAAAAATTTGATACAGCATGTAGATTTGTCACCTTTTCGAGAATTTTTAAAAATGCAAAATACCATATAAAATATTTTGAGTATCCAGATATTTCTTCTATTATAAAGAAGTTTTAAAAAAATTAAAATAGGTATTTTGAAAATCGTATTATCATAAAATAAATTTATTGCATAAAACATGCTCAGTGTTTGTTTGTTTTGTAACATGAAAATAGAAAAAAAATGTTGCAGGAATGCTCCAAGAAAAAACATACTTAATTCGATTTTCATAAAGCCGGGTGTAAGCTCAAATTCAATATACTAATGAAATTTATTTCGATATACTTCTCGAGAGCTTTTGTTATTCACTCATATACAAAGAATATAAATTCAGGCTTAGACAATTGTGTTAAAAGATCGGTATTAAAAGAAAACAATCCGTTCATTGGAAATACTATTATAAACAATTCCTTCTCAAACAAAAATAGTATCATTTTATTACAACGTACTTATTAAACAACATATCTATTGTGTTTATTTATTAAATTAGTATATCTTCTCTAAGAGAATCTTAAACTTTTATCTGTATACGGAAATGAGGGAAATTTTATTTTTGACTGCATCAAAGTGGGAACACTCTGAAATATGCATATTTATGAACATTCAGAATGTAATGATGTCTTTAAGGGGTACTTTGAAAAGCTCAAATAACAGATCCTCTATTGCCAGTTTTTAGTTTTCAGGCAGTAATTAATAATATGATACTTTTTATTACATATCAGTCGCTTGCATTATTTTTTATATAAAACTGTAAGTCGTTGTATATAATTAAAATTTCAAGCTTTTATATATATATATATATATATATATATATATATAACCAAAAAATCGATTCACCAAGAAGTAGTTGACCAATTGCGACAAAAAATGGTAGATGTGTAGAATATGCATAAAAAATTTTAGAACAATTGAATGATTCAATCCACAGTTTGATCGTTGCAAAGTGAGGAAGTCAATACGGCATTGGTCTACCTATGGCCTGGGTGCAAGCTATCTACTGGCGTGGCGTAGACTGATAAAGTTCCCGGACGATGTCCTGCTGGATTTCTTACGAAATTGTCTCGAACTGTCTGGCTAAATCGGCAACATTCCGGGTTAATTGAAATCACCTTCCTATCACGTCCCAGATGTGCTCTATAGGGGAGAAATCAGGCTATTTAGCTGGCCAAGAAAGTGTACGGAAAACATGAAGACAATTCATAGCAACTCGTGCCGTATGCTGCCGGGCATTATCTTGTTTAAAATTAAGTCTGGGGTGCCTCAAGAGTAACGGCAACAAAACGGGTTGCAGAATGTCATCTACGTACCGCTGTGTTGTGTGTAACTAATAACTACCAAAGGAAATCGCACCCTAGCTATTAAAGGAAATAGCACCCTAGACCATAACGCCTTGTTCTTGTCCTGTGGGACGTAGTACAATAGTAAGGCCAAGTTCCCCACGCTGTCCTGGATGTCTCCAGACATGCCTTCGGTGGTCATCAGGAAACAGCTGGATACTGAACTCGTCACTAAAGACTATACGTCGCCAGTCAGCGCAGTTTCAGTTTCACCGAGTTAAGCACCACTGTTGTTATAAAGCCATGCGCTTTATAACTTGTTCAATTGTAATTTAACTGCATTAAAAAAAACATCGAATGAAATTATCAGCACTGGGGGCGATGCATGCCAAGTACGACAGCCTTTCGCATCCATTGCGCATGCGCTTGGCATCATATGCATCTTGGCGACATTGAAAGAATGGGTTTTTCTGGTCTCGCTGAGACGACACTCTCTGCTTGGCCGCGTTGGAGGTAGCACGCTTTTGTCTGCGCGTGTGTTGTGGGGTGCTGGGAGCAAGAGAGATGGATCTAGCCATACAACCGTTTCTTCCTTTTTTTATTTGAATGTTCCTGATGAATATTTTTAAAATTAATAAAGTGAACTGTTGATGTCATCAAACGACTTCTCTGTATTGTAACTGTGTGCGTCATGTTTTATTTTCATTATCTTTTTAAAATTTTACACGTGATGCAGTCGAGCCACGTGGATGTTCATAAAATGAAGGTGTAAGTTTCCTTCTTTAAACTTAAATTAAGTCTGATTTATACTTTTATACTCCACAGTGAGAAGTGAGTCTGGGTTAATTCTATAAAATTACTACTGTCCGACCACAGTACAAAGAACCACGGTTGGCATAGTGCCAAGACGATTCTATTCGCGCTGTAGGTAAGGCTGCTGAGGAAGGAGGGAGGAAAAGTCTCGTATTCTCTCGACATTCTTTAGAATCGGTTACTAACTGCACTTGCTTGCTTTTTACTCGTCTGTTATTTTGATTATTATATTAAAATTAATGATCCTTTACCCAACACAACTGCTCGGAATAAGCCGTTCCGTAGTGATTGTAAACGTATAATACACAATGTAATTAAATTGTGTGATAAAGAAGCACTAGAAGGAAATGTTATTGTTCCACTTTCGCAATCCCTAAAGAGAGCTAGTGAAATGAGAGGGATATCAATGTCCAGGGTAAAGAGAATACGCAGAGAAGCAAAGGGTGAAGAAACTCCAAAATTTGAATCTCCGAGGAAACGTCAGAAAAAAAGAACCACCGAAAACGTAGCTTTAGATAATTTTGATTTTGATGTAATCCGAAAATATCCACTCCAATAACACTCCTATTTTTTAAATAGATTTGCTTCTTTCTTTTTATTATTTTGAAATTATTATTCACATATTCGATCAAAAATAATGTTTAAAAAAATAACTGTAAAATTGCGGACAAAAAGCATTCGAAAGTACATTCCGTATTTCACAAACAAACATCCGAAAATATGACGTTTTCCCCTATTTTCTAAGTAGACTTGCTCTTCTCGCGCATGCGTAACAGCTTCCAGGGACTTTGCTTCCGTGGTCGGACAGTATCTTAATGTGCTGATACTTTAATAAATTGATTTTAATAATCTGTCTTAACGCAATGTACTCCTGGCCACTTTAGCTACTGCAACGACTGTAATCGGACTGGACGGTGTACAGACGGGAAGGGTAAGCGTAGATTTCGCTCCCTCGGTCGTCTGTCAATAGTCATGTTGAATACTTCTGTGCGGGTTACGAATCGGATGGTTGATAACGACGAATCCGGTCTGTGACAGCTGATCTGACAATCGCTCTGTCTTCCCTTTCCTTGTTGTGGTTCTAGGTCGACCGCTGTCGTCCTGCTGCTTAAAGCCGCCGTTGTTGACCCACACTTGCCAACATCGTCTAATCGCTGCATCGCTTCGAACCAGATGTTGAACGATTCTTCAATTTATCCAAACAGCTTCTTTCAATCCGATGATACAGCCTCTTTCGAACTATGAAATCTGCTCGTAATGAGCACGAATCCTCCGGCGAGGCATTGTTTCTGTCGACATATCCGCAGTCGAAATACAACAGAAATGTTGAACATCAGATCGAGAATATCTCATTATATACACCTGGATGCAACAGTTCTGATGCACTGGAGCTCCCGGTATTCATTCGTTAGACACCAAATATTAATCATTCGCATGTTCGTTCGAAACATCTTTGCATACGAAATTTCATTACAACTTCTTTGATTTTTTGTTCTAGTATATATATATATATATATATATATATATATATATATATATATATATATATATGTATACGAAATTTCATTACAACTTCTTTGATTTTTTGTTCTAGTATATATATATATATATATATACACTCACTTCCCAAAGTTAAGCACGGATAGGAAAATGTTACTTTCCGTGAGCCAATCTAAATTAAAGAAGCTGAAATTTGCTGCAAAGGTAGAAGGAAGTATGCAAATATGTTAGGTAACAGCCAATCACGGTTTCGCGTCGAGAAATATGCAGAACAGGCAGTTGTATAAGAAGCCGGCATTGTGAAGAGTTATAGGAATTGCATGTAAGTGCTGATGAAAGGTTTTTAGAACATTCGTACGATTTGTTTTCAAGCTAGACGTGCTTCTATGACTTCCGACGAATGGAAGATTCTGAGCGCTGTCGGGCTGTCGGACGTATTGAAGCAGGACAGTCTATTACAGATGATGCTCTTTTCTTCGGCGTTCATCATTCCGTCATTTCATGATTATGGAAACAATTCCAAACCAGCCAAACAGTTGTCCGAAGACCTGTAGCCGGTCGTCCAAGGATTACGAACCCCTCGGAAGATCGATATATTGCTGTTGTAGCCAAGCGGAATCGAAGATCGACCTCTACACGTGAGACATGTATGGTTGAAGCGGCCATTGGTAAGACGATATCTGCCACTACTTTTCGTCGAAGGCTACACATGAATGGTCTGTATGCCCGGGTACCACGATTTTGTGTTCCTTTATCCGTCCAATCCAGAGGGGCATGATTAAATTGTTGCCGCAAGCATGTGAATTGGATTGTGTCTGATTGGGGCAACGTTATGTTCACAGATGAGTCCAGATTTGCCTTACAACCCGATGATAAGCATGTAAAGGTCTGGAGGGAACAAGACACACGCAATCGGCCCGAGAACATCACCGAACATCACGCATTCCCCGGTGGAAATATCATGGTCTGGGCAGGGATTTCATTGGGATATCGCACGGACCTGCACATCTATAGGCGAGGTTCTGTGACGGCTGTACGGTATCGAGAGGAAGTCCTAGACCCCACTGTGAAAATGTACGCTGCAGCAGTTGGTCCTTCTTTCGTTTTAATGGACGATAATGCCAGTCCCCATACAGCTGCCATCGTTGACGACTTTCTGGAGAGTGAGGGGATTGCGCGTATGGAGTGGCCGGTTTACTCGCCGGACCTTAATCCAATCGAAAATCTTTGGGATGCCCTCGGCCGTGCTGTATGTAGACGTTTCCCACCTCCAGCCACTCTCAGAGATTTAGAAACTGCCCTACAGGAAGAATGGAGATTACTGGACTCTGCGATGGTTGATCACCTCGTAACAACATGATCACACGCGGTACACTTTGTATGAAGGTGAGGGGTGCTAACATACCCTATTAATGTCGTTCTTGTTGTTTGTTTTGCATTTAAACATCATTTTGTTAATGACGCAAATATGACGTCAATTTATAATTTATGAAAATTCAATATTTGTTATCTCTGTATGTGATTCTTTGTTTTGTTTTTTGAATAAACATAGAGCTACTTACTTGCAGCATTTCATGTCAATCAAAACAGTACTTGTCCATTTTTTCGCATTTTACCGCTCCGTGCTTAACTTTTGGAAGTGAGTGTATATATATATACAGTGAGCCAAAAGTTCGTAAATATTTTAAAAAATCATAAAAAAAAGGAAGAAATTATGATAAAGAAGTGCGGTTTGCAAGAAAGGGCTCACAAGAAAGTCAGATTTTGTTAGCAGCAAAATAAAAATTAGTTAAAAAAGGCACCGGTAGATAGCGCTGACGATCCTAATATGACAACTTGACGTTCCATTCATTTATTCGTGCTATAATAATTGTTCATCATGACCTCCAGAACATTGTACGACACAACTAAGGCGACTCTTAACAGCTTGACCAACAATTCTCGATCATGTAATGATAACATTCTGAAAGCAAATCAGATATCCTCGTCCATCACGGTCATTTATTGCAAGACTGATTTACATAATTCTGCTGAATCTCTCGCACGTCAGCACCATCTACCGGTGACTTTCTTTTCGTTGAGGCTAAAAAAAAATCCGACTTCCTTGTGAGCTCTTTCTTGCAAACCGCACTTCTTTATCGTAATTTCTTTCTTTTATATGAATTTTAAAATTTTTACGAACTTTTGGCTCACCCTTATGCCGCTTTTACACATTCGCGAGGCATTAGTCACGCCCCTGCATCGACGCGAATGACCGTTCTCACATTCGCGCCTCTTCTTGTCATTTGTGCTCGCGTCAGCCAGTCGTCTGACATCTGCCGCCATTCGTCCATTTGACTCGTGCTAGAAAACCGCTTCCGAAGCGAGCGCCACGATTAGCGAGGAGAAACGGCGACAACACCGTTTACACATTCCCCCCCCCCCCCCACAATTCAACTCGCCGCTATCGTGACTGTGTAAATGCGGTGTCATATATATTCTCTCGAACTCACTTTTTGAAATGTCCAAGAATGAGGGGTGAGGTTTCATCAATAACCGGAAAGTTTGCTTTCAAGGCGCATCTACACACGAGCGAATCAGCTCCCCCCGTCGCCTCTTGACACATTTTGGTGTCTATTAGTCCCCCCAATGTGGGGGAAGTATTTCGTCGCTTTGATCATTCATCTTAAAACCACTCTCCGGGGCGGTCTTAGTACGAATGATCAAAGGCACGAGGGACGCCATAAAATCTCCTCTCGGCTACGGGACCAATAAATCTATGCTTTCCCCTACACTTCGCCCTCTGTTTCGCGAATGTGTGCTCGCAGTGTCAGGTTTAATGATAATCCTTGACTATTAAAGTGTGGCGTTTTAGTAATTGATGTCGTCACAGAAAATTTTCATCTTTGTTTTGACGTTAACTAAAATAGAAATCCAAAAATAGATCGCATAGGATGTTAGATTTTCAATTAAGGTATTTAAGATTGAAGTGGCGAACTTGTATTGAATTTTTGAAGTTTTTCCACGCAAAGATTGGGAAGAGTTTGACATTATTATGTCAAATTTACTTTTGATTGTCCGCATTGTGAAACGGATTTTTTTCTGGCATGTAAACATCCTCTCCCCCCTAAACGAGAATATTAATTTTTGTTATATACAATATAATGAGTAATGTTACTGATTTTCTTTTTACCATAACAGCAGTAGGTTTCCAGCCACAGAAATTTCTCAAACTTCTTAATATTTGGTCTCACAAAGCTATAACTACTAAATCTCTAACATAGATTTTTAGTTTTACTATTTTTTCTTTCACCCAAAACACTCTAGTTTAACTCGAAGGATGAATTCGCTTATTCTAGTTTCTCATCTGCTGATATAGGACAAAACCAAGCTATTTTATAATTATCCATTAAGACGCGGTCAGATTCTTTAGTTTATTTTATTCTTTCTTACTAGTTTATATTATTTATTCCCTTTGAAAGCGCAAATTTCTGAGTCACTGCAGAATTTATTGGTGGATATTTATTTATTAATGGAACATAATACATGTGAGAACCAAGTAAAGATTGTATTTTTAATTTGTTCTCTTTCTTAGAAGAACAAAGAATTGTATTTCATTTTTAGATTGCTTTAATAGAGCGTAAATTTTACTTCTTATTATATGTTAAGTGGTATATTAGAAATCAATCACGCCGACAAAAGGAAACTTCCGTTGTCTCAGGGCATTAAAAGTGAGCAGGCTGAATCATGCTTTAACTCGTGAAGTTCTTTTCCAGTTTTCCTCTATGGGACTACCTTTTCATGATTAGTGTTTGAGGCGTAAATCTTCTTATGTTCAATTAATCTACATGTATAAAACAGTTCCGTAGCTGACTGACTGACTGACTGACTCTTTGACTGATAACGTACAGACAGATAACGTACTGATCAAACTGCTGGACCTAAACGGCTGAAATTTTGCATGGCGATTCTTCTTATAGTGTAGGGGTGCACTAACAAAGATTTTTGAAAAATTCTTAGATTTTTTAAAATTGAATTTTTAAGCCGTTTTTGTAATATTCTTTAAATTTTGCATTTAAAATAATAATCTGAGGGTAATAAAATTTATATAACAAGAAAAATCCTAAAAATTCCTTTAAAATGAAATCTTTTTCGAATCTTTACATCCATTTTCTGATTTTGGTTGAATTTTTAAAGATTTATTTTTAGAATTTAATTTATTAAATGCTGATGACGGGGATTATTTTCATTTTGTGATACTTTAAATTAATTTATCGTCACGTGCATAACAACGGAATAAATTGACAAACAAAATATTAAAATACGGTAAAAGATAAAATTTAACCACTAGACTAATGGAGATGGAAGTTTTTTAAGAATTTAATTCAAATTTGTATGTTTTATGGACAATAAACATAGAAATTATTAATTGCATATATTGGCCGTTGTATTTAATTTGAATATTTTCTTCTACGTTATTTTGTCTATAAAAATACCCGTTACGATTTTTTCAAAAATATATTTTTTTGTTTTTTTTTGCATTAATTGCATGCATTGATCGTTGTATTTAATTTTTAAATGTACTCCGTAGCGAAGCACGGGTATTCAGCTAGTGTTTATATAACAGCATACATAACAGAATACACGCCCACATAAAGATGGGGGGGGGGGTTATTGCTTGTCCTAATAGAAGTAGAACAAAGTGTTATATTTAGTGTCAGATTGCCAACTATGGGGGTGCTCGATCAAAATTGAGGTGGCACCAAGGGATCAACTGTATGATCCCTTGGTGCTGACTCAACTGTATGTTATTTCTACTGCCCCCCTCTCCAAAATTATTCTAGAATAGGTCCATATAGACAAGCGGGCTAAGGGGTGCGGCTCCGGTTTATAATAGCACCGCAAGGGTCGGAGTCCGATTTAGTCATTTGCCACCTCAATTTTGACCGAGCACACCCAGGGGTGACAAGCTGAGAATAATTATAACTCTTTGATCTACTTTGCCACATCAGCTGGGGGGGGGTATCCTCTCCCACCCTCTCTGACCTCCTAGAGGGACTTTCCGGTCAATGACTTTAATGTGTCTCTATCCGGAGGTATTTAATAGCGCTTGTTGGGATTCGGTCCGAGCACCCTCATTGTCAAAAGCTGATGCACTTCCACTAGGCTACCTCGGGCCCACTCACCTCTATGGTGCTTCCAGCTAAGAAGTAGCCAAATATTTTCTCGGTTGTATGCGAATGTCTCAGTACAAATACATCCGTATTAATAAAAAAAAATAGGTTTGTTTTAAGAGGGCATTGATTTTACAATCTAATGTGTATGAAGTGATATTCTTTGACGGAACGTGGACTTTAAAATTCATTTATTTTTTACTTTTTATCATAAAAGTATGAAATTTTGTACATATATACAATTTAACATAAGTATGTAGAATACCTTAAAATAAATTTTCAATCTTATTATAATTTTAGGATTTTTCAAAAAATTTAAATTTTATGAACAAAGTTTTAAAGTGCTCCCTGCGACTTAATTTTTGAGATATTTCCTCTACTTTGCATTTTAATGACTTAAAATAGTATTATAAACAAATCTGGTTATCAATTATTTAATCCCTTGTTATCAATTATTTAATCCCTTGAATAGTTAATTTTTGCGAGATTTTTTTTCGGAATTCCATCCCGACTTTCATCAAAATTTTCCCTTTTAATATATATTATAAATCAAATTTAATTACCTTAATGAAGTTAAATTGTAAAATGCATACCCAGTTTCTTTGTAAACAGTGTCAGGATTCTTTCTTATCAATTTCATGAATCTTGAACAAAAATTAAGTCGCATGAAGCATTTAAAAATCTAAAAACCTTGAAAAATCTCTTCTGAGAAAAACAGATTTTAAGTTTATTACCGCCCTTAACTTTATTACTTATTTCGTAGAAGCTTCATAAATGATTTTTTTTCTTGAAAGAAAACTATTTCAGTACTACTATCTTACAGAAATACAGTCCTGACTTATTCACGTATCAACGCCCAGCAACAACTATTGCAGATACAGATCTCAAATTTTAAGAGCTTATTACTTTTCTGCTGAAGGCGTCATTTAAGAAGCGATTTTTCAAAATTAGCCCCTCAAAGGGGGGAGGGGGGGAAAACGTGTTTTTTACATAAAGGAAGAAGTCCTGACTTATTCACGTATCAACACCCAGCAAAAACTATTACAGATACAGATATAAAATTTTAAGAGCTTATTACTTTTGTGCTGAAGGCGTCATTTAAGAAGATGTTTTTCAAAATTCGCCCCCCAAAGAGGGGAGGGGGGGGCAAAACGTGTTTTTTACATATTCCTTCATATCTCAAAGAAGAAAATTGATATCCATAAGATTCTTGCTTTAAATTGTAAGAAACATGAATACCTAATAACCATTTTCAGGATTTTTCAAAATTCGGCCCCCAAGAGGTGGAGTGGGGCTAAACGTGTTTTTACGTGTTTTATCTATATATATAAAGGAATCAACGCCCAGCAAAAACTATTGGAGATACAGATATCAAATTTTAGGAGCTTATTACTTTTGTGCTGAAGGCGTCATTTAAGAAGCGATTTTTCAAAATTTGCCCCCCAAGGGGGGGAGGGGCCAAAACGTGTTTGTTACATATTCCTTCATATCTCAAAGAAAAAAATTTATATCCATAATATTCTTGCTTTAAAATGTAGGGAACATGAATACCTAAAAACATATTTCAGGATTTTTCAAAATTCGGTTCCGAAGGGGAGAAGGGGGGCTAAACGTGTTTTTACGTATTTTTTCACATATTCCTTCACATGTCGAAGAAGAAAACAGATATCCATAACATTCATGCTTTAAAATGAAAGGAACACGAATGCCTAAATATCAATTTCAGGATTTTTCAAAATTCGGCCCCCATGAGGAGGAGGGGGCAAAACTTGTTTTTCCCACAAACCTCATATCTCAAAGAAATAAAACAGATATCCATAAGCTTTCTTGCTTTAAAATGAAAGGAAGACGATTGCCGAAAAATCAGTTTCAGGATTTTTCAAATTTCGCCCCCCAAGGAGGGGAGGGGGCGCAGAACGTGTTTTTTACATATTCCTTCATATCTCAAAGAAGGAAATTGATATCCATAAGTTTCTTGATTTAAAATGAAAGGAACACGAAACCCTAAAAATCAATTTCAGGATTTTTCAAAATTCAGCCCCCATTGGGGGGGGGGGGGGAAACGTGTTTTTCACATATTCCCTCATATCTCAAAGATAGAAACAGATATCCATAAGATTCTTGCTTTAAAATGTAAGGAACATGAATACCTAAAAATCAATTCATGAATTTTCAAAATTCGGCCCCCAAGGGGGTTAGGGGGGCTAAACGTGTTTTTACGTGTTTTTTGCATATTCCGTCATATCTCAAAGAAGGAAACAGATATCCATAAGATTCTTCACTTAAAATGTAAGAAACATGATTAAATGTAAGAAACACGATCAATGTCACGATTTTTCGACATTCGCTTTAGATTTTGTAAAAATTGCTAGAAACAATCCAATAATTTATATTTCCTATCTATCACTATTTTGAACACCAAATTGGTGGTAGGGGGAAAGAGAGAGTTCAACCTTAATTAAATGAAGTGTGGAAAGGTGTGTGTGTGAATTGTATATATTTCGGTTGTTAGTACGTATACATCTAAAGCTCAGGTTAACTCCATTCATTTTTATTATCCTGGGCAACGCCAGGTAATTCTTTGTTTATGAAACCGGCGATTTTCACAAGGGTTTACGGGGAAGCCCTCAAACTCCTTGAAGGGCCGGAATCCAGTGGGATATCAAAATTGAAAGAAACGTTTAAATGCTGACATCGGCATGGGGGGTGGGTGGTTTATTATAATATGCTGATGAGGTGCTGACCAGTGGAGAGGGGTATCAATTGGCATAAAATACAAATATACATATCATACAAGTAAGCTTTATTAAGGGTACACCCGTGCAACGCCGGGTATATAAAGCTAGTATATATATATATATACACTCATGGACAAAAAAATTAGCGCACCAAGAAATAATTGCGGGATCATAACGAAACTTGCAATGAAGGTACATTTCGGGGAGATATGCAAATGATTAGAAATGCAGCGTGATTGCGCATTACGTATAGCCGGTAGAAGGCATTGAACATCGTACTCTGTGGAGTATAAAACAGGTAACCAAAGCTTGTTTGAGTGTGCTGAATCATTTACAAAGGAAGAACTGAGATAGACATGTCATTACGCCGAGTTCGAAGACAATATAAGCAGTTGTCGCAGTTTGAGAGGGGGAGAATCGTCGGGATGATGGAAGCTGGGTGGTCAGCTAGGCGAGTAGCTCGTCAATTAGGCCGCTCTGATTGTGTTGTGAGGAGGTGTTGGGACCAGTGGACCCGAGAGATGTCATGTACACGAAGACCAGGCTCAGGACACCCTCGACAGACCAGTCGTCGAGAAGACCGCCACATCGTAAGAAATGCACGCGTACAGCCAACTGCTTCATTGGCCGCCATCCAGGCACAGGTAGCACCTTCACTAGGGGCCTCTGTGTCTTCTCAAACCATACGAAGGCGCCTGGCTGAAGGACAGTTGGTATCGCGGCGCCCATTACGTGTGCTGCCCTTGACGACCACCCATCGACGCCTCCGTTTGGAGTTATGCCGCGCACGAGGAAACTGGACTGCAGCGGAATGGAACCAGGTCGTCTTTAGCGACGAATCCAGATTCAATCTCGGCAGTGATGACAATCGTGTTCGTGTGTGGAGAGCCCGTGGTAAACGCTTCAATCCTGCCTTTGCTGTACAGCGACACATCGCTCCCACAGCTGGTGTGATGGTATGGGGTGCCATTGCCTACAATACACGGTCACCCCTAGTATTGTTCCATGGCACCATGACAGCCCAGCGGTATGTTCATGAAATCCTGCAACCACATGTGTTGCCACTCATGCAACGGCTCCCAGGAGCCATTTTTCAACAAGACAATGCTCGGCCTCATACGGCAAGGGTGTCACAAGACTGTCTCCGCACTGTTACTACCCTTCCTTGGCCTGCCCGATCCCCAGATTTGTCTCCAATCGAGCATATCTGGGATCATTTGGGACGACGAGTTGGGCATCCCACGAGTTTGAACGAACTAGAGGCAAGGTTACAGCAAATATGGAAAGAAATGTCTCAAGACATCATACAGAACTTGTATGACTCAATGCCCGATCGTATCGCATCGTGCATTCGCACTAGAGGGGGTCAAACGGAGTATTAACTCCTCCGTTCTTTTGCCTTTTTCTCTGAAATAAATTATCCTTTTTCTTTGATTTTTTTATCATTTACTTATATAAAAGTAGTCATTACGTATGTAAAATTTCGTTTCATTTTGACGACTCCTTCTTGGTGCGCTAATTTTTTTGTCCATGAGTGTATATATATATATATATATATATATATATATATGGGATCCCCATCAACCCCCATTGAAACATTGGGGATCACGGGGTCTTAGGATGTCTTTTGGTTATACTTGCATCCTATTCAGAAAGTTCCCCTTGACTAGTCGGTTATCTCGATTTCTGGTTCAGTTTCGGCACTGCTACAGAATCTTGCTTCTGGTGCGTGGAGCCCCGAGTGCTTGATTTATGTTTGTGTTTTGTCTGTATTCTTCTTATCTCTGTTTGTTTATTTATTTTTAGTTATATTTGTCCTTTTTCAATATAAGTATATGAAGCAACAGCGCAATCTTTTATTGAAAATTTTTATGTTTTCATTGCTAGGGTAGGAATTAAGTTAACTTGTTTGGCAGTCTATGCTAGCTTTTAAATTAATTTTTTAGTTAGTTTGATTTTTCTTATTTTATTATTATATTATATATATATATATATATATATATATATATATATATATATATATATAACAATAAAAAGATTTGCCGAAATATAGGTCTTTGGTCCCCTTAAAAGTGATCTCACACCAAAGCAAATGTAACGTATAGCGTTTGGAGCCTGAGGACATTTAAATCGATCATTTTTAACCTCATATTATTTCTTTACCTCTAATAGTTAGTTACTATGTGTTTGAAATCTGTGCTTCAGGCGGGATTTTGTCTTCACACGTAATTCTTTTATAAAATATTCCCCTTTTATGTGTTTCAAAATAATATCAAGTATTGCGTTTATTCAAATAACTTTGATTGGAGACATAACCTTTGAGTATTCAAGTTATAAATTCAGACATGCTTTTAAATTCAGATATGCGTTTAGCAATTCTTATAAGCCCAGTACGCTAATTGAAAAAAAAAAAAGGAAATATGTTGAAAAATGAATAATTTATGCGGAAAGCTTCTATTCTCAGAATGCAAATTGTATTGATCTCGTAAGAAGGGATTTAATCAGGTTCCGGAACGATGAAAAATCATTGTTTAAATTGAACAACGTTTATGATAATAAGTACTCATTTTTCTTATTCCTTTTGCGCAGAAAAGTTTTTATCGGGAACTAAATTTGGATATCTAATTGTACTCTTCGTGTCAAAGGATATATGGGTATTTCAAACATGTCATGTATTAAACTGTATATATTATACCCTAGCACCTTTCCCTTAAAATTTAAAAACAAACTTGTTAATATATCCTGAAATGAGTAGCTTGTAATAAAAGTTCTTTAATTAAAGCTAGACTTCGCTAGTCTAACAATGGAACTTCAACAATTGATTAGTATTCATAATGTTAGTTACTCCTGTTTTTACCATGTTTTTATTAACTTGCTTTGTTGTTTGTTTGTGTGTGTGTTTGTCCAGTACAAATCTTGCAATCGATTTTTTACTAACTTCCCGACTCGCTAGACGTTTGAAACTTTTAGAATAACTCTGAACGCGATGACAATGCATTTATTTATACTTTTAGCTATTTTTAAGCAGAATTAAATTCATTTTCAGTTAATTTTGTTTTGTGGATTGGTGCAGCCATCTATTGCCCGGGACGAGAATGAAAAGTTAAACGCAATTTAACTTCGAATTAACTTCATTTTCTTTCAAGTTGATGGGATAATTCACCAAAAAAACTTTTAAAAAGTATTTATTAATACATAGAATTGTCAAGTTTATATGATTCAACAGAAAATTTAAATACATGGTATATAAAAAGTTCGTTTTATCTTGTAATTATTTTCTTTAATTTACAACTCAAGTTCTCTTGTAAAATGAAAAATTTCATTTAAAAGAATCTTTTGAAATTTTTGAAATTCTTCTCTGTATGGGACAGCTAAACTTAAACTTTGTATGGAACAACTTGATAAAAATTCTTTCTAAAAAAAGAAGAAAAAAAAATCAATATTAAAGTGATGGAAAAGAGATACCAAGGAAAATGGATTGTACTTATGATGGCTGACTATTTTTGAATGTTGAAACGAGACTTTAAGGACGCACAACGAAGGCAATGCAAAAAATGGAAGTTTGAAGGGGAGCCCTGTGGTCAATGTTAGGTGTCTTTGCTTTTGAATATGTATTGATGTTTATCTGTTCCTTAAAGAATCATTCCGCCCCTCCATAGAATATTTTCACATGTTACAAACGTTGCCATATAGCAATGTCATTAAAAAATAACTTTTTATTTTAAGTTTTCATATTTCCATCATTTATGACAAAACCTGATGTGATACGGGATTTTGAAGGTCATTTTCGAAATCTGCGCAAAAAATCTATTCAGATACATATATTCATTTCAAAACAACAGAAATAAGTATAAAAATTACAGATCATTGTTATTAATCTCCATCAGGCCTTTTTTTCGGTAATGGGAAAAAACTGTAATTTATGCTTGTTTTAAGATAAAATTGCCTTTAGAAAAATTTCCACATTATTTTTCTTTATCAGTAGGCCTTGTTCTAAAAAGTTTCGTTTTTTTCTAATTGAGATAAGGATACTTTCGTAAAGTATTTCAATTTTGGAAAAAAAATGGAACTTACTAGTTTTCGTCCTACATCACTGATATATATATTTCAGCATTGCCAGTTATGCATATAATGTGCCGCAAATTTAGGACGATATACGACTCATTTATAAAAAAGTAACTTTATCCGGATATTTGCTAGATCATCGGATAAATATTTTCGTAGTTTTTAATTAAGAAAGGAGGTCAAATATGCCTTACATTTATCACTACTGGATAACTAATTAAGTAAGTTTCCGTTTTTAGCCGTTAAAAGTTTTTGGGAATTTGACACTCATTATTGCGCATGTCTCTCTTTTACAGCACTTTATTTGGGGGAAATTTTAAAACTTGCAAAACATTATCTTAACATTTTTCTAACTTCGCTTTAAACTTTATTAAATAGCTAACTAATTTCCTTTTTTGTGCTGAGTAAGTGTAGAGGTGTTAGTGTTGCGCGTAAAAATAGTTTGCAGTTACTCTCAAATTCTTTGAATTATTTCACACTCATTTTTTTCCCTTTTAGATGCTCTTAGCATTATTTTACAGCATTGTGAGGAATTTAATTAAATTCCTTAAAACAGTGGAATTATAGTGAAGGAAAACCCTTAGAGAAGGTATTACGTTCTCCAAACTTTAAAATAAATTATAGCTTTACTCATGAAAAAAGGACAAACAAAAAAAAAAGGGTAGCTATTCGTATATGTACTGATCTGAAAATAAATAATTGCATTAAATATAATATTTATTTTTATCATTTATCTCTCTTACCGAGTATCTTTTATAACCCACTCGGATAATTAATAAATTTTGTGCACTCTTATTAATTTATGTTCGCCTTTTTATTGGCCCCCTGTCAAAACAAATATATTAATTAACAAATATATTATTGAATTAGTAAATTTTAGAAAAAAGATTCTTTGAAGTATTTATAAACCTATTTGGGCAGTTTCAATGATTTACCTCATTTTCAGTTATAGATCCTGTAAAAGAAAATACCGGTACTATTAGCCTCTCTTATATATATATATATATATATATATATATATGTCGTGGAGGGATGCAGAGATGACACCAGAATTGGCACATACACACACTTTACTTGAAAACAAAACATTGAACAAAACTATTTACATGAAGTTAAAGAATACATTTTTAAGGATTAAAAATTAACAGCGCGCGGATAGCGCAAGTCCTCTATGTCTCTCCACTCTACTCTCTCTCTGAACTAGACGTTGAGATCTGGGCGGGGTTATTGTCAGATAAAAGTTGAGTTGAGGATGTCCTGCTACATATATATATATATATATATATATATATATATATATATATATATATAGATACATACATATATATATATAGATATAGATATAGATACATATATATATATATATGTATGTATATATATATATATATATATATATATATATATATATATATATATATATATATATATATATATATATATATATATATACTCTGTCACAAAAAGATATATGCATCCACAAGAAATCGAGCTGAAGACCAAAGCATAAGCGTGTGGAGGCGGTCAGGCCACCGGTCCGATCAGGCGTTTGTTGTCGAGAGGCATACGGCGATTACACAAGGTGTGTAACCGCCGTATGCCTCTTGACAACAAATGCCAGTGTGGGGAGCGATATGTTGGGACAGACGATCACCTCTTGTCGTCCTTCAACGCACTTTGACGGCACGCAGTTACGTGGATGAGATTTTATCGCCAGTTGTACTGCCCATGCTATCAAGTCGCCCAGGCGCCATTTATCAGCAATACAAGGCTCGTCCACATACTGCGCGACTCTCCCAGCAATATCTTCAAGGATAAGACCTACTCCCATGGCCTGCGAGGTCACCAGACCTCTCGCCAATAGAGCACGTATGGGAGGTGCTTAGAAGGCAACTACAGCCGTCCAGGAATACTGGTTAATTAACAGCCCAGTTGCAAATATTATGGCATGATCTTCCGCAGGAGGTCATAGGTGACCTCACTGATTCGATACCACGCCGTGTTTCGGTTTGCCCCTATAGCTGCCAGGTGGATTTACTACTTACTGATTTATAAATTTTTCCATGCCATATTGTCTTAATAAAACGGTCTTTATCTTCTGAATTTGTAATCATTGTCATATCTCCTCATACACTACATACATGTTAAGATTCGTGATAGTAGCTCATTTCCTTCTGGATGCATATATTTTTTGTGACAGAGTATATATATATATATATATATATATATATATATATATATATATATATATATATATATATAGTGGAATTTTTCTAGATATAGCATAAGCGTTCTTTTTTATAAACTAGTATTTTCTTTAGGAGTAAAATTTGAAAATATTTTTCCTTGAGCAAAAGTTACTCTAGAACTTATTATGGAGCCCTTTTAAGTGGTTCAAAATTTTTTAAATAAAATTTTTAATCATAATTTGACGTTTTATAAAAGAAGCTATATTTTATTGGGTAAATCATATTATTCCGTACAATTCATTTGTTTACGATTTGGGGACTTTCTCTAAGTATCGATTCATAACAGTAAAGAAATTGCATTTAAGATAGGTTTTCTAAAATTGTCTAATCTTGGCAATTTATGTCATGGGTTTGCGAAGATACGATTATTATTTTGATTTGAGCCGCCTGATCGCGATCATATTTTTAAATATAAAGAGAGTTTAGACAATTCTTATAAATCCTGTGTTTTCAGTATTAAAATTCATTCATAACCTTTTAAATTTAAACAGCTATCTTGAACTTTGCGTTTCCATTTCTGCTCTTTTATATTAACTAGTTGTTCCCGTCAAAACATAACGGCTGGATTGTAAAATAAATGTACTAATACACAAAATTCCAAATGTTGAAAATCATAATATTAAGAATAGAGAAATACACTTTAGAATTACTACTGAACCCAGCAAAAAGAAATATGGTTACTCAACAGTGCGAAATAAACGGTATCTGTCAGGCTTCATTCTATATCTCACAAATAAATTTATAAATAAAAGTAGCCGAGAGAGAGAGAACTAGAGAGATTCTTTGGGTTAAACAAATTAACGTGTTTAGGCGGCCTCGTGCTTAGTAAGTATCTAAAGCCAGATTTAAACATGTCACTGATAATGTGCAGAAACAAATTAATGTGTTATGCGGCCTCGTGCTATGTCAGTATGTAAAGAAAGATTTAAACACGTCACTGAGCATGCGCAGAAAGCAAATTTTAATTGTAAATTATCGCTAATTTATAGAATTCGCTGTTACAAAAATCAAATTTGACAAATCTACTGATTACAATCTTTCGTTTAAGACCAAAATGAAGTAAATTGATGCCGTAGTTTTCTCTCACGGACTGCCCAAAGAATCGGCTTAGCAACTTAAATATATAGATTTGTGTTTTGTGCAATTATAATTGTGTTAGACACATATATGTTCTTTACGTTATGTGGTAAATAAATTATTCTTCTTTTAGCACTATGGTGATTGTTGTAAAATTTAAAATTCAGGGCCGTTGTTGCCTTCTGTTACAGCGCGCTGGCTTTCGGTGCTGAGGGTGCTCGGATCGAAACCCGGCGTCGTGCCACCAAATTACCTCCGTTCCTTCATAGGGAGTAATGCTGGTCCGCCTGTATGGTGCACCCATAATAAAATGGCCAGCGAAAACTGCTGTGAATAACTGGCGAATGTCTTAATGACAAAGTGCCTCCGCATTGGAAAAAAAAGAAATTGAAATGCATCCTGTCGGTCTGAACATATAATTGATAAGCTCTGACCTATATTTTAAAATACCCGAAATTCTGAAACCCATAATTGGATTTCGGCGAAATCACTTTTGTTATTTTTATTTTCATTTTAGGGATATACTATAGCCTTTCGAAAGTTTTCTCTTTGCCAAAACGATTAAATATTGTAGTAAACATTTATAGGACATTCAATTCATGGAATAAACTGGCCCGTTTGATGCGCTTTGATTTGCGATAAATTTATCATTCACTTCGCATGAATTCTACAAAAGTAATGTAGAATTTCCTGAAATGACTGCCAATTGGCGGTCAAAGTTAAAGGGATGTTCATCCGAAAAGGGACATAATTCTAAGAACTAATTAATGAGCTTAATAGAGCGTCTGACATGACAAAGGCTGATCCCTTGCTTTGATTAGATTAGCACGTCGAATCTTCAGTTCCCACGTGCCCATTTTCCTGTAACGGGAAATTGTTTATTATTCATTTTACATACATCGATTGGTTTCTAATGGATTTATAATGAAATTACTGAATTTGAAATTAATTAGTAATAAATGTGTGTATGTGTAACCTGGATGCGATTTATAATCTCGATTGTTTATCTATTCCCTTCTGACAAAATTTTCTTAGACCTTAAATATTTTTCTGAAGTTGTGCATAATTTGTGAGTGTAACTATTCGTCTGTAATTATTCATTAAAGAATAAAAATAATTAATTTTTATTTCTGAAATTATTTATAAATTAATTTTTATCGAATTCATTTGTTTATGCCCTATATGCATGACTGAGTTGTTAGGAGCAGGTTGCATTAGGATAAGACGTTGGTTCATATATTTGTCACAAATACACTTTCGGTTAATTGCCTATTGAGTTAGTCTTGTAATGAAGGAAATCTATATGAAACATGAAGTTTATTTTGAGGGTTTTGTTAAGAAGATTACAATTAAAATTATTTTTTCTGTATTTCATCAATATAATTTTTTTGGAATTTAACTACACTTAATCTCAGCAATAAATATTATCCAAGTGGATGTGCAGGACACCTCTTATGTTACAAAGCTAATGTTCTGTACCTCTTTTCGCTTGTCATCTTTTAAGTCCGAGTTATAAACATAGAACTATGATTGTTATTCGATTTCTGTGGTTTGTTTGGAATCCCAGTGTATCTGAATACCCACAAAAAAATTCAAGACCAAAATTTTGGACAGTTTATTAATCATTGTTCCTACTGTTGAAAAAGTTTGTTATTCGCAGTATTCTGGTGCAGTGATTCTCAACCACTGTGACGTTGCACTTTAGAGTGCCGCGAGATTCTTGAAGTATGCCGCCACTGCGAATATCTATACTTTAAGCGACGTCAGATAACTAGTTCAATCGGTTCTATCTTCCTAGCGTGGACTGGCTGAACCAGTGTGCATGACTATTACAGGTCTAGACTGGTAACTGGTATCTCTCGACTATTACAGTTCTGGACCTTGAATGTGGATCATGAAATGAGCGTAGCATTGTGGCGTGTGGCTCTTTTGTATTGAACACTTCAAGTTGAACGACACGAACATTTATTGAGAATTGAAGAAAACAAGATAATAATTACAAGATAAAAAGAGCTTTTTATATACCATGTTTTTAAATTTTCTGTTGAATCATATAAACTTGACAATTCTATGTATTAATAAATACTTAAAAATTTTTTTTTGATGAATTATCCCATCAACTTGAAAGAAAATGAAGTTAATTGGAAGTTGACTTGAGTTTAACATTTCGTTCCCGTCCCGGCCGATAGATGGCTGCACCAGTCTACAAAGCAAAATTAACTGAAAATGAATTCAATTCTGCATAAAGATAAACTAAAAGTATTAAAACAATGTATTGTCATCGTGTTCTGAACTATTCTAAAAGTTTCAAATGTCTAGCTAGTCGGGAAGTTAGTTAAAAATCGATTGCAAGATTGGTACTGGACAAACACACACACAAACAAGAAAGCGAGTTAATAAAAACATGGTAAAAACACAGCGAACTGAGATGGACTACTCGACTGAAGTTCCAGTCCCTTCTCACTGATGTTTACATTTGCATTTCTTCCACTAATTAGTATCCACTAATTAGTATAAAAGCGTTATCTCTCGGTGGGATGGTTCGGTGGGCTGAATCTCAAATATCGCAATCCTTATCATAGTTATAAAAAAAAGCTCAAATTTCGCATTAAATATAATTTGTAGTGTAATAAATATTTTGTTTGCTTTGTAATGCAATTTCATTTTATATTTCAATGAAAATGTTTTCGTATGCTAATTTTACAAAATATATTATACGTACATCAATTAATTATCCAAGTAAATTTCTTTTATATTTATCATATTGTTAGTATGCCACCAAATTTTTAATTTATTAAAAATGTACCGTGACGAACAAGCCGTTGAGAATCCCTGGACTGGTGTTTCTCACGTAACGACATATTGAAATTGATCATTAAAAGATTCATTGGTTACACGCGAGCGCTACGGCCAACTTTTGCTGCAAAAGGACTGATTACATTGGGACTGAACGGTTACAAACAACAATTACAGTGAAGCTCAGACACGCAGACTTACGACCAAATGCCAGCGGCCTAGCCATTCGGCCATCTCCTGGCTAGTCATTAACCGAACCTTTGAGATCTTTCTTGCTAGATATTATCTATTGTTGAAAATCATAGACACTAGATCGCACACTAGATATTATCTATTGTTTATTGATTTCTAGCCAAAAGTACTAAACTTTCAGAGAACATTTTTTTAACTCAATAATAAGTTAAACCGATATAAAACTGTCGTATTAATATTTACATTCTATTAATTTTTGTCAAAAGATATGTTTAAAAGGCATCCATTACCTAACATATCAAAACTGTTTCGCGTGTCAACTGGATACAATTCATGAAAGCTTTACTTAGAGAACTAAAACAATAACAGCTGTCTAGCATTCTAAAAGACTATATAAAATATCTCTCTATCTAAATAGTTGAAACAATGTTAAAGATAAAATAGTCTTAGTAATAGACACATTGAAGGAAATAATTTGTTTTGATCCCTAAGTTCAAAACTATATAAAAGAAAATATTTTTTATTTAAATATCGTGATTAATTTATAATCAGGGTTAGTGAGTACTTATTTGATTAATGCAGAAATGTTTTTTTCTATTTTTTTAATTGCGTTCTGATTGAAAGCTATAAATCAAAAACAATTAAAAACTTGCTGTCTTGAACCATTAATGAATCTGTATTCGTAAATGAACTTGCCGTAGTGTCTAATAATTGTAAAAATTTACCCCCAAATTTATGATAAATTTATTATTTTAATATTTATTCTTTGTCTTCCATTTCAGTTACATAATTTAGCAAAAAATAGTTTGAAACATATTTTGAAATTATCTGTAAAATATAGATTTTTTCACGTGTTTTACTTCGTCATCTCATTTATAAATTAATCATTAAATGCCCTAAGATTGTTGCTACTAGCATAAAAATTAGAATGGACGCACGCGGTTATTTCTATACATGCTTACCGTCTTTATTTAAATTACTCTTTAGTAAAGTTATCTCAGTATCATATAAAATTTACCATTCATTTTAGTGAGTTAATGCCAAATTCAGTAGACAAACTAAAGCTCATTTTCATATTTCTTGGTATCGAATGTTAATACGTATAATTGTACCATTAAGTCTCAACTCTTTTGAAATAATTAAATTTAAAATAGTTACGGAAGTCAAAGAACAAAAATATTGTATTTCATTTTTCTCTTATTTTCTCCTTTTTTCTAACACTAAAACGGAATTTTTGTTTACAAGTTCGGCATTATTGTTTCAAGGATAGACTTTTAGCCCGGCCACACACCGAATGCAACAAAACGGTACGCAACGTTTCTGTTGCTAGCTTTCTGTATCCGACGCATCGTCTGCAATGTAATCAAAAGAGAGTGCTGCATACCGGATGCAACATTGTTTTGAAACACCCCGCGTCATTTCGGGAACGTTGCTGCAACAAAAGTGCATGCTGCTCTGACCGATGTTTCTCGACACACAGCTGATGAAGCATTTCATCTGCGCATGTGCGGGAACACGCGCATTTTATTTTCATTAATGCTCCGTGTTGAGGACTTCTGCATTGTTATAATAAAAAGAGATGGAGGTTGATGGTGACAAGTTGACAGTTCCTGTCCACGCAAGACCAGAAATTTATGATTTTAGAGCGAAGGACCACCACAACCAAGAAGTAATAAATAAAGGCAGTTCTTTCGCATGATATAGCTGAGGTATTGAATATTAAAAGTATGTACCACACCAATTTATCACACTTAATCGAATAAACCTTGCCCTCAAGTAATCCAGACACCCCATTTTTTAAGATATTGGTAAGGAAGAAAAATAGGGTTGCGTCACTCAGGGTCAGATCTAGGGAGGCGCAAGCAGGGCATCTGCCCAGAGCGGCAAATTTGAGAGGCGGCAAAATTGGTAGAAGGAGAAAAAATATTTGCGCTTACGTTGTTGTTGTTTTTCATTTTTTTAAATAATTTATAAGATACGTTTTTCTTAGATTTAAAAGTAGATACTTAACTACATATTTGTCTTTCTTTTGTTACTGCTCCTTATATTGATACGTTTACAAAACAAAAAGCATTTGTTATTCAACAATATTATTAAAAGTTATTCCATTATGTCATTAGAAGACTTTCTTCTGGAGGTATACTCTTCCCGTAGTTGGTGTTCTTTTTCCGAATCTTGTCTTCAACATGTCCCATGAGATAATCAAACGTAGGTATGCTTAACGTAAAATAATTGTAAAACTTATCTGGGTCATTTCTAAGTTCTTTAATAAAACTGCCAATGTCTCTTTTTTAAATTGATTGGATGAATCCAACAACTTCTTTCTGGTTTTTCATCCAAAAATTGTATAAATTGCCACAAAAGAATGGATACTTCTACTTCCTCACTTGCCATATCACCCACAATTATGACCAAACTTCTTTCCCAAAACTGAACACTTCCCTCAACAAAGAACAAAATGCTGCAGAGCTCTTCAACTCCCGTGTTCTTACTTACTACTGATAAAATCAACCTAGCGTTGCGATACAAAATGTCTCACCATTTTCCATGATAAAACATTTTGGTTGCGCAACGCCTAGCAACAGAAACGTTGCGCACCGTTTTGTTGCATTCGGTGTGTGGCCGGGCTTAGAGAAAATTTTATATACACCGAGAATACATTGATTTGAAGGGAAATATAGAAAATGTAGTAATTTACAAAGAATATAAAGAAATATAATAGTAAAGTGTGTATATATATATATATATATATATATATATATATATATATATATATATATATACAGGGTGTCCATAATTAAAGTCCCAATTTCAAAAGGCTGAAAAAAAGAACCACTGGTCAGAATGACTTCAAATTTAAACTGAATATACTGAAAGAAGGGGGAAACGATTTGGCATAATGGAAAAAAAGTTCCAAAATGTATCAATAGATCGCGCTGCAACATTTTGGAACTTTTTTTTTATTATGCCAAATCATTTCCCCTTCTTCCAGTATATTCAGTTCAAATTTGAAGTCATTCTGACCAGTGGTTCTTTTTGTGCAGCCTTTTGAAAGTGGGACTGTCCATAATTACGACCTGGGGTGTTCATAATTAAAGTCCCACTTTCAAAAGGCTGTATATATATATATATATATATATATATATATATATATATGTGCTTTTGAATTAAGCTCTTTATAACGGGCACCATATATATATATATATATATATGGGCGATTATAGGTAGTTAGTAATATTATCACACACACATATATATATATATATATATATATATATATATATATATATATATATATATATATATATATATATATATATATATATATATATATATATATATATATATATATATGTGTGTGTGTGTGTGTGTGTATATATATATATGAAATGACCCAAATTGGGTCATCTCATGAAGTAACACAATCGAGGCCGAAAGAATACAATTTAAAATCATAAAGAAGAATTGAAGTTTATTTCATGAGAACAGCGACATTACATCTAATTCGCTTCGAGTCAGTCCAGCGTCTACCGCAAAGAGCGCCAAAATAGAATTAGGTCAGAGAGGTTGCCAGAATTGGCGGAGGAAGTTAGTATGTGGGAAGGCGAAGCGTTTACCCCAAGATAAGAAGGAGGGGTTACCAGGACAGAGATGAAGTACAGAATGGGCGATTATAGGTAGTTAGTAATATTATCACACACACACACATATGTATATATATATATATATACACTCGCCTTGGCATGGATGCGACAAGTCCTTGGTCGATGGCCGGAGACAGATTGTACCAGATGTTTAAGCAACGGTCACGTAAATCCGAGATATTGCGAATTGGTGGTCTTTGAACTCTGAGCTGCCGTCCCATGACATCCCAAATGTGTTCTATCGGATTGAGATCCGGTGAGTTAGGCGGCCAGGACATTAACTGGAATTCAGCATCATGTTCCTGGAACCACTCCAACACAATTTTAGCCTTGTGACACGGGGCGTTGTCCTGTTGGAACATTCCATTTCCAGCTGGAAAAACAGAGGCCATGTAAGGGTCCAACTGGTCCGCAATGATGTTCAGATACCCTGTAGCATTCATGGTCTGATCTATCACAACCACGGGTCCCAGAGACGCCCAAGAGAACGTCCCCGAAAGCATAATACCGCCACCACCGGCCTGTGTATGACCTACTGTACATTGAGGGAGCAACAGTTCGCCTGGAAGACGGCGTATCCTGACACGGACATCGGCGTGATGAATGACAAACCGTGATTCATCTGACCAGGCAACTCTATCCATGGACCAGTCGCGATGTTCCCGGGCCCAGCGCAGGCGCAGTTGGCGATGACGCTTGGTCAGCAAAGGCACACGAGTGGGACGTTTGCTGCGTAGCCCCATATCCAACAGTGTCCGCTGAACAGTGTGCTGCGATACTATTCTACTTGGCCCTGCATTGTATTGGGCTGTCAGCTGAGCCACTGTCTGGCTCCGGTTTTGCTTCACCATGCGAGACAGTCTCCGACGACCTTTTTCTTTGATAGCGTGTGGACGTCCAACACCATGTCGTCTACTGCTGGTTTCACCGTCATTCATCCACTTTGCATAAGTACTAACAACTGTAGGTCGCGAACAACCCACGAGTCGTGCAGTTTCGGAAATACTTGTTCCGAGCCTTCTAGCCATTAGAATCTGCCCTCTATCAATGTCGCTTAGATCCGCAGCCTTTTCCATCACACACAGAAGTAAGTGAAAGAATAATTCTTCAGACTCTCCAGCAGCAGTTAAATACCACTTCCACCTGATCACATGCCTTCCACGTCATCCAGGCGAATTCATTGCAAAATGTAGGGGTGGTCATAATGTTTTGGCTCTTGAGTGTATATATAAATATACACTCATGGACAAAAAAAAATAGCGCACCAAGAAATAATTGCGGGATCGTAACGAAACTAGCAATGAAGGTACATTTCGGAGAGATATGCAAATTATTAGAAATGCAGCGTCATTACGCATTACGTATAGCCGGTAGAGGTCGTTGAACATCGTACTCTATGGAGTATAAAACATGTAACCAAAGCTTGTTTGAGTGTGTTGAATCATTTACAAAGGAAGAGCTGAGATAGACATGCCATTACGCCGTGTTGGAAGACAATATAATCAGTTGTCGCAGTTTGAGAGGGGAAGAATCGTCGGGATGATGGAAGCTGGGTGGTCAGCTAGGCGAGTAGCTCGTCAATTAGGCCGCTCTGATTGTGTTGTGAGAAGGTGTTGGGACCAGTGGACCCGAGAGATGCCATGTACACGAAGACCAGGCTCAGGACACCCTCGACAGACCAGTCGTCGAGAAGACCGCCACATCGTAAGAAATGCACGCGTACGGCCAACTGCTTCATCGGCCGCCATCCATGCACAGGTAGCATCTTCACTAGGGCCTCTGTGTCTTCTCGAACCATACGAAGGCGCCTGGCTGAAGGACAGTTGGTATCGCGGCGCCCATTACGTGTGCTGCCCTTGACGCCCACCCATCGACGCCTCCGTTTGGAGTTTTGCCCCGCACGACGAAACTGAACTGCAGCGGAATGAAACCAGGTCGTCTTTAGCGACGAATCCAGATTCAATCTCGGCAGTGATGACAATCGTGTTCGTGTGTGGAGAGCCCGTGGTGAACGCTTCAATCCTGCCTTTGCTGTACAGCGACACATCGCTCCCACAGCTGGTGTGATGGTATGGGGTGCCAGTGCCTACAATACACGGTCACCCCTAGTATTGTTCCGTGGCACCATGACAGCCCAGCGGTATGTTCATGAAATCCTGCAACCACATGTGTTGCCACTCATGCAACGGCTCCCAGGAGTCATTTTTCAACAAGACAATGCTCGGCCTCATACGGCAAGGGTGTCACAAGACTGTCTCCGCACTGTTACTACCCTTCCTTGGCCTGCCCGATCCCCAGATTTGTCTCCAATCGAGCATATCTGGGATCATTTGGGACGACGAGTTGGGCATCCCACGAGTTTGAACGAACTAGAGGCAAGGTTACAGCAAATATGGAACGAAATGTCTCAAGACATCATACAGAACTTGTATGACTCAATGCCCGATCGTATCGCATCGTGCATTCGCGCTAGAGGGGGTCCAACGGAGTATTAACTCCTCCGTTCTTTTGCCTTTTTCTCTGAAATAAATTATCCTTTTTCTTTGATTTTCTTATCATTTACTTATATCGAAAGAGTCATTACGTATGTAAAATTACGTTTCATTTTGATGACTGCTTCTTGGTGCGCTAATTTTTTTGTCCATGAGTGTATATATATATGTGTGTGTGTGTGTGTGTATGTGTTTGTGTGTGTGTGTTTAAGACTAAATTCCTAGTTATAAAATTTCACGAATATTCTACACTTTATTCTAAGATACTTGACGTTTCATTTGAATGAATGTATTCACGACAAGCGATGTGACGTAGTATTCATATTGTTTAAATCTCAATCAGGAGTAAGTTTTAATCTAACTTTCTCACCAATGATATCTATATATTATTCGGATAATTAATTTTGTCGCTTACTCATACGACATAATGACTAAATTGGTGATATATTAGCGAGGGAAATAATAATTATGTAAAGAAATGTGACATGCACAGCTTCTTAATATGTACCTTAATAAGTGTTCTCTTATGATATTAAACTCTTTGATTAACTGTTTTTTTTCTTTTTGGAGGGAGTAATCAAGTTTATCACGAAATTGATCTTAAATCTCAGAAGAGCTTAACGATTAAGTGCTCAAATTAGTGAGATACCAGATTAGTCAATTTACTGTTGTGCTACCTGTTAGTACGTATGCTGCGCCGAGAGAATTGAGTTATCTGATAATGAATCGCCTTTGAAATGGTACGTCCATTAAAACAGATCATTCTTTCGATTTTAATCTGAATGATTTATATCTGTAATTAAAGTTCGCTAAAGATGTCTGATAGGAAGTCGCATTGGGGAAAACGCATTTTCACTGATGTAAAGTTGGGGGAAATGTAACTATGTGTATATGAACCATAAGTTTTTGTTAATCAGTATAATAGTATAGGTCGTATGCAAAACTTTGGCTTTAATCGTTTCGCTGATAGGGTTCTTGGGCGAGTTTCATAAATATGAAAAGGAAATGAGTATTCTATTTTACTATATGGTCAGATGAGCTAACATTATTGATATATCCAATCAAATAGTTGGAAAATTTGGAAGACCTGTAAATAAAGAAATGTAGAAAATGATAAATAAAACAGTTTAATGCAACACAGATATATACGCACAAATTATACACTCTGAGACAAAGGAATCGACTAACCAAGAAAGAATTGTAAATTGACATCAAATATGGTACATTAATTGTACATGTACAGAAGAATAAATTATTACAATTTCGTAAGAATTGGTCAATTTACTAGTCAAGAATTGGACAATTTATTAGTCAAGAAATGGTCAATTTATTAGTCAAGAATTGGTCAATTTATTAGTGAAGAATTGGTCAATTTATTCGTAAACTTATTTCACAACGGAGCAAGTCAGTGTTTAGTTAGGAGACCTCTGGCCCGGGTGTAGGTTGTTACCTGGCGTGGCATAGATTTATAGAATTCACGGGTGGTGCTTTGTAAGATTTCTTGCCAAATGTTTGTCCGCATTATGGTATGGTCATAAGTGACGTCCTATCACAAACCAAATGTGCTCCATAGGGGACAAATGGTGATCTGGTTGGCCAAGGTAGTGTTTTGCAAGCCCGCAGACACGATAGATGAGAACCGTGTGTGGCAGTGCAATCTCTTGCTGGAAAATAAGACTGGAGGAAGGTGGTAAGGAGCAGCGGAAAGAACGACAACAAAACGGGGTGTACATTGTTGTTGTGTACCACTCTGCTGTGAGGCTGAGACAGAGGACTATCAATGGGAGGCGGTTAACACACGACATGGCTCCCTACAATATAACTTCCTGTCGTCGCCCTGTGGGGAGTTCAACAGTAAAAGTGGGATCCGCGTGGACGCACCACCGTCTCCAGACACGTCTACACAAGTCGTTTGGGCTTAGAAAAAATCGGGAATCATCACTGAAGATAATTTCATCACATTGGCCGCAATTCCATGTTCGCGACCAGCGGGGGTATATATATATATATATATATATATATAATCATAAACTGGGAAATTCGACTTCCCTGCCCAGTCTATTCGGATTGCGCGCCGAACTATGGCTAATTTCTAGACCCCAGTTCCCTCAGAAATCACTGAGAAAACGCTGGATTAATGACCCGTAAAAATAACACATTTATATATTTAGCGTATTTACAAACTATATACATTAACTCCTTGAGTTTTGAACCTCCAGTGCTTTCATGGCTTCCAGCCAAATCAATAATTCACACATGTAAGGCACTCCGGCCAAAAATCACAATCCCTTTCCACGTGGCTCTCCGGCACATGCAAACCGCTGATCCGATACAAAGTCGACCTCCGTCAACACCGGACCCCTGTCCTTCTCTGTATGTCTCCCCCTGTCCTGCTCTGGCCTGCACAGACGATCCACCAGTCCAAACGGGTTCTCCCTTCACTGCATACCTCCAGAACAACTGCTCGACCAGAAACCACTTGCACTCCAGTCCTGGTTGTCATCTGTTTACTAGACAGCTGGAACGCCTCTTGATTGATGGACCTGGAATCACCTCTGGTAAACATTCAAAACTGTAAAGAAACTTCACCATATTTTCATATATAATACCGGGGGTTAAGCAGAGAGTCCGCCGCCATCACAATATAAATATATATATATATATATATATATATATATATATATATATATATATATATATATATATATATATATATATATATATATATATATATATATATATATATATATGTGTGTGTGTGTGTGTGTGTGTGTGTGTGTGTGTGTGTGTAAAATACGCATTGTCGTATAGGGCCTGTCCTAACTTTATTTGATTTGGGCGTGAATTCGTATTTAATTGTGGTAGTACTTATTATGTTATTAAAAGGGTAGTTGGGTGCGTTGTGTTTAGATATTTGGTTGAATAACACCCAAGGCTCTTGACAAAATTGGCCTACGAACAAATTATTAAAGCTTAACCTACAATCTTTCTTCATACAAAACGGAAATCAACTCATTGACGAAAGCAAGTTTTCTTAAACACAAAATTATAGTTTATTTACAATTACATATTATTTACAGTTTATTTCATCAAATTTTAATTTATATTATAGCTGCTCTGTTCACTATCAACAGGGTTAAATTTAGTTTGACTTCTGATTCAGGGAGCGTAAATACAAACTACACAAAATTCTAAAAGCTCCTATCCAAATTAAGTACATGATCTCTTCAAATCCGTGAAACTCACACTAACTATCAATAGGCAAACGCGGGATCTGAACTAAACAAAATCAAATAAAAACACTCACGTCTTTCAGCTGAGAGCGACTTTCGGGTTCTGTGATAACACTGGTAGAGACTCTTTCCGTGACGTCAGTTTGCACTCTGTAGTGTGTCTTTAGTTTGGGTGACTCCTCCACGCTGGGGTTAGCTTTAACTGTAGCGTACTGGATGCAATCTCCTCTGCTACCCTTCTCTTTATTTTGGATTCGGGATCAGCTACCACTCGTTTCTCCACACGTACTTTCTTTCTCGGGTCAGGATCCACCGAGCTCCGTCGCATCAACCCCCCTAAATTTTATTTTTGCTCCGGGGATATTCCACCGGAGTCTTGGGGCAATGAAACAAGTACAGGTTATTTTTCAGCCGACTCCAGGGAAAACCTCCTGGACTCCGACTGACTGACTTTTTTCTCGTCTCCAAAAAACTCACTTCAATTATTTTAATTCTCTCACAGTTCCCGCCTCCGAAACCACTTCACTAGCCATCCAGGAAGCTCTCGACTTTTTTATTTGTTAAGTCTCAACACCTACAAGCCTCTCATTTGCTGCCCTCATTCTTGATCAAAAACGCCCCTCTTACGCAATAATCCGAACAGCTGACAAACCGCAAGACAAACCGCTAAACCTCGTGATCTACCAACGAACCCCGCTATCAATCTCCCCCAAAGTGTAATTGTTGCATAATGTCACAAGTGGTGCCATCCACAGCTTATCTGCATCTGGAATCACAGACCCCACATACGCTAGACTCATAAAACTTTCGTAAATTGGCTAATGTTGCCGACAAACGCTTTGCCCTATAATTACGTCGGCATGAAAGTCGTTACCGACCTTACACACAAAATGTAGTTTTATATGGAGTCTTTTGTCCAGTGACTAACTTATAATTAATTTTCCTATTCTATATATATATGGTTTCTAACCGAGAAGGGACTTTACCCTCTCTTTGCAACTTAAAATAATTAAAAGATGATTTTTATTATAGAAAAATAATTCCGATAAAAAAAACATGGTAAATAAAACACATGTATATTTTAACTACATGCGGTTTATTTACACTGATTACTGTATCTGCTAGGAAAGCAAAATTAACAATATTTCAATCATTGGACAAAGAACTGCATTAGAAATAACGCACTCATTTTTGTGCTGGATCTTAAGCTCTTTTTCTATTTTCATTTGTTTCCAAGTGGGAGTAATGTGGTTTTATCATAAAATTGCTTCGAAATCCCCGAAGTTTGGAACTATTAAATGCATCAATTAGTGAGGTACAAAATTAGTCAATTTACTGTTGAGCCAGCAACGAGCTCGTACCTGCTCGCTTATATGCTGTGTCGAGAGAATTTAAATATCTGATAATAGACTGCATCCGAAAGGTCGATTCATTAACTCAGATTCCCCTTCTTTTGATTTTAATATGAATGATTTATTACTGATTAAAATCTATGAACACGTGCGACAGTAATTCGTATTTTCATGGGAATGATTTCAGCAGATTTTAAGGTACGCGGGAAAGCAACTGCGTGCATGTAAATGTCGGCAAACTATTTTCATTATTCAGATCAAGAGTAATACAAACACGAAAATATATATTTATGGCTGAATTAAATTTATAACTCGATATTATAGTATGTAATGAATATGTAATGATGGACATTTAAACGTACGAAATCCTCACATAGTCAGGATAGTTCATGAATGAGAGGCTAACCTTAATATGTTTTGCTAGCGTGGAGGCACTTGTCCTGAGATACTCGAATGTATACCGCGGACATCACTGACTGCTTTTTATCTGGGTTTCACCATGCATAGAGCAAACAGTGCTCCCTTGATGCCACCTGAGTTTTACATCCAGCATCAACAGCGACGACATCTGGAGGGCTTGAACCCCCCCCCCACACACACACACACACTGACCTCGAGAAAGGAATTTATAGTCTATGGATTTAACCCTTTGAGAGGCGTTTGTGCCGTTTTCACAGTGCAAACGCCTAAATCTAGTCTTCTTTCACTTGCATTCAATGTACTCCAGTAAAATGAGCAGAAAATAGATTAGTAGTGCCATCTGTTATCAGTTTAAAGAAGTAAAAACATTTTGTAACCTTTAATTGGAAAAAATTTTCAACATCCTGTAGGTAAAAAAGATCAGAAAAAAAATCTGCAATGTGCAAAGGGGAGGTTTTCGCCCCTGAAAGGGTTAACGTGCCCATATCCGTCCTTGACGCAACGGTATTTAATGACGTTCGTCGAGATTCGAATTGGGCACCCTACGTCCAAGGCTCACCGAGCTACCACTTGGCTACCTCGGATCTTAACAGATCCGAGGTAGCCGATATTTTTTTTTCCTTCGTCGAGAGACAGTGAAAAGACCATAGCTCTTCTCTAGCAGTCCAATACAAAGTAGCTCTGTTTTTCCAGCTGTCAGTAGTAAAACTATAGACCTTTAAGAAGGTGCACGTCATAAGATGATTAAAATTCATAATGTATCCAGACGAATAAAGAGGACAGTCAGAAGAGTTTACCAAACCAATGCGGTAAATGTAGCAAAATAAAAGTCAAGTAATGTGGTCTTTCGAAAATTAGCAGTGAAAATATGTCGAGGTAGATCCATTGGAATACGATTCTTCAGTTGTTGGCTGCAAATCTTTCCGCTAGCTGCTATAATGTGGAAATATTTAATTTTCGCTTAATTATCGGCTCTTAACCTTTATCTTATGGGGTCCATTTTTCCGATTCCCTCTTTCGAACGGGACATTTCATACCCCCTTTGTAAGAACGGCCATTAAGGTGTTCATTCATATATATATATATATATATATATATATATATATATATATATATATTCATTCATTCATTCTTCAGCCCGTAATCTTGGGATACATGCTATCCCACCCCGTAAGGAAAAGCTTAACATATAGACACCTTAATATAAGGAAAACCATATGCGATCCTTGGCCGTATCAGATGGTCGTATGCAACTTGTATTCTGCATTAAGGGTGTAGAATAACAAATTCTTTACGGCCGAAAGGTTCCTGGACACAGTTCTAGAAAACGGCTCATTACTGGCAGCTTTAGAATTGATTTTATGATAAAAGTTTGTTTCTATCTTGGTGCTTCAATTCATCGATTTCAGGGAAAAGATCATTTTTATTTAGGTCTAAATGTTAGGAAAAAGTTTCAGAGTTTCAAAAATAATGCGTGTTTGAGTTAGAAAAATATTTAACAACGTGTGTCCTTACAGACGTTTCGATTTTGTTCTAAAAATATATACATGTCAGTTTCGTGTTTTGTTAGATATCATACGCTATGAAATTGTGAACTGCAACTGATAACTGAAAAAGCCTTTTTCGCACACTCGTTTCATAAATAGTTTTATTCCCTATTCTATTAAAATTTCCTCCAGTTGAGAAATTGTGAAACAAATTCTACATGAAAAAACATTCGTCGTGAAAATAAAAGAGAGCATATTATTCTAACTCCAAGAAATGGCGCATTAGTTGGAAACGCAGTTCTTCAAACCTAGTGTTTAATTAGGGAGAATTTTCTTCTCTGACCTAATCAATATTGCTAACTGATGTGCAATACCTTATTAGCAAATGTGTATTTTTCAGTTTATTTACTGATATGTTGGTCTGCGTTTCAATAAAGAATGTGTAGTTTTTTAATTTTTCTGTAGTTATTTTTATAGAGGGCATTAAACAATTATTGTCTTTCCCTTAAAAATTAATTTAAAAATAATAATTACAAGATAAAAAGAACTTTTTATATACCATGTTTTAAATTATCTGTTGAGTCATATAAACTTGACAATTCTATATATTAATAAATACTTTTTTAAAATTTTTTTCATGAATTATTCCATCAACTTGACGGAAAATGAAGTTAATTGGAACTTAACTTTTGGCGTTTAACTTTTCGTTCCCGTCCCGGCCAATAGATAGTTGCACCAGTCTGCAAAACAAGATTAACTGAAAATAACTTAAAATTAATTTAATTCTGCTTAAAGATGGCTAAAAGTAATTAAAAAATGCATTGTGATCATGTTCTAAGCTATTCTAAAAGTTTCAAATGTCTAGCTAGTCGGGAAGTTAGTTAAAAATCGATTGCAAGATTTGTACTGGACGAACACACACAAAAAAACACAAACAAATAAGAAAACAAGTTAATAAAAACATGGTAAAAACAGGTCAGAATTTTAAGAGAACGTGTACCTGTATTTTAAATTGCATTTTCAAATTTAAGCAAATGCATTTGCCAGTTTCTGATTTAAAAAAAAATACAGTGAAAAGTTTAACGCTATGATGTCAGTTTATTCTATAAATTAAGTATATCTTTAAAATGGGTTTGATATCTTAACAAGAGTAGCTTAAATACTTAGTACAAGTAGAAATATCGTTCTAAAGTTTTATAGCACATGCAGTATAGACAATATTTGAAAAGCAATTTTCCTACCAATAAAAAAACTATTGGTATTCTTTGATATTGGTAATCGATGCATACATATGTGAAAGATATCATACACTTGTAATTCTTAATATCATCATATACATTGGTACAAAGAATATAGTTCTCCATTTATTAATTGTCATATAAGTATCTTCAATAATTTTTCCCTGCCACCACCCGTCTGAGATGTTATTTTTATTATTATAATATGTCCTAGAAGTGTATTTTAAACTGTTATATTTTTACCTTGATTATTTTTCCATCATGCAAACTATATTTGCATTCACACTTTTAACCGATTCGAGGTCGTAACAAAACTATTCAAGGTCAAAAGAAAATTGTTACTTTTTGAAAGGGAACACCTTTTTACCACAGGCACACCCGGTTTACGCCTTTAATAAATCACGCAATGGGAAAGTTCTGTAAGTGATTATTCACTCTTAGAATGAAAGTTCGAAATTTATAATCTACTTTTCGGTGAATAGCTAATAGTGTTTGAAGCATAATTCTAGAATAATATATTTGAATTACAGTTCATGAGTGACACTGCTCTGATGTTTAAGTAAGTATATGGAAATTGTTTTTTTATCTATTTCTTTATCCATGAAATTCAATATTCACTGTATTTTTGAATCTGTATATGACGTAATCATATACACAGTGTACTCCCGATTATGCGGGTTACGGCTGCTATGTACTAACCCCATTGGATTCGCTCACCTCAAAGTTAACCTATGGAGAAAATTTGTCCACGGATTGCCGACTTTGATTCAAAGATTTTTTTTTTAAAATTGTACTCCGTCATAGAGAAAGAAATTTTACATGTGTGTACATTTTTCGTTTTTTTTTTAAAATGCAGTTAATATTTTAAAATTTAAATTATTCGGGGAAAAATCTGGTATAATGTGTTTTAAACGCTCATAAATTCCTTCGGTGGACGAAATTTATAAAATGAATCCTGTTGCAAGGTGCAGAAAAGTTCAGGCTATCTGACAATACCAATTTTATTTGATTATCAGCGTTTATGTACCTGTAAATTGACAAAAATATAGTTTAAATAAAAAATTTGGGTGCAGCGATTAACCCCTCTATAGAGAGAGAGCCATTACAATCCGTCAAAATGTCAATCCTAAGAGGGGCGCAATTTTCGAACTGTCAACTGGACTCCTCCCACCACAAGAGTCTTCAAGAAAAGGAAAAGGGAAATACGATTTTTTTCTTAGTACATAGCAGCCTTAATGAAGGGGAATAGTAGCACGAAAAATCGAAAAACACGGATAATCCGATTTCTATTAAATGTTGTATTTTCAAAATATCATTTTTTTCCAATGCGGAGGCGCTTCTCTTGTCAATGTAGCACCATATTAGGTGAGCCAGCATTGTTTCCTGTGTGGGGACACGATAACGATCATGCCTTATTAGGGATTCGAACCCAAGCCCACAGCATGGAAGAGTAGGACGCTATCCACTATACCATGTGGGTGGCTATATTTTCAAAATATTATACTGTTGTTGTTGTTTGTTATGTCCTCTTGCTGGAACGTATAGTTCCACACCAGGTCCATATACGCTACAAGCTGATGTGTGCGGCTAAGGTTTGAATAGCACCACAAGGGTCGCAGTCCGTTTTAGCTAGTTGCAACCTAAATTTTGACCGAGCACCCCCAGGGGCGACATCTAGGGGAATCGTACCCTCTCCCACCCTCTCTGACCTTCATATAGGGACTTTCCGGTCTACGGATTTAACGTACCCATATCCGGCCTAGACACGGAGGTATTTAATGGCGCGCGCCGGGATTTGATCCGAGCACCCTCAGCACCGAAAACTATCACGTTATCACATGTCCACCTCAAGCCTAAATACTATAATACTTCACTTGTTTTTTAATTTTATTATTTAAATTTATGTTTGTAATCCATAATTTATTTTTGTTTTGCTGAGTCTTTGTTTTTTTTTATATCACTACAAATTTTCCTATCAGACATTTTTTTCCCAATGCGGCAGACGGTTTCTTGGACAATTTGCTTACCGCCATAGTGCACCCAAGTGTTGCTAGCCGTTTTATTGAAGGGACACCATATAGGCGGACTAACAACTTCCTATTAGGCATGATATAACTGGATTCCCAATTCCATTGACTCATATAATCTAGCAAAGTGTCGACACACGCTAGCGCTGTGCTCTGCTTGATCAGATCGCCGGGTTCTTCACTCTCTTCGTCTTTTAACTTCTGCCTGAGGTTGAATCACAACAGCATTTATATTAGTGTCACTCATATGTTCAAAACCTGGATCACTTTCTAATCACTGTAGAATATTTTCACCAACCTACACAAACCCTTTTAAATTTAATTAAATCGGTCGTTTCGCATCGGTGTTTTCTCGGGGAAATTCTTCCGATTAAAGAAGTGTTATTTTAGAACATTATCACTATGGATACGCAATTTTCGTATTTACGAAACAGATGCGAATAAATGCGAAATTTGCCGATATGAGAGAATAAATGCGAAAATTGTTTTTTTAATGCTTTTCGGCGAAAACTTGGCGGTAAACGGCTTTTTAAACGAAATTTGGTAATAAGAATAGTAATATATTAACATAATTGCTTAACTAAGAATATTCAATGTCTTTAACTGAGAGATTTGACTCTTGAAATTTGCTTATTACTTATTGCTAAAGATTTAAGGAAGAGAATGTGAAGACTACTACAATTTTAGATTTTAACTAAGAATTTTGATACTAACTTAACCAAGTAAGTAAAATTGTGATTTTTTTAATAAATACGAAATTTTTGAGTATATATATATATATATATATATATATGTGTGTGTGTGTGTGTGTGTGTGTATGTATGTATGTATGTATGTATGTATGTATGTGTATATATATATATATATATATATATATATATGCGAATAAATGCGAAACTTACGTACCCCTAATTATCGCATCCTTTATCACATAAAAATCTTCTCAGTAAATAGAAAACTTATTTTTTAAATCTTGTTTTCTATATATGTATATCGGAAGAAATTTGTAAGCAGTTTTTACTAAATAATGTAGTTATTATTCTCCAAAAAAATTTGAGATTTTTTTTCACCATGGATAATCTACAAACCGGATAATCTGACCACGAATGATCCAGATTACACTGCAATGATATACAGGTCTTTCATCGTATTAATTTGCCCGGTTTTTTTCTTTTTATAGAAGATTAATTGAAAATCAATTTATTTTCTTAAAGATAAAACAACCTAATGAACAGAAAAATAATCTCATTTTTTTTAAATTAAAGCTCAAGTTGTGCTCTTCACGTCATAACAAATGAGTTCTTAAAGTAAAGTTAATTAAAAAATCTACTGTCGAATGATCTAAATACAGAGTAATATTAACACCTAAATACACAGTATATAAACTAAATACATAAATAAGAAACACGGGAGTACGCGGTTCACATTCTTAGAACCACTGTTTCAGATTTATATACGAAATTATTTCCACTGGTTACAATCACATTTTCAAATGATCTTTTGCATATTTCAGATGGAATCAATTCATCCAGATGTTGACATATATCTTAAACGAATAACTTTGACAGCGCGATGTTTTCCTTTTTTATGCAAAAGATATTCAAAATAAATGTATTAGATTTATCTCATGAATAACAAAACAGCTTGCCGAAATCTACTTTCTCCTTCCTTCTGTCATTTGCTATAAATAACTACTTGTCAACAGGTGAAAGGGCAAAAGTATACGACTTCTCTTTCTAATCTTTTATACGCTTTCACTTTTAGGAAAGACGTGATCGTAAGATCTCGGGAGCTTTCTTCTAATTACCGTGACGTCAGAGAAACGCATTTATCACTCAAGTCCATCTCTCCTGGCTTTTCTGAATTATCGGTGTTCGGATCAAATGAACCGTTTGTGCTGGAATTTTTTAAATGCTCTGGTAAAGATCAGCATTCATCGTTTATATAAATATTAGGCTACTATCGTCCCATATACCATACATTCATGTAATTTTATTCTTCATCTGCACATCACACGGTAAATTTAATGATTTCTAATAGATTTGTCATAACTATGCCTCTGGTGAAGTATGATAAAATTACAAATTTTGGTTCACGAGCAAGTCTGTGACAATTACTATGTGATTGTTCAGATAACACGAGGTCTTCGTAGCACAAATGATCGAATGTGATGAAGTTCGAGATATAATGTTGTTGTATATGTTGTAGGGACATGTTGTAATTTAATCTAATATGATATTCCGTATTTATTAAAATTAATTTTTAAATAGAAATATTCTGCAGATAGAAAGCATATCACAATGTTTCCGGAGATTTCGTTCCTATAGTTTATAAACGTATTTCAGTTAGAGCGGTAACGTTATGTTACGTTGTTTTCAGCTGTAAAAATTAGGATGTTCTTCTCCTTTTAATCTTCTCTGGGTGTAACTTTGAGTCATTTCATACAAGCGACGCAAAAGTATATCACATAATGCAATGAATTGAATCAAGTCTCAATTAAAACTTTATTAATGTTAATCTGAACCACATAAAATACATATATAAATGTTCTGAAATTCCAGCCTTAACCTTCCTTACTTTTACCACAACTGACGAGTTTCGAAAGCCTCGAGAACCATTCTATTATTCTATAGTTCTTTTCGAAGTCACTTTACTCATTAGTTCTAATCATTTATGTTGACAACATAAACGATATACAAAAGTTTAGAGTAATTTATTTATCTATATATATATAAAACGCGTAGGTATGCGGCACAAAAATCGACGATATTTCTACACTCCGAATGGCAACGGCTGCAACTACCAGATGTAAACATTAGAACCACGTGTCAACATGGATTTACGCACTGTAATCAGGAATGCTTGAAAAGCGAGCTGCAAGTGTAAATTGGTAACAGTCAGTGAAAATTGGGAACAGTCTCAAGAAAGAAAGCGAAGAAAAAATAATTAATTAAGAGAGAACATAAATGATTTTAGCCATCACTGGCATAGCACCCAACAGCCAGTAATAGTTAATTTTCTACACTTTTTCAGTACTTGCTGAATGTTTACTCCATTTTATAAGTGAAGAAATTTTTCCAACAATTTATTATTTTATATGATTAAGTGCAGATATCTGAATTGTGAACAATAGGACATACAGAGAGTGGTGTAATCCACACTATATTTTATATTTTCCCCAAGAATTTCTTATTTGTTGTAATGATAAAGTATAGATATCTTAATTTTGAAAAATAGTACATACAGAGAGGGATGTAATTTTTCAAATCATTGGTGTTGGGTTTCTCAGTCTTATCTTTAACTTTGTTCTGAAGTAATGGAAATTCACATTTTTTGATCACGGTGTTTTAGAATCAGCGTTATATAAAATACCCCTTAACAACGTATATTTATGATGACAGGTAATGGCAACATTCCTTACATATATTACTTTTAGTTGAGTTGTTTTGCAAAAGATAATATAAAACTATGAGAGACCATGCTGGTCGCGCAGAGGATAGTTAGTCAATATTGCACGTGAAGGAAACAACGATACAATAATATACCTGTCCTGCTGTTTATCAACTTACTGACTATTACAATGATATTAACCGCAAATTTGACAGCTGGACTACTTAAAAGTAAAATAAAGAAATGCTTAATTTCCACCACTCATTCGTACGTTTTTCTGTCATTTAACAGCCACTGGTAGGTTACAACAACATCGAGATTATCGAAATGAACTTCGTAGTTGAAAAAAAAAATGCTTGAAACACGCCTAGGTAGGAGGGATCATTAATGAACTTCGCTGTTCAAAACGTTTTAGCCTTGTCCGGTGTATTTCTACGTCGGTATTGAATGCAAGAGTTTTAGTCAAGTACTTTTAGTCAATTCTTGCAAGCGATGAAAGACAAGGATATAACATTATACAATTCCCAGTGTGTCATGTTTCCGTACACGAACTCTTAACTGCAATTAAATATGAACTCCATATTTGATCGCTAAACATAATATAGAGAAATATGAAGAAAACTATATAAGAAGTTCCCATTATCCAAACTTTTTTCCAATCTCCTTACTTACAGCTAAAGACAAATGATAAGTTACATCAGCCTTGAGACAAATGTTTTATGTTCCAAACCATACATCTTTATTGATCTTAACTTTCATCTTAGTATTTTTTATTGTCTACAATGGTTTCAAGCGATCGAAGACATAGTTTAAAGGGATAATTAAATTTTACTACCAAACTTCTTCGACCATAAGTAAGTGTCGTTTTAAATCTATTATTATTCCCTGAAAATGTAAGTGATTTTGAGGAAAAGAACCTTCAAAAAAAAATTAACACAAAGTTAACACGAAAGTTAACCATTAAAGTGCTTGTATTTCTCAAACTGCCGTGTGTTATTTTGCAACGGAAGAACACAATGTTATATTCTACTGGATAAAATCTCCTAACCAAAATCATAAGAGATAAAGTAGACAATAATTAATGATATACCATTTTAATTTCGTTCCAACAACGCATTTTCTACGGGTTTAATAATACTGTAAGCTAAATCCGGGTTTAAATTGTTGTAAAGGGCTCTTTCGAGACCAAATACACCTATTAAGGTAAAAACCAGCAATTAAAATTTTGAATTAATTGCAAAAGTTGCAAAGTTAAAATTTTTTGCTACACGAGTTCCGGCTAGTGGTATTACTCCCTTATCTTACCTATCTAGCATAGCTGTTAAAGAGTCACTGAACCTGAATAACTTTTAAAAATGATGTAAAAATGAGACAGGATATGTTTACGCATCTCTGAAACTGACTTCTACTCGTATAGCCCGCGGAAGAGTTTAGAAAATAGTTTTATGTTTTAATACCATAATATTTTTAAAGAAACGCTGTGGATGAAATATTTGTTTATATCATCCGTAATGTTTTGATTTATCTGAAAGATACACATAAGCTAAAAATGTTGTCAGAAAATACCTCTTTGTAGGAAAATATATGTCCCTTTGGCTAGTATATATGAAATATTTTAAACTAATACAACTATATCCAAAGTAATATATCCACGCTTTAAACAATATATAATAATCTATATGTATAAAACAGTTCCGTAACTCACTCATTCATTCACTGACTGACTGACTGACTGACATACAACGCACAGACCAAACCGCTGGACCTAAAGGGCTGAAATTTTACATGGCGATTCTTCTAATAGTGTAGGGGTGCACTAAGAAAGATTTTTCAAAAATTCTTCTTAGATTTTTTTAAATTAAATTTTTAAGCTGTTTTTTAAACTTCTTTTTACGTTTGCATTTAAAATAATACATTGAGGGTTATAAAATTTATATCACGAGAAAGATCATAAAAATTCCTTTAAAATGGCATCTTTTTCAAATCTTTACCTCCATTTTCTGATTTTTGGTGAATTTTTAAAGATTCGTCTTTAGAATTTAATTTATTAAATGCCGATCACGTGATTTCTTTTACTGGTACTTTAAATAAAATTATCGTCACGTACGTAACAACTAAATAGGCAAAAAAAAATTTTCTTGCTATTGCGGCAGACGATTGGACATTATTTTGTCTTTAAAAATATCCCTTACGATTTATTTATAAATATATATTTTTTTCTACATCAATTGTATACATTGATCGTCATATTTACTATAAATATATATATATATATATTTTTTTTGGCATCAATTGCATACACTGACCGTTGTATTTAATTTGAATGTACTCCGTAGCGAAGCGCGGGTTTTCAGCTAGTTACAAGATAAAAAGAACTTTTTATATACCATGTTTTTAAATTTTCTGTTGAATCATATAAACTTGACAATTCTATGTATTAATAAATACTTTTTTAAAAATTTTGCAATGAATTATCCCATTAACTTTAAAGAAAATGAAGTTAATTCGAAGTTAACTTGCATTTAACTTTTCGTTCCCGTCCCGGTCGATAGATGGCTTCACCAGTCTACAAAACAAAATTAACTGAAAATAACTGAAAATTAATTTAATTCTGCTTAAAGATGGCTAAAAGTATTAAAAAATGCATTGTCATCGTGTTCTGAGCTATTCTAAAAGTTTCAAATGTCTAGCTAGTCAGGAAGTTAGTTAAAAATTGATTGCAAGATTTGTACTGGACAAACACACACACAAACACACAAAAAAAACAAGAAAGCAAGTTAATAAAAACATGGTAAAAAGAACAGGTGTCGACATCAAATTTTTTATGATGAGTTCAAACCCAATTAGGGGTTAAAAAAAGTAGAAAATTTGAAAAAAACAGTATTTTTAAAGCAAAAAATACCTTATTTAACGAATTAACCTGTAAATTAAACTCCACTCGAGTATAATACACCTGTTTCTTAGTTAATGCGGTATTATTTATCTTCTACCCATAATTTTTAATCGCTCGTTTTTAAAGAGGTTTATGAAAAAAATTCTTTTCTTATCCTGAATTATGAGTTTCAATAATATATTTGCATTATTGAAGCTTTATATAGAAACACAAACCTAAATTTGTACCTATAATCAACTGCTTTACCGTAGAAAGTCAAATTCTAACTCACTATACTTCGTTAACTTCTACTGTAGATTTGACCAGAAATCCATCTCAACTAGATCTTACTTTTTGAACTAATCATATGGCATTGGCTATTGCAGATTATTCCTTAGGTCCGCTTCTTCGAATCGAATATTTGCACTGCCATGCGCAAGGAGCGAATCAAGTTCTCTCTTCATTCAATTTTTTTTTACTGTTTGACCATTTCTGCCGTCTAACTAGCTGAAAACCCGCACTTCGTGGAGTACATTCAAATTAAATACAACGGTCAATGTATGCAATTAATGCCAAAAATATTAAATATATATATTTATAATAAATAAGACGACCAATGTATCCAATTGATGTAAATATATATATATATATATATATATATATATATATATATATATATATATATATATATATCATAAGGGATATTTCTTTTTTGGATAATATCCAATCGTCTGCTGCATTAGAAAGAAAAAAATGTTTGTGCATTTAGTTGTTATGCACGTGACGATAAATTGATTTTAAGTACCAGAAAAAGAAATCACGTGATCAGCATTTAATAAATTCAATTCTAAAAATTAATCTTTAAAAATTCACCAAAAATCAGAAAATGGAGATAAAGATTCAAAAAAGATTTCATTTGAAAGGAACTTTTATGATCTTTCTCGTGATATAAATTTTATAACCCTCAAATTATTATTTTAAATGCAAATTTTAAAAAAGTTACAAAAACAGCTTAAAAATTTCATTAAAAAAATCTAAGTAGAATTTGTCAAAAATCTTTCTTAGTGCACCCCTACACCATAAGAAGAATCGCCATGCAAAATTTCAGCCCTTTAGGTCCAGTGGTTTGGTCTGTGCGTTGTATGTCAGTGAGTCAGTGAGTCAGTCAATGAGTCAGTCAGGCACTGAACTGTTTTATATATGAGGCGGTGAAAGTCAAAGTGGTGTAAGTCAGTAAGTCAAGTGGTGTAAGTCAAAAGAGTTTCACTGCCAAAACTACAAAAAATTCCACCATAAATCGACCAAATTATAATTCATATCATTTGTTACAATATTGCAAATAATAACTATTTACAATTCCACTCTAAATTGAACAGGAGTTTACATATTTGCCCCTAAATGAAAAAAGTTGAAAATGTGACTTACACCACTTTGCCTTTCAACGCCCCATATATAGATTAAAGCATGCTCTGATTTCTCAAGTTCTCGTATTTGGGTGAAGGCAAAGCAAGGTCTCAACTAAGAAATTGGGTAGAGAAGTTTTGTTGGAAAGTATACTTAAAAAAAACTTGTTATAACGAATATATATTTACTCGTATTTAGAGCGTTATACAATCAATGGTGGTTTAATTCAGATGTGTATGTGGCAGAATGGGACGTTTTCAAAAACATCGATAAATTATTTTTTTAATGGATGTTACCAAACCACTGAGTTGTCTTTCATAGAAATTTTGTATAAAGACAAAATTATAGGAGTTAGGGGCGTTATTTTTTTAATAGTTCGGTTTTTACGTTCATAATAAATAACAACCGATAGTAGATACAAGCCCATATTCGTTGGTCGCGCTTTTGAAATGCTTTCTGTGATCATTAAACTAATATTAAAATTCCCAAACTAATAATTACAGTGGAATCTCGATCTATCGTTTTCAAAGGGACTGACTGAACTGAACGATAAATGTGGGAAAACGATAGATGCGGAAACATAACAAAGTAATATGATCGTCGGGACTGGGTGAAATAAACGACACATACGGGAAAACAAAGATTCGGAAAACGATCTATCGAGTACTTTCAAACAACTTTGAATCTCTGAAAAACATTCTAAAATCATTACTCTTTCTCTTAAGAAAGTTGCATAAAGATTTTATCTGTACGAACTTTTTCTTTTCACTTTTTTCTTTCAGAGTCTTACGTTGATAAAGATTTCCTTAAGTTCATTGTAACGACTTTTTGACTATATATTCTTTGAAATGATGCTGTCTCCCCTTAAACCAGGATAAAACCTGAGTGTTAACTAGTATTTTCTCTTCAAATGACACACGTAATCTGCGAGGTCAATGGCCCGAACTCTATTTACTCTCTTTTCTATCTAGAAAGAGTAAATTTATGAGTAACCAGATAAGCTTTTTTGCCCATGCTGTTAAAATTAATTTATTTAGTCACTGACAAATTTCACATCTTTTGAATGGCACTAATGTAAATCTTAAAAGAATGTTTCATCAGAGACAAGATGTATCTATAATATATATTTTATTAAATATATACACAAATTATAACTAGTATTACTAGAATTTTATTGAATCCATCCACCTATCATACAGAATTATACACAACGCAAGCAGAAAAGAACAAAAAGTAAATATTGTTGCGAATTTTACGAGTCTATGGCAATATAGCCAAATATGAGATTTATCGCCAAATTGGCGATGGATTTGGTGACTTATTTTGGTCACCAAATTTGGCGATTTTTCGCCACATTTGGTGATACGGCGCCAAATGGTCAATAACTTGTTTTCTAGACCTTTCTGGAAGATTCTAGAGATATCTAGCTGACTGACCGATAGGGGGCGCTTTGGAAATTTATAAATATTCCTGACATTGGCATTGTAACTCAGTTCTTTTCTACTGAGAATTGAATGTGTTGAAAGTGCGTTAGGCGTGTATTGTATTGAAGACTCTGGTATCATGAATTGTGTTTTTAGAGTTTTCTGCTGTATAGAAGACATTTGTTACGTGTTTTTGTTTGAATTTGTTGCTGAGCCAGAAGAATTTACAGAATAATTAAATTTTATTTTGTGTGCCGTTTATGAAGATATTTTATTCAATCCTAATGACAACCCAGGAAGAATGGAACGTTATATTACAAGAACATTTCTTGTAACACGATTTGGATATTCTTCCAAATGAGGTAATAATTTAATCTTATTGGATAATCACTGTGAACATTAACTTTGTATGAAAATTATCAAATGACATTTATATAAAAGTTCGCAACTAAGCCATTAAATTTGGACGTTGTTACTGAAATAACTGTAATCGCAACTTAGCTCAAAAACCATACTTCGTAAATATAAGAGAAAAATTTCGATAGAGGAAAGTTGTTAAAAGGAATCATACGAGGCATAAAGCTGTAGAGTTCGCGTGTTGCTCAGATGCAAATTTCTGGTAGCTGCCCAGTGCAGGCCAGTCGAAGTGAGTTCAGAGCAGGTGTCTGGTCTATTTAAGTGACACACGCTGAGTTGGCAAGAGCCCAAGAAGGGAGTGGAGCTTTGTACGGCAGTACGCTACGCTATTAGTAGGGATACGCAAGAGTCGAGAGAAGTTAGATTGAAGGCGATAGCGGTATTTAACTGTTAGAGCACGTATTAGTATTTAGCCTAGGTGGCTGCACGATTTCGATAATTATTTCAGAGCCCGATGGTTACGGGTATTGTTAGTGAACGTATATTCTGCCTGAAAAGGTTCATTACGACTTTAAAGTTAAGTTTCTTAGTACCGCAAGTTGCGGTACTGTTGTGTTATTATTTGAAGCCCCAAGTCGGTCTATGTTAGTCTACCTCTACGTAGAATAAAAAAGGAATTATTTATGTTTATGCCTCTTACTTTATAGTGTGCCTGGACCGTTAGAGGATTGCAGGGTAAATAAGAAATAGAACCACATAAACCCTTGTTATCAGCTAGAGGTCACAATATTATTTGTACAGCATTTGTAGAATACACAAGACTCATTTCTCTAATTTATTAAAAAACAACAGCACTTTGAACAATATTCTTGACAAAGGGGGATATTAAAAATAGCATCAAAAGCACATTTTGCGAAGTTGGCAGCATATTTGAAAGTTTGTCAGCATTGTAAACATAACGACCGCTAATTTTAACGTAGGATTTAAACGTTAATGACGTAATTTTAACGTTCCTCTATAACGGTCCTTCGGAAAGAAAAATTTCAGAGGCTAAAACCGTACGTCCATCCATCCTCGCGAGTTATAATTTTTTCAGCGCGCCAAACCCAGTCTTGGACAACAGAAAGTACCAAAATGCGTCAAAATTTTGACATACATATATGTATATATATATGTACATACGTACATATATAGATACATTAATACATAACACATACATACATATATACATACAAAAGATGTAAGCAACGATAAGTAATCCTGCGTTAATAACCAGCAGAGGTTTCGTTAGAAGAGACTAACTGAAATTTTTGTTGTTGTTGTTTGTTTCGTTCAAAAACTGTACATGAGCTTTAATAAAATTAAACAAGCATTTTTATTTTTCGTACCTTCATAGCCAATTTTAGATGGTTCTAGTTTAGGTGAAAAGTCTAGAGTTATCGATCTGCTGATACAATCCTATTCTTCTGGATCACATTTTGATCTATAAAGTTTAAAAACGGTGTTTGATAAAAAAATAATGCATCTTATTTATACTTATGGTATTATATACGTAAATGGTAGTCATAGAGGGATGACTCTTAAAAATTCATCAACTGTATAGTGCAAATAAGTTTGGTGGTGCTGAATATTAAAATCTATGCACTGTTCTAGAGATTTCTTCCTCGTGTTTATCGCAAAAGTGCAGAGATAATCTGTTGCGATCTTTTATAAATTGTTTTTTTCACTCGACATTTTTCTTGGCAACGTGGGTTGTCATGAAATATATATATATATATATATATATATATATATATATATATATATATATATATATATATATATATATATATATATATATATATATATATATATATAACAATAAATTTAAAATACGAAATCTAACATATTATGAGATTTCAAGCACATTTGGGTCTCTCATCTAAAAGTAAAATATATCCTACCTGTTGTGCAGTCTTCTCTAGTTCTATAAATACATTATGGAAGAAAAACCTGTTCTTCAGCTGGAAGCGAATTCGCGTTTCTGGCGAATGGAAGTGAATACGATCACATACAAAATTAATTTAAGTTCGCAAATTCTTTGCACGATTTTTATTTCGTATCGTGAGAGAACGCCTACGTCTACATTTTTCGTTTATCTACAGAGCTTCCTTTACGGTCAGAAATGAAGAAAAAAACTCTGTGTTACTTGATATCGTCGAAATATATAAATTGCATTCCATTTGATGCAATATTCGAAATTTAATTGAATTTCTGCTGGATTAAATGATATTGTATTTTTCGTTGTAAGATGTTTTTTTTTCCGTTTCCTGAGGTGGTTAAGATATTAATAATGGTGGGATTTATCTGCCGGGAATGGTCGAATCTCCCCGAGTGTACTTGCTCTGAATAATTCCATTGTTGTTTCTGAATAACTGTGCAATTATAAACCTTTAACGCACGGACATTTAACATTTTGTATGTATTCGTGTTTCCCCGATATCTGAAAGTAGAGCTCTTCTGTTCAACCGTATACCGAAATGGTAAAAATTGTACATGCAATTATTTTAATTTGATTGCATTAATTTTTATATTGAATTATATTTAAATCGGGTTTGATTAAATAAACTTTTATGGTTAACTATATTTAATTTGTATTTAATTATATATAATGATTTATTTGTATTTAATATTTTAGCTCTGTTAAACCCCAAGAAAAACATCAAATTACGGAAACAAAAGCATAAAATTACGGAAAAATTCTGAACTTAAGCTACAGTACAGTAAAAGTATGATTATAGGATGAATTCATAGCTATGTCAAGTATAATCTATATATATAAAACAGTTCCGTAACTGACCCATTCACTGACTGACATACAACGCACAGACCAAACCGCTAGACTTAAAGTGCTGAAATTTTGCATGGCGATTCTTCTTATAGTGTAGGGGTGCACTAAGAAAGGTTTTTCAAAAATTCTTCTTAGATTTTTTTAAATTCAATTTTTAAGCTGTTTTAATAACTTTTTTTAAGTTTGCATTTAAAATAATCATTTGAGGGTTATAAAATTTATATCACGAGAAAGATCATAAAAATTCCTTTAAAATGAAATTTTTTTCGAATCTTTACCTCCATTTTCTGATTTTTGGTGAATTTTTAAAAATTAATTTTTAGAATTTAATTTATTAAATGCTGACCATGTGATTTCTTTTTCTAGTACTTTAAATAAATTTATCGTCACGTGCATAACAACTAAATAAACAAAAAATATTTTTTTCCTTGCTAATGCGGCAGACGGTTGGACATTATCCAAAAAAATATTAAAATACAGTAAAAGAAATGTTCTACAAACTGTACTATATTAACTGTACTATATTCTTTAGTATTCTTTATATTAGATTTAATTTGAATATTTTCTTCTACATTATTTTATCTATAAAATTATCCTTTACGATTTTCTTATATATATATATATATATATATATATATATATATATATATATATATATATATATATATATATATATATATATATATATATATATATATATATATATATATATATATATATATATATATATATATATATATATATATATTACATCAATTGTATACATTGATCGCCGTATTTATCATATAATATATGTATATATATATTTGGCATGAATTGCATACATTGACAGTTGTATTTAATTTGAATGTACTCCGTAGCGAAGTAAGGGTTTTCAGCTAGTTAACATATATACTATGCAGGTTTATAAACCAGAATTGTTGATTCTACGAGTATTTTGGACGGCCTAACATAAGTGATGATGCTCACTATAGTGTGTTAGCATTTGTCGTAGGTGATTGCCTGGCCTAACGATACAAAATGAGAAGCCCAATCAAACTTTTCTCTTGGGGAATTAAAGCCGTATAATTTGTATGTAAAAGTATGATGGCAATCAAAACATGGCGACTGTTAATTTGCTGTTGTTTGGTTGATTTAAGAAATGTAGAAGTCGTTTATAAAAGTAAACAAGCATTTTTATTTTTCGCACCTTCATAGCTATTTTTATTTCGATAAAAAATTGTAAACAGCAATTTACAGGAAGGTTCCTGGATGTCTGAATGTAAAATACTGTTTGTTTGGCGCTTTAATTTATCTGTATCGCCACTCCACGTTTCGGAAGTCTAGGGAAGAGAGGAAAATAAACTTTTATCATTAAAATTTTATTTTCACTTGATAAAGACTAACAAGACCCTATTATCTATGCTGTGAACGTCGCAAAACGTGATTGAACGTTATTTTTGACTTTCCCGGTTTTTTTTACCACAAAATTGACAATCCTCGTCGGTTTTAATATCAAGCATATTATTCAATCTGTTTTAATGTAGGATTACTTCCTCAAAAACGGTCCTGCGTTGGAAAAGAAATTGTCCTGCGTCGCGAGTTATAATTTTCGCAGCGTGCCAAACCCGGTAGCAGTAAACAGTTAAACAGAAAAGTACCAAAATGCATCCAAAATAAAAAAAGAAAGAAAAAAAGAGGTAAGCAATGATAAGTAATCCTACATTAATAACCCGCGGTAGATTCGTTAGAAGAGACTACCTGAAATATATATATATATATTTTTAAATAAAGTAGAGATATTATTTTGTTGTGCGTTCTAAACATGCTATATACATAATAATTTTGTGAGATCTAGTGGATAACATGGTTAAATACCTAGTATGATTTCTTTTTAAACTTTCCTTTTATCCAAATTTCTCTTCTTATATTTGCGATATATGGATTTAGAGCTAAACTTGCGATCATAGTTTTTTAAGAAACAATGTCCTAATTTACTAGCGTAATCACGAACCTTTATATAAATGCTATTTAACACATTTAATATGAAGTTAATGCGTATAATGATTAAGTAAACAAATTATATTGTTACCTTATTTGGAAGAATATCTGTGTCCAAGAAATGTTCTGGGAATATACAGGGTACACAGGCTGAAGGTATCAGGAAGTCATGACTTATTTTTACGGAACTACCCATTAGAATTTAAAAAAATATTATTTAAATAGAAAGAACATTTTACCAAGTTTTAATATCAATCATAGATTTCTATCATAGTATCATAGATTTCGATGTGTGCACCTTTTGTAGCACGACAAACGTCTAAATGGTGATCCAGTTCTCTCCAAGTGTTTCGAAGCATATCAGGCGTTATTAGACTTTTTTGCTTGGGTATTCATCAAATCCGTTGTGTATAAACAAAAAATTTAAACTGTGGATGAGTTGAAGAACCGTATCATTCAAGCAGTTCCTGTGATAACTCCTGATAGCTACGAAACACTTGGAGAGAACTGATTACCATTTAGACGTTTGTTGTGCTACAAAAGGTGCACATATTGAAATCTATGATACTATGATCGAAGTCTATGATTCATATTAAAACTTGGTAAGAAGTTCTTTCTATTTAATCATATATTTTTTTAATTCTAATGGGTCATTCCGTAAAAATAAGTCATGACTTTGGACTTTTTACCTTTAGCCCGGACACCCTGTATTTACTTTTTATTTCTCTGTGCTATCGATATGTACAATCTATATATATAAAACAGTTCCGTAACGGACTCATTCATTCATTCACTGACTGACTGACATACAACGCACAGACCAAACCTCTGGACCTAAAGGGCTGAAATTTTGCATGGCGATTCTTCTAATACTGTACGGGTGCACTAAGAAAGATTTTTCAAAAATTCTTCTTAGATTTTTTTAAATTAAATTTTTAAGCTGTTTTTTAAACTTTTTTTACGTTTGCATTTAAAATAATACATTGAGGGTTATAAAATTTATATCACGAGAAAGATCATAAAAATTCCATCAAAATGAAAATTTTTTTGAATTTTTACCTCCATTTCCTGATTTTTGGTGAATTTTTAAAGATTAATTTTTAGAATTTAATTTATTAAATGCTGATCACGTGATTTCTTTTTCTGGTACTTAAATAAATTTATCGTCACGTGCAAAAAAAATAGACAAAAAAATATTTTTTTCTTGCTCATGCGGCAGACGATTGGACTTTATTTTGTCTATAAAAATATCCCTTACGATTTTTTTATAAATATGTTTTTTTTACATCAATTGTATACATTGATCGTCGTATTTATTATAAATATATGTATATTTATTTTTTTTTGGAATTAATTGCATACATTGACCGTTGTATTTAATTTCAATGTACTCCGTAGCGAAGCGCGGGTTTTCAGCTAGTACTATATAAGATGGATGGATTCAATAAAATTCTAGTAATAATATATATATATATATATATATATATATATATATATATATATATATATATATATATATATATATATATATATAAATAATAAAATATTTATTTCATTCGTGTAATATATTTAATAACAATCTTATTATATATTACTGCTTTTAACATATATGATATACGCAACTTTAAGAGATAGTTTAGGATAATAAATTTCTTTGTCATCCCGCTGGCAGTCTGATAGATATATCTCGATACATTTACATGAAAAATCGAGTCCTTCTAAGGAAACACTTTTATGGAAATCGTAAGCTGTTTCTGATTAGATAATATCAAATTAATATACGACGTTACATGTAATTACTCAAACATGCGCGCTTCGCACACAGACGATCAACAGATGTCATTTCACGTGGAAAACTTTTGCCGTGAGACTATCTACTGAAGACGGTACAGGAGCATTGTTTACCTATAATATGCAGCGATGAGGTAAAATTAATAGCATAAAATCCAGAGAGATTAGCATAAATAATGACATTCGAGTAAAATTAATGATTTAATAAGACATCATTCATTCGAAAGTATAAGTTTTCTGGATGTGAATCATAAAACTTTGTTTAATCCAGATGATCTGTCTTCGTTTTGATAAAGACCTTTTGTTATCACCCAGTTTTATGTTTCGTGTAATTTCAATTAAGTAGCTCTCAGTGACAGAATGACAATCAATATAGACTCAATCAACAGAAATGCAATCGTATGAGTTAACTAGAGTAACTACCTCTGAAATACTTTCTGGGTAAAATTTAAATTCAATAAAACTGATTTACAATAGAAAAAGTTCCTGAAAAAAATTCTGTTTTATATTGCTACTGCATTCGATACGACTGCTTTCAAACTTGTGACAACAATTTGCCTATTATGAAGTTTCTAAAATATTGTAATGCATTTAATGGGCCAACTTTAAGTCTGATCGCAAGCCTATTATCACCAGTAACGGAAACTGATCTCATCTTAGCCCTTTCGCTAGAATAGGAAACGATGCTCAGAATACGGCTGACAAGTAGCTGTTCACAAAGTTACTGGTAAACTGCTAATAAAATTAAAATAGAAATCTCTAATGATATTATTTTGCACATACACTGATATATATATATATATATATATATATATATATATATGTGTGTGTGTGTGTGTGTGTGTGACATTTCACCACATGATTTCCATAACAACAAATAATAAGCAGAAACGACGAGGCAGAGTTCTATAAAATTGCAGTCCTTTATTTCAGAAGAGTTGGGAGCGGATATCAGAGCGTCTTTCTAGCATGACGCGAAACATACAAGTGCTTTCACATACACAGCTCACAACAGACTGCCTGCTCTCTTAGTCAGGGTCTGTACCAAAGTCAGCGACTGTTTACATCAACACAGATGTTTTTCGTGGGTGGTGCGGTTGCTATACTAAGAAGCACATTGGGTGCGCTTTATCTTTATGATATTGTTTGACACTTTTGATCATTTATCTCTGGCACCTGCAGCCATTATCTCTGAGATATTGTGAACTGCGGATTTTAGATGACTAGAGACGGGGTTTTGTTACTCCTTCTGGGCGGCACGGCTAATACTCCTATCAACTGAAAAGAATTTACTGTGTTGTTTTCCCCACTGGAATTTGCAGATGTTCACTTGCTTTTGGGTGGGCTATTCCTGAGAACAGGGTCCTCTCATAACAGATGTGGGGACCCGAATTATAGAAATAGGCGAGATTCAACTTATAATGTCAAGATTCAACTTATAATGTCACATCCCCCCTCCCAAGAGGCTATCATCCTATGCCTGCATAGGGTGAGAGACACCTGAGTGTGAGTATGTTGGGACCTCACCTAATTCACTCTGCAAGATCAACATTATAAGTTTTACTACCTCAATTTTTTAAGTTAAGTCATAATCGATATAAAACTCTTGATCTGCAGTATCAAGCACTTTATATCGACATACGTTAGCTGTAATTATAAATCTTTCCGTCCCTCTGGGGAAGTTCTCCACCTATCTAAATTCCTCCATCTCCAGTCATCGTGTTCAATACCATAACAATACAATTACTTGTCCTCAAATTAATAGGTGCACAATTACAACAATAGTCTAATAGTAATTAAAAAGTACATAATTATAACAATATTAGTGGGAAAATAAAATAATAAGGTAATATACTAGTATAGCCATGAAAATAATAACATAGAAATGGCAAGTGATATGGCATAATTGAATCTCTCTGCAAATACATTAATAGTCTGGTAATAATTATGAATAAAATAAGGTATAAGATAATATAATGGTATAGCCATGAAAAGAATAACATAGAAATGGTAATGGATATGGCTTAATTGAATCTCCATGCAGATACATTATACCGAAAATCAGTTCTAACTCAATAGTAATCTAAATGAAATCATACACAATAGCAGTTCAATTCTGATACTTGTAAATCAATGCTAAATCAATACACAGAAATGATACATTAAATACTTCAATTAAGGTAAACGTAACTCAACATTAACTTAATATGAAGGCATATTGACAATCACGCACTAAATTAGTTCAATTCAGAAAAATATAACTCAATACTATTTACACTTCTAGAGCACTGGTTTACTCAGGTAATAATTACTATTTATACAATTACAATAATGCCAGTATGATCATAAAATAGATAATATGATAGTAGTGCGTAATAATGAAAAAGAAATAACAGGTGATGTAATATAATAAAATCCTTACTAAGACACAAATATATCATATGAACACAATGCTTTTTACAATTATTAGATTATTCATCTCTTTCATTCCACTTAAATTCTCTGATGTTTTTTAATTCACTATATTCTTTAATATAGGGGAATAACTTCTATTTTTCTTAATCTCAAGATCTCTTTCCTATACTCTTCTAGATCTCTACATTGAGCGAAAATTAATCCTTTCACCCTTCCAGTATTCATCTCTCTCAAGCTCAATTTTTCAATTACCTTATCCTTCTAACCTAGCTGTGGTGTTCTGACTTATGATGACATCTGCTAATCAGAGTACTAATTTCTCATGATAGCTTGTCTTTGAATAAGCCTGTCTTATTTAAATGAATTTACGATTCTACTGAAAGGTACAAATTTCCTCCTTCCATTTTTTTCCCTTAACTTCATAATTTAAAAATAATAAAATAATTCTGACAACTTCAGGTAGTTTGGTTAAGGTAACTTATTATTCGTCTCGTTTTACACACTCAAAGGAATCGGGGACTCGCTCCTTCCTCCCCCTCTAAAACACTACTCGTCGTTTGACCTACTTCTGTTGGGGGGGTCAGGGTTCAACTGTTACTCCTAGCCTCCTCGGTTTGTTTATCCGCTATCAGCTGTTGGGCGACTGGTGTTTCGTTCCTTCACACAATTCAAAATTCTGTGCTGAATTAAAATATCGTAGCCTAGATGCATGAATTACGTCGACGTCTGTTTTCGTCAGTGGGTTTCGCTTATTAATTTCATATGTCACATCGGATAATTGTTTTGTGATTGTAAAAGGCCCCTCGTACGCTTGGGTTAGTTTGCGGGTGTTGGGGTAATGAAATGACTCTATCATGACGGTATCACCTACTTTAAACGGGGAGTTTTTGAATTTTTTATCATACTGTACCTTGTTTTTCTGATGGTCAATGATAGTTTTTTCGTATGCAATCTCTCTCGCTCTATCTAAATCTGGGTAAATCTTAGTTTCAGCTAATGGAGAAATGTATGGGGAACATCCATATAATAGATATATTGGAGGGAATGAGGTAACTTGATGAGGGGTATTATTGTAATCTACGGTAACCTGTTCTAGAACTTTCGGCCAGGGTGTTTTCTGTGTATCCCCATTAATTTTACAGCGCATTCTTTGCATAATGGTGGCTCCTACCCTCTCCTGTTTGCCATTGCTTTCAGGCCTATGAGAGGCGGTCAAAATTTGTGATATATTATGGTTTTTTAAGAAGTGTTTAAACTTGGTTGATGTGAATGCGGCGTTTCTGTCACTTAATAATTTCTTTGGTTTGTTAATCTGAAAATTTGTTTTAAGCAATTAATGTATGTGTCTGTAGTTGAGGTGGTACTTGCGAATGTCCAGATGTATCTTGTGCTATGGTCCATTACACAATGTAGATATTTTTTCCTTGAATTATAATATCCTAGACCTCCGATAGTGTCAATAGACATTAATTCGAACGGTAGCTTTGCGGGAGGTAAAGCCTGTAATAATCCAAATCTCTTTTGATGTGATTTTTTGTTTAGCTGACATATTTCACAATATTTTACATAATTCGCTATATCAATAATAATAGTATCCCAATAATAAATAGGTGACAATATTTGTATCATTTTTTGGATCCCAGGATGGCCAAATTGAAGATGTGCTGCTGTCAATAATTTCAACCGTAATGAAGTAGGAATAAATATTTTTGTCAAACCCTTTTTCTGGATAGTCACTACATTATCTCTTTTCTGAAATCTCGGATTATGGGTATTGTCTGCCTGTTGGTGTTCTTCTATTTCGTCTAATGTTATCAAATTGATTTGTTATGGGACAAAGGGGGAAATCGGCTGTCTACTCAAAAAATCTGCTTCGTGATTGGTCGAACCCTTCTTATATTTTATGTCGTAGTCGTACATTGATAACTTTAGGGACCAGCGGAATAATCTTCCTGTTAAGTGTTTAATGGATTTCAGCCATACTAAGGCGGCATGGTCCGTGAAAATGGTGAATCTAGTTCCGTGCAGATAGCAGTGAAATTTCTCAACAGAGTCAACAATCGCGAGACATTCAAGTTCCGAAGCACTGCAGTTCTTTTCATATGGTCTTAAACCTCGTGAATGATATGCTACAGGGCGTAGTGTTCCATCAGGGTACTCCTGTTTTAGGACACATCCTATCCCCTCTCCTGAAGCATCCACAAATAATTTACAAGGGTAATTTGGATTATGTATGGTTAGAATCGGTTTGGAAATTAGTGACATTTTAAGTGTTTCGTACGCTTGTTGACGTTCGTCGTTCCAGTCCCATTTAACGTTCTTTTTTAATAACTCATTTAGGGGTTTTCTCAATTTAGCGTAATTTTTGATAAATTTGTTGTATACATTGACACTCCCTAAAAATCCTTGGAGTTGTTTTACGTTTTTTGGTGGAATTAATTTCTTGATAGTTTCTATGTTTCAATTATTTGGCGACATCTTACCCTCTCCAATCTCATATCCTAAAAAGGATATTTTCTTTTGCGCTAATTGGCACTTTGATAACTTTAATTTAAGATTTTCTTGGACACAGATCTGGAATATTGCTCGGAGATCCTCTAAATGTTCTTCCATAGTATTTGAGAAAATGATTAAATCATCAAAATAGTTCAGTGCGAAGTTAACTCTATGTTTGTTTAATATGTGTCGCATGGTTCTTTGAAAAATCGCGGGAGAATTTTAAACCCATAAGGCAATACCTGAAATTGATATAACCCATAATTGCAGGTGAAGGCTAATTTTTCTTGACTCCCCTCCTCTAAAGGAATGTGCCAGTAGGCTGAAGCAATATCTAGTGAGGAAAATATCCTAGCTGTACTCAATTGGTCCAAAAGGTGATCAATACTGGGTATTGGCTCTCTGTCCGTTTTACAGATCTCATTTAGTTTTCGGAAATCTATACATAGTCGGGTTTTTCCTTCTCCTCTCTTGTGGGCCAGAGTGACGGGGCTACTGTAAGGTCCATGTGAGGGTTTGATTATTTTATGTTTTAACAATTCGTCGATTTGGGTCTTAATTTCTAAATTGTCTTTTTGCGACACTCTATAGGGCCTCAAAGCTATAGGTAATTCTGATGTGGTAATAATTCTAGCAGGCTCCATATTTACTCTCCCAATATCATATTTACTTTTAGCAAAAATACCAATAAACGATGACAATAGAGGAATGAGCTCCGACGATAGATTCATGTTAGCAAATTCAGGTAATTTATCCTGAATGGCATTCTGAGTCTTAGAGTCTTCAGTCAAATCAAGTGTCTTCCTGATTTGCATAGACGTTTTTGGATGCTCATGTTCTCCATTGCCATTCGTTAGCATTATATCATCACAATTATTTTCAATACGACCATAATATAATATAGCACAGTTATTATCATCAGGATATTCATTTATCAATTTACTCGACTTACATATATCATCACAATTATTTTCAATACGACCATAATAAAATTTAGCACAGTTATTTTCATCAGGATATTCATTTATCAATTTACTCGACTTACATATATCATCACACTCACTTATAACAGAACTATAATACTTTTTAGCACAAATCATATCATTAGAATTTTCAGTTACTCCCTTACTTGGATTATATTGGTTATCTACAATTTTATTAGAATTATAAAAATATTTCGTCTCTATGAATATGGTACTCTCGACATCCTCCTGACTCTCATTGTTATTATTATTCTTATTTTTTATATTAGAATTGAGATGATATGAAACATTATGATAACAACTCGATAATTTGTTAAGAGTAATATCTAGATTATCCTGATATACACTACAATCACTTAATTTAATATTCAAGTTAAATAATTTAATATGTGGCAAAGATAATAAGATGTAATTCAAATGGGTATCTATAACATACACTTCAATAGTTTTGGTTAGATCACCTATCGTAGCTTCTACACTGATAATTTTAACAATAATAATCTTACCTTGCGTTTGTTGCACTGTTTGCGGTTCCATGGGTCTTTCTTTATAGGTAAGTCCAGGTAGCCAAGATTTTGGCATGATTGTCACATTTGAACCGGTATCCAATAAACACGGAAAGTTCTTACTGTTTGACACTCGCAACATAGTCTTTAAGAATTGTCCGTTATCATCACTATGGTGGTTGACTGTCCGTTGCCTGGGAGGTGTCATTAGATGTCAGGCGGATCTGCACATCCTCGCCAAATGTCCGGCCTTTCCGCATCTGTAACATAACCTTTGTGTATTATCTCGAGTTGATAATCTATTTAATTGTGGCGGTCGTGGGGATGAGTAGTTATTAGGTGTGTAGTTGTTAGGTGTAGTCTGACTCCAAGGTCTCGTTCCATTTTCTTCAGCTCTCGGGGAATAACGAGGTGGCTTCTTCCAGTTTTGCGTCAAAACATTCTTTGGTTTAAAAACCTCAGCAGTTGGGTTCAGGAACGTCGGAGGTTTTAAATTTTCTCGAATTCTTAGTTCCTCATCTATAAATCCAGCATTTCTTCGGTTTTTCGATTTTTCTTCCCTTTGCTTCTCTCGTATAATAGGAGAATTTCCTCCGGGAAAATAGTCCTGATCTTTGCATTTATTACTTCATTGTCCTGGTTCACTTCTAAGTTCTTTAAGCTGCGTAGGTGTGTATATAATTCCGTGATGCTTGTTCTCAGGGCGGGAAGGTCGTTGGAATCTTTTATCGGGCGGATGGCTAATATTTTTTGAATGTGGTAATCAATAGTTCTATCGGTATTCTCGTATCTCTTCTTTAATATTTGTATTATATCCGGGTAGTTTTCAGCTGTCACTGCGAATCCGGCTATTGTTTTGGCTGCCTCTCCATCCAAAAGAGAGATTAAATAATTCAATTTTTCCACTCAGGATAATTCTTTCCGGTTGTTGATGGTGGATTCAAATGTTTGCCAAAACGACATCCAAGTGGTTTTGTCTCCGTGAAATTTTTTTAGTTCTATTTTTGGCAATTTTGCGGTGATTGGTTTCGTATCTTTAGTAGAGGGATTGTCAGTTGATTTGTCTTCCAGGACTTCCTTCTCTTGTGTTATTTCAATAATCCTATGTATGGTTTCAAGTATTTTAGTTTGATAGGTCTCTGAGCTTTCCATATCCGTATCTAGTTCTCCTTCTTCCGTTATCATGTCTGCAACGTTTTTATCCAAATCATATAATTCTTGCCGCTTCATTTCCAGTTGATCCTTTAGTGCATGTAATTTACTTTTATATCCTGGTTGTTGTTGAATTTCTTCGAATTGTTTAATTTGTCGAGAAACCGAGCCCCTCTGAGCTTTTCTTGTTCTCTTCAGAACTTCCATCTTTTAAAAAACGAAACTGTCTTTCAACTATATTATCAGTGAGCTATCACCGCATTCTCTTCCTTCGTAACGTGGGTGACACATGATACCCTGCTCGGTTCGGTGTGGGGAATTGGGAAGCAAGGCTCGTCTGCCATGTTTGTCCTTCTTGTCTTCTATTGCCTTAAAAATGCATATAAGTCCATTTAATCAATTTGGTTTCTTCTTATTAAAGTCCATTAGGTGTTCCTTCGCAAAGTAACATTCTTGTCGACTTGTGACATTTCACCACATGATTTCCATAACAACAAATAATAAGCAGAAACGATGAGGCAGAGTTCTATAAAATTGCAGTCCTTTATTTCAGAAGAGTTGGGAGCGGATATCAGAGCGTCTTTCTAGCATGACGCGAAACATACAAGTGCTTTCACATACACAGCTCACAACAGACTGCCTGCTCTCTTAGTCAGGGTCTGTACCAAAGTCAGCGACTGTTTACATCAACACAGATGTTTTTCGTGGGTGGTGCGGTTGCTATACTAAGAAGCACATTGGGTGCGCTTTATCTTTATGATATTGTTTGATACTTTTGATCATTTATCTCTGGCACCTGCAGCCATTATCTCTGCGATATTGTGAACTGCGGATTTTAGATGACTAGAGACGGGGTTTTGTTACTCCTTCTGGGCGGCACGGCTAATACTCCTATCAACTGAAAAGAATTTACTGTGTTGTTTTCCCCACTGGAATTTGCAGATGTTCACTTGCTTTTGGGTGGGCTATTCCTGAGAACAGGGTCCTCTCATAACAGATGTGGGGACCCGAATTATAGAAATAGACGAGATTCAACTTATAATGTCACATATATATATATATATATATATATATATATATATATATATATATATATATATATATATATATATATATATATATATATATATATATATATATATAAATATATATATATATAAATATATAAATATATAAATATATATATATATGTATATATATATATATATATATATATATATATATGTATATATATATATATATATATATATATATATATATATGTATATATATATATATATATATATATATATATATATAAATATATATATATAAATATATAAATATATAAATATATAAATATATATATATATATATGTATATATATGTATATATATATATATATATATATTTATATATGTATATATATATATATATATATATATATATATATATATATATATACATATATATACATATATATATATATATATTTATATATTTATATTTATATATTTATATATATATATTTATATATATATATATATATATATATATATATATATATACATATATATATATATATATATATATATATATATATATGTATATATATATATATATATGTATATATATATATATATATATATATATATATATATATATATATATATATATATATATATATATATATATATATATATATATCTGTGGCTTGGTACAAGAAGTGCCTAAGTCAGTTTTTTCCAAGATGACATTGTTCCCTTATGTCTCTTTAAAAAAATATTGATTTCATTGTAAGAAGTACCCAAGTCTGTACAATGGTTTGGAAAACACTTTTAAAGTATCGGACAGACTTGGGTACTTCTTACAAAGAAAATATTATTTTTTTAAACAGACATAAGCAAACAAAGTCATCTTAGAAAAGACTGATTTAAGCACTTCTTGTACCAAGCCACAGCTATATATATATATATATATATATATATATATATATATATATAAACGTACACACATACATACATCCCTGCGGCCTCCGACTTCCGCAACTGCACAACCCTACCGCGGCGCTCATTTCCCACTCGCCATATGCATCTGGAGGCTGCATAACCCTTGAGGACGAAAAACATTTGCACGTTCTTTGAAAACAAACTTTATATTATTCTAAATAATTCTAAAAAAATTTTTTCAATAATTTTTTTTAAAAGCTATGTACCAACGCATTTAGGCTATGCTGTGTCTTTGATTGAGAGTGCTGATGTCATACAGAAGGTCGTTCGCACTTTATGGAAATGATTTTGATAGTTAAGTTTTATGTATAAATGTAGTATTTTCTATCTGATAGCCATAGTTCTTAACAATAGCTCTAGCTCAAATTTTCCATGAAAGCAAATTTTTCCTTTGTACTGTCATGTCAATTTTACCCCATTCCTCTTGGACCGTTTTCCAAAGTCGGTTCAGTGTTCTTGGATGCCTTTTTCCTGAGGCTCGTTTAAATAAACCGAAAGCGCAAAAGTCCATTGGAGACGTGTCAGGGGATTTTACAGGTATTTTATTAAATGTGATACACTTTATTCCTGTTTGTGATTCTTTCCTTGCTAAATAAGCGGCAGTAAATTAGACGTGTGACTAGAGACTTTGTCCATATGAAGCTCAGCATTATCAATGCCCTAACCGTATAGGGCTGGAATTTCTTCTTCAAAAATTTGTTCTAAAATTTTCTGCTAATAGTAGAGTGAATTAATTTTGGCTTTACTTGAGACTTTTTTGATTTTTAAGTTGCCGTTGAAACAAAATCCTGCAACTATTATAAATACCTTTGGAAACTTTTCTGTACACTGACGAAGCTATTTCGTATGGTCATTTCCGTTTGTTGTGCAATAAAAAATTGATCTTTTTTATTATTGTCACTTAAATATACCCATGCCTCATTGAGAGTTACCACAAATTTCCATTATTCAGGAGCTAGGTGTTTTTCATATAATTTTCTACAATTTGTTTTTTTTCAGCAGTATGCTTTGGCAAAAGCACATGAACTTTAGATTTAAACAACTTTTGTAACTTCAAATCTTTATGAATGATTTTACTTACAGTGCCAGAAGACATTCCTAGTTTCGATGCAATAGATCTTTGAGTCGGCGGATTTTCTTTTAGGATCAGAGACTTCACATTCTTGATATTTACCTGCGTTCGAACAGCCTTAGGATGAGGTTTCGCGGTCATGTTTTCATTTTTATTTTAAGTTAGATGCTTTTTTCCTTTCAAATTTAATATATTATAAATATCTTTTTTTTGAAAGCCATATCCGCGATATTTACACCGTTTTATAATTTGTTGATACGAATGTTTCTCCTCGGAAAGCGCAGTTAAGTAACCTTCGAGCAATCTATCAGTTTTAGGAGCCATTTTCAAAATAAATATTTTATTTTACATTCCAATCGAAGGAAAACAGTAGCAGAAAATTATTCTGATTTTGTCAACTTTTTATCTCAAAATGCAAACGACAAAAATAAATTGCAAAATCGTTTCCATAAAGTGCGAACATTCTTCTGTATTTGTCTACAAGGTTGTCAAATAGACTAGTGCCTAAAGTTTAAAATTAATTCCGAAAGGCTACAGAGGCCCATGCAAACAATGGAACTCGAACCCACAGACATTTTTACCAAACACCAGTGTCCTAGACATTTCGTCATTCATAATGCAAGTACGTTGTATGAATAAAGAAAAAGTGGACATTTTTTATAAATAACATGTGCAACTTATATAGCTTTTAATTTAAAAATCACAGCAATTCCCTTAAAAAAAGTCGTTTATAATTGTAAATCTAAACCTCAAATCGTATCTAAATTTCATTCTCTGGAATCAGAAATACTGAATTTCTGATTCCACAGCAACGTGACCTCTCAAATTACAAATTGAAATTCTATTCAAAAGACGTAAACATGATTTTTTTTCAGATTTCTGATTTCAGGTTAAATTGAAATTAAATAGCTCTAGAGAAATTCAATTCTCTGACATCAAAATATAATAATTTGACTTTTATTCGCGTCAGCATTTCATTTTATCGCTTCGGTCTTCTAGAAATTTGAGAGTGCAATTGAGAAAGACTCTTGGAGCACAATGAATTCTAAGATTTCGATTAACGAAATATTTAAATTAAATTTTTGATTGAATAAAATGATATGATAAAAGGAAAGACTGAAAAACATGTTCTATATTTAATATTATGTAATAGAAGGTTTAACTATTCAAAGCATGAAATGTTTTAATTAATATAAGAAAATGTTTTAAAATAATAGAAAGGTAAGAAAATATTGAAAAAAAAATTAGAATCGATCACGCACACAAAAAAATAATTTTTTTATAGATGTGCATGTTTTTTAGTTATAAAGATTGGGTAGGAAACATTTATTTATAGCCATGTGGCAACACCATGTAGTTTAGGTTTAACAGTGAATGCATTCATTATTGAATACATTTAATGTGCATTTTTATTTTATAAATTAAATTTTCTTCAATCTTTTAATTTACAAACCAAAGGCCTAAAAATTTAAGTTGGTATCTTCTGCTTTCAACCCTACATAAATGATCTGGTATACTATTTTAAGACACCACATACACGTGTGTCAGATAGTTTCAGTATGGTGGTTAACGAAGCATAACTTACACTTCGATGTCATGAAAACGATGTCATTATGATACTTTTTCGATCTATTTATCTATGAACATCATAGTCGCTTATTTGCAAATTTACGCCACAAACTATTTTCATTTTCCTTCGGTTAAATTTTTCTAGGAACATAAGGCATTAAATATGATATGGGACGTTAAATATGATAAACTAGCTTTGAATATGCCTTGGAAAATATACTTGAGGTAAAATTTTTGCTTTTATCTCTTAAGGAGTAGTTTCAAGTTGAAAAATAGGAGAAAAATATTAATGGTCTTTTTCAGGCAGGTTTATCTAATGCATAATTGTTTATAAATATTTTATTATTTCCCTATTTAGAAATAATATTTCGATATAAAATTCTATTTTCCCTTAAGAAATATATGTTTTTGCAGCCAACGCTAAACTATTCTTAGAATTTTCGATTCAATATCAATTATTCAAATATGCACTGTCGCATGAAAAATTACATTTAAAAAATTAAGGTACTGATGTATTCATTAGTTGAAATTTATTGACAATATTACAACACATTGTTACGATCGATCTGCTACGCAATAAAATTTTTCCGTAGCCGCAGCTTTAAGCGAATGTTTATTTGTGTAGGTTTGAGCTCTTAAAAATTTATCATATTTGTTGTTATTTTATATGACACTGTTCGCATTGTTCTTTCTTTTTGACACTGAGTACTTTTGATCAGTGATTTCATCAGACATCCATCATTCACCAAGCTATTTCTAATTGCAACTTTGCTTTTGTACGCTATGAGTGATGTTTATTGCCCTCTGTTTGAAGACTTTTTGGTATTCCGTCTTTGCAATTTGTCGAAGAAAAAAAAAGGGGGCTAAAATTGCGAAGGAAGCTAGCCAGGAGTTACCGGAAGACGATGACTGATCTTTTTGATGAAACTACTACACAAAGCTCCCAGGACGAATATTTCATAGCCAGACTTCCTAAACCTCCCGAAAAAACCTCTTAAATCTCCTAAGTCTCCGAACGTACTAAATGGCAGGTTCTGAAATGACTGCCTTCAAGCATGTAGCTACTCGTATATTCGGGCCGAAGACGTTTTGTGGATTTCAGATTCGTTATAAATGAGTCCTCCAACCCGAACTAGTTGCACCTCTGCACCCTCGCTTCAAGAAGAGAGTAAAGCGCCTAATTTTCAGTTGTTTTACGTCTGGAATAAAGATTAACTACACATAAGAACATGATCAAAATTTCCTGAAGATTTCTCCTCGAAAAACTAACTTTTAAAAAACTTTATTCTTTATTATGTGCAATCATTCGCGGTTTCTGCATGCAGACGACATAGTCGATAACCATGAGGCGCACCATAAGAAAGAAAGCCGTTAATATCAGGGTCACATCTTGCTCTTCACTACTTAAGCTAACAATAACCAGCTAGTCCACTTCTTCCCCAGAGCCGATAACATCAGGCTTATTTTATCCTCACCTACTTTAGAGTTGACAACATCAGACGCATGCGTTGTCTTTTTCAGGGCCAACAAGACCAGGTTATGAAGTATATTCGCCAAAAAAATTATAATAATCGTACCAGCCAATCAGAAATGTAAGACACACGCAAGCATACCAACAACGGGCTATGCGGTTGGTATCGCTGTAAATAGGAGTTTTTATGAAGCCAACTTTCTAGTTGTACTTTCCAGGCAACGATTCTTCTTATCAAAGAAGAAAATGCTAAAGATCAAATGGGTTTTCAATACCTCACGGTTCGTCGATTCGAAAATAAACTTGATCTACTGATGAGCAGCGTAAATATTTCCGAAATCATTGACTCGATTAAGAATCGATGATCGCTAAAATGTCAAAGATCTAAACCCATTTCTTATCTAGGAAGACTCTTTAAAAACCCTTTTTACTTGTTCCTATCGTTATATTCCCAATGTTTTCATGAAAACCTCCGTGTGTAATTATCAGATATTGCATAAAGTCCTCAATATGTTTGTAGAATGTTTCTTTTTCCGGAGAGCTTTTTGAATTTTCATTGTACCTCGGTTACTGTAAGCTAATGCTTAGAAAATTCCGGAATACTTTACGTCAAAGCTTTTACAATCATCAAACAGAAAGTTTCAGTTAATATGTAGCAAACCTCGTCAGAATAGTGTTAACCGGACGATGGCCGAAGGACTAGAGAGGAGCATTCGTACCAAAGCTCCCTAAATTGATCCCCTCTTTTGGATGTTTGTAGTCTTCCGAAAATCGACTTGAAATGGTAGGTCACAGTCTAATTAGCCTTTTCGTTTAACAAAAGGCGATCGGGGCACTTCCAACCAATTAGAAACGTGCTAAGAAACTCTAGAGGTGTTAGGAACAGAGGGGTCTCCACTGAATTTTAAATCCTTTATATATTTTTGAAGTGTATTAATACTTAACTATTTTGTATTTTTGACATTTATTGGGAGCTACCTCCGAAAATATGAATTTTGCTACATTACGAATATTATGTCAGCCATTTAGGAAAAATCACTAATAATTCTCAAGCTGCATATCCCACCATCAAGGTAACGAATATTAACAAAAAAAGGAGAATTGAATTAATATAATGAGGATATGTTATTTTGGATAACTAAATTTATAATGGATAGAAAATATTTAAATTATTGGAAAACAAAACTTTCTTTTGGTGCAGTATCAATAATAGGTGGGATTCTGCCTAAAATAGACGGTGGGTTATATGAGATCATGTGACCATTTATTTGATAATACAGGTTACTATAAAAAATTGTATGATGTTTTAAATAAACCAATTTTGGCTGTAAATCTGATCTGTCTTTGCTAGTTAAGGAGTACTATAATTTTAAAATCTCAGTTATCTCTCGTAACAAGTATATTATATCTCTCTCTGAAGGTAATTTATGTTACATCGTGAAATTTATCATTTTATCGTGAAATTTATTATTTTATCCGCTCTCTATTTACCCTTCTTTTGTCCAATATTTTGTAAGTCTTCCAGTTATAAGATATTTATTTTTAAATTTTATTTTATTTTATTGCCAAATGGTACTTTTTCTCGCCATTCCCACCATTAAAAGCGTTTTTAAGCTGAAAACATCGACGAAATTTACGAGTAGAATAAATTCCGCTGTAGTTTTAATTTGTCTGATAACCTTTAAAAACTTGAAAGGCAATTAACGTAGAATGCCGTAAAATGAGCTGACTGACAGACAAATTGATGTGTTTACGTGAACAGAAAGTAGAAATGTTTCGTAGTTAAACATGCATGCAAGAGTAATGAGCAAGCTCTTTTGCAAAATTGCATTTGGTCATTGTTATGAACGTAATGATTAGGCTTTTATCCATTGAGCAACATTTCAAAGCATTTCATGCAGCAATGTTGAATTATTTCCTATGAGCAATTCTCTAAACAAGGCAGCCTACTTACTTAATTATACATTTTAGTATTCATGAGAGAAAAACGTTTTTATAAAAATATATTTACCAGATTTGAATGAAAATTCATTCGCCATTTACTTCATATTGTCGTTTTTTTTACTTCACGTATTCTCTGTGATACAGATGTAATTAAAAGTACATGTATTTGGAATGAACTGCTTGTGAATGATTTTGTGGTAAAAATTTGCACTCTTTTTTTGGAGGGAGGGGGGGTAGGGGGAGGAATGGTTTTGATCATAATTTGCGTTCTCCAGTGGACTGACACTTCTTTTCAATTACTCTCCAACATTTAGAGTGCATAAAGCAACTTTTTTTTGTAGACATTAATGTATCCGAAAAGAGTAAATTTACGAGGAACTGGATCTTAGAAGACACAGAGGGGGCGAGTATTTTTAGTCCTTCATTCACGTGAGGAAATAACGCAAAGTATGAGGGGTAGAGGTTCTCAGTCAGTGGTATGCGCACCCCTCGGGGTATTACGTGCTATACTGTTCGGGGGTAAGCGGTAAAACCAGCTTCTCGGAATCATCAGTACCGTATCAGTTACAGCACTGCTAAAAGTGGTAAAAATGCACACCATCGCTGAGAATTTGATTTTTCCTTCCAATAAAAATTCCTTTCTATTTACATTTACAGAAAAATATCAGCACACCATCGCTGACAATTTGATTTCTCCTTCCATTTAAAATTCCTTTCTATTTACATTTACAGAAAAATATCAGCACACCATCGCTGACAATTTGATTTCTCCTTCCATTTAAAATTCCTTTCTATTTACATTTACAGAAAAATATCAGCACACCATCGCTGACAATTTGATTTCTCCTTCCATTTAAAATTCCTTTCTATTTACATTTACAGAAAAATATCAGCACACCATCGCTGAGAATTTGATTTCTCCTTCCATTAAAAATTCTTTTCTATTTTCATTTACAGAAAAATATCAGCACACCATCGCTGACAATTTGATTTCTCCTTCCATTTAAAATTCCTTTCTATTTACATTTACAGAAAAATATCAGCACACCATCGCTGAGAATTTGATTTCTCCTTCCATTAAAAATTCCTTTCTATTTACATTTACAGAAAAATATCAGCACACCATCGCTGACAATTTGATTTCTCCTTCCATTTAAAATTCCTTTCTATTTACATTTACAACAAATATCAGCACACCATCGCTGACAATTTGATTTCTCCTTCCATTTAAAATTCCTTTCTATTTACATTTACAGAAAAATATGTCCGCAAAACTGACGTTATCCCATTTTCATATCCCAATTTCTGTAAGAATTCAGGACAAGTCCGAAGACTCAGGCCCTTATTTTCCATTAGGCCTAGTAGTCCCGGGCCTAGGGGCCCCCGAAAATTTTTATTTTAATAGAAAAAATTCACAATTAAATTTTTTATTCTACGTTTCTTAATAGCAATTTTTTTATATATCCTTTCAAATTTGATTGATAGGTTCATCATATGTATAGTTTTATGTATAGTTCATCATATGTATATTATAGTGTATATAAGGGATTAATAAGTGTTTCTAGTTGAATTGTATTGGTGTTTTAATGATGAATTTAATATGTTGAATTGCTTTTTGTTATTTGATAATGTTCTAAGCTTCTACGCTTCAAATTACCAATTCTTAGTAAAATGGTACTTTCACAATGATTCATGATTATTTTTTTTGTGTGTCAATTTTGGAAATTTTACGCCCACATCAGTGTTAGGGGGCCGCCATCCCGAGTTGTGCCTATAGTCAAGAATTTTCTAAATCGGGCCCTGCAAAGACTTTGAATCAAATGTAACAGGTAGATTAAAAAAATCAGTAAATGGCTTAAATTCAAATAACTGGAACACACTATGATTTGCATAATCTCTTCAGGGGCTCGAAATCCCTCTGACACCGGGGTACAACCAGTGAAAAGAGTTTACATAGGGGGTACAAGGAGGAAAAAGTGTGAGAAGTGCTACCCTAATGTAAAAAAGCACAAATATCTTTAAACGTAAGTTTCTAATTGTGTTATTTCAAGACAATAGATCATTGTACTGAGAAATTAATTAAAAGTAAGTGGCAGATGTATGAAATATGTTGACATATATTTTTCATGTTATTCGAGGACTTTTGGATTATCCATAAAGATAGGAAGACTTTGGGACATTTTTTAGGGAAAAAGAGGATAGTCATGATTATTCGAGAAGTGAAAAATAATGGTAATAGCGATGTATTCGTAGAGACTTTCGTGGGAGTCTTTTGATTCTAAGAGTGGAAAACTCTTAAAGTTTCTAATTGAGTGATTCTGACCCAAAATCAATTGAGGAGAATATATGCTGCTGATCAAGGGGAAGTTTATCAAGGATTTGTATTACACAGGGTGTCCATAATTAAAGTCCCACTTTCAAAAGGCTGCAAAAAAAGAACCACTGATCAGAATGACTTCAAATTTGAACTGAATATACTGGAAGAAGGGAGAAACGATTTGGCATAATAAAAAAGTTCCAAAATGTATCAATAGATGGCGCTGTAAGCGGTTGGAAACTTTTTTTTTATTATTATGCCAAATCGTTTCCCACTTCTTCCAGTATATTCAGTTCAAATTTGAAGTCATTCTGACCAGTGGTTCTTTTTTGCAGCCTTTTGAAAGTGGTACTTTAATTATGGACACCCTATATGTTCATCCTTCAATTAGTATTTTTTTAGTATTTGTATCTATCATTAGTTCTCTGCACACCAGTAGCTATTTTGATGGACTGAATTAATGTACACCCCAAAGTAACCACTTGGCTGGCGATATATCGATGCCTCTTAACTATTTGCTTAAATGTAACTATTAGGACTTAGCGATGAATAGTGCTACAACTCCTACTCAGATAAAAGAAAAATGTAAGAGAAATAAAGCAATATAATCACTGTTTTTAAGGTAACAGTTAGTAAAAATTTTAACAGCTGGAATAGTGCATGCCACAGATAATCTATTTTTTTCCAACACTTATAGCGTGAATGTATTAGCATTTTATTAATCTTTAAAGATGTTTGAACCCGAACTATTAATAAATTTTATTTGGAAGTGTTGGATATAAGAATCTAATTTATGCCGAAGCAATTGAAAGCACGTAATTTTGTAATTATTTCATGATTCTTTATTTTCATTTTCATGCTCAGTTTTATATTATATCATCTGTATATTAATCCTTCGCCATTATTTTTCAATTATAAAGTTAATTATTGCTAATTTTTTTTCACTACAGGGGATAATTTGATAGACAAGAAAATGTCTGCGATTCTTTACCCTCGATAGCATTGTATGTTTTAATCAGCCACAATAGATATTAAGGATTGGTTTGCGTGGGAAAGAGAAAACTTTACAAAATTGCATAATTAGTACTTCTCACACTAAAATAAACACCATTTTTCTTAAATATTATTGTAAGATATTAAATATTTCAATTCTTAGTTTTCTAGTCTCTTTATATTGTAGAACTTGGAGTTATTTTTTTCACGTTTAAATATTTTAATAAGTTTTACTTATTACATATAAATCTCAGAATAATGAAGAAACGCTTTACGTGCACCAGTTAGTTTTAAATCACGCAAAACACTTATTAAATTTAATTATAAAATACGCAAAGATCAGAAAATGGAATGTTATATTTTAATTTACATCGGTTTGGCGAGATCGGTATTAGCATATTTTCCAATGCTCTTCCAATCTTGTTATGCAATGTTATTTTCTGCATACCGTGCAATATTCACTTATCAAATTTATATTTGCGAAATTTATGTATGATTGATGTAAATAATATACGATTTCTTTGTTAAGAATGAAATAAAGTCTGTCTGAAAATGAAATCAAGTAGTATTAGAGTCTGTCTGCGACGTTTTGAAAAGTATATATTATGGTAAACGTGGAGTCCCAGTCAGTCGTAGTTACTGCTTTTCTATGAATTTATGCTAAGGAAAAATGACAAGCATATCTGCTGTTGTTTTAACAATATAACATGTTACAACCGTATTTATGGAAGTGTTGTGACGAAAGTATAACACTTCTTGTGTTTTGTACTGCCGCTATCTGCAGATATAGTGTTGAAATACTTTGAAAACCTTTATATTTCATAATACAAGGACAAAATTCTCGATTGATATGTTTCCGAAAATTAAAGTTACCATGAATACAATTAGTATGAAGAAATTATGTAATAGTCAAGATTTTCTATATAACTTTCGATTTTATTTTTATTTCGTAATTAATGTTCAATTCAGGGGGGGGGGGGGAAGAAACGTGATGTTTCTAGTTTCCTAGCAATTTCTGATTTAAACTTTAAAATTTGCGATTTTATTTCTTCGGTATACACCCTTGTGACATGGAACTCGACTTTGTAAATATTTTCATTAATATATTGTTTTGTCACATAAAAATATATTTTCTAATCTCATAGTCTCGATACAGCATTAATTCGGTTCCATGCACATTTATAAGTGTATCTGTTTTATTTTGTAAGTCCTAAAATGTATGTGTGCTTAAAATCATGCCAGTGGTTTTTTGTACCGGTTTCCGGGAAGAAAGGAATGTTCCTCCCGGAGACAATTTAGCGTAACCTGTAAGAAGGTCATGTGCACAGAAGGGAAAATTACTTGCCACCCCTCTCGGCAATAAGGGGACTTAGCTTCCCCATATGAACGGCCTAGCAACATCTTTTAACCAATGATAACTGAATGGTGTTGATTGTTCGAGGACATTTTCTGACCTCTGCTTTTTCCAAAACTGGAAATTTTGTAATTTTTTTTGGGCAGTTGAAGTAAAGGCAGCGACTGAAAAGGACGTCTAGGTTGTCCTATCTTCAACAATTCGCCATTTTTTTGTATGCCGATTTCTCTGGTCTACTTTAGGATAGATTTAGTCAGACAACGACATTTTTTTCTTCAGTCTCCAATGAGGGTGGTGGTAAGTCATAAATAATTTGTGCTATAATTATCAGGCGAGAGCACATTAATAATTTAATATGTGTAACTAGAATTTTATGTGTTCTAATATTTTTTAATGTATGAAAATAATTAGTATGATGATTTCTGAGAAAATTTGTAATCAGTGATAAAATTAATATTAAGTAATATGAAGAGAAATTAAATATTAACATTACATATTAAATTTGAGTTTTTTTCTGTTAGTTGTTCCCAGACATGCGTCAGAATGTGTTTTTTCTCAAGTTAATAATTTTATAAAAAAAAAGTTCCACTATACGATGTTCTAATTATTACATGTTCTAACTCCACATAATATATGGTGCCGTCAATAGGCTCTTCGAGCTCTAGGATTTTAAGAATAAAAGTAATTATATAATAACACAACAATATGGATAAAATTTTTGCTTAGTTTATCATCAAGATCCTTAGGAAAATACAGAAAATAATAAAAAACAGTTAACTCATACCTTCCACTTTGTGCTCTCCAGATTCAGTTTTTCTTCCTAACGTCCTGTACACGTAAACGCATTAATTAGACTTGAAATAAACTCTTGTTTCCTTTTCCTACATTAATTGGTAGCTAAATTTAAAATCTTCTAGCAAAAATTCAATAAAGTACAGGTTTTTCTCTATCTATCGTTAAGGCAAGTGACAGTTTGAAGTCGTGGGAAATGTACATGTCTTGAACTAATTGCATTTTGCAAAAACAAAAAAATGCAGAACAGATAAACAAATTCCAACGAAATATTTTTCTCAGGGGAATAGAAAAGACAAATTGTCTTCCTGAGGAAAATTTAAAGTAAACGGGACGCAATTAGCTTAAAGTTTGAATCAGAATACGAAACTAGTTTACAAACTGTGATTGCAATAACTAACGAAAACTCAAATAAATGTATTGGGAGTCATTTCTATCCAACGCTGCTGATGTCTAAGAACACTAGTCTTTAAGGGGAAAAATTAAACAATAGACTAGAGAAATAAATTAATTAATTGTTTAAAATATGTGTGTAATATGACTGAGGATTATTTCATTGAAGATCACAAAGTGGTGCTGGGAAAATATTTTTCACATGGCAGTACAATTTACTCCGTACGAATTTCAGGCATTGGCTAGTTTATGGTTAGATTTTTATAAGGTGACATGTATGATGCAAGCTTCAAAAGGATTATACATTTTTGCAGGGGAGGGAAGGACAAAGAGTAGTTTTAATTACAAGACTATAACATTTCGTTGGTTGAAAGAGCTACAGCCATCTTTTGCTACACGAGTGCTAATCAGACAGGAGCCTGCAGCTTAACGTCCATTATGGACATCTACAACTGAGGGACTCGAACTCTGGTACCGAATCGAATACCAATTCCCTTGTTATTCTGCCATCGTTCCATACGATTGACAAATCATGAATGCGTCATTTTAATTTGTATATTTACATGTATAAACAATGGGGGACACAGTATGAATTTGTAAACTACCTATCAGAAGGATTTAATTGCTATGTGTTAATGTTTGATTTTTCATTTGCGTATTTACATATATAAACAAAGTGGAACGTAATATGAATTTGTAAACTACCTATCAAGAAATTTATTGCTATATGTTAATGGTTGATTTTTCATTTGTGTATTTACATGTATAAACAAAGGGGAACACAATATGAATTTGTAAACTACCTATCATAAAAAATTAATTTCTATATGTTAATGTTTGATTTTTCATTTGCGTATTTACATATATAAACAAAGGGGAACGTAATATGAATTTGTAAACTACCTATCAAGGAATTGATTGATATATGTTAATGTTTGATTTTTCATTTGTGTATTTACATGTATTAACAAAGGGGAACATGATATGAATTTGTAAACTACCTGTCGTAAAGAATTAATTGCTATATGTTAATGTTTGATTTTTAATTTGTGTATTTACATGCATAAACAAAGGGGAACATAATATGAATTTGTAAACTACCTATCACAAAAAATTTAATTCAATATGTTAATATTTGATTTTTATTTTTCCGCAAAAGCAGATGTTTTACACGGGGAGTTCCGAGTAGTTATAGCTTGTAAATGATGTTTTCGGGGTTTTTTTTTTTATAACATTATTCCAATCACTAATTTTTAATTAAACGTTTCACGTACGGAGTAAAACATCGAATAAATAAACTTAATTACTTCTTGTTTATTTTATTTTTAATTTTTATTAAGAGACGCTTTCTCTTTACAACCCACCGAGAGAAAAAAAATGCTAGAATTTCTTTCTGCATTTGTTTGTTTTTACATAATGTAATTATTTCTGGACAGCTACATTTCTCCTTGCTTCAAATTGCCTTTTAACTTAACGAAGAAAAGAAAGTAATCCTGAACTCTATTTAATTTCAGTTTGCAGATTTTAAGTTTAATAGCCAATTAATACACAACATGGAACTTTAAGTCCATCTAATGTGTTTACGTGTACAGAGATTAGCAAAGAGTTTTCGTATGCTGGCGGAAATATTAGAATTATACAAACGCTCTCTGACACATCTGAAAAGATGATGCTATAAGTATTTCACAATGGAATATTGCTGACCATTTTTAATAGTGTTCGAGTAAAGCTCGCGTGCGCAATGTGCCCAATATTAAAAGGGCCTGTTATGCCATTTATATTAAATCAGAACAGATTTCATTGGCATTTTTCATATATTTTTATATATCCGTACATCAACAATTTTCTTACAGGGTCGCGAAATAGCGGAATTTCTGATTCCAGTGGGGACTCTCTAACCAATTAAGCTTCTCTGACTCTTTGGGGAATTCTTATTTTGATTGACTTTGTAAGGTATACATAAGATTCGATTCACAAGAATCGAACTTTTGAGTGAATGAATTAAAGAAGCTGCTTGAGATAAGCTAATTTCGGCATACGCGCTTGGTATAAATACCATGCAGCTTGATGAATACAAAGGTTGTTGTTAAAGTTGATAGATAAGCGAGAGGGAGCTACGAGGTAAGCAATTCCAGGTGTTAACCGGCGCTGGTGCTTAGCAGGCCCAAAGTTTACGTGGCAGAACTGCTGGTTTGACTCTCTGCTGGTTTGTGAGTATGGCAAAGTGTATTTTTATTGAATGCTAATATATATATTCCGTACAAGTAGTACGTATGCTTAATGCTGTAAAAGCAAATTCTATATGTGCAGCGAATTCAATAAACATTGTTTCATGTATAAACTGTGTTTGTATCCAATTGATTTAGAGAGCCACTTCAAATTATATACACCCAAGTCTGGGTAGAAGTGAGCTATACTCTATAACTTTACTCGCGTGGTCAATTTGTTCTAGGCCTACAACATAGAACGTTGGCGCTTCACGTGTATTTTTACTTAATTCTGTCACGACTGTTATTTTTTTTATCTTGAATTTATATTATATATTCATCAACAGAATTTATGGCTTATTTCCTACGACGTTCGGTCATCTATGATTTTTTTCAGTCAGGAGATATGGGGGGAGAGAGCTACTTCAAGAAAAGAGAAATTACAAACTTTTTTTACTAATTTTCATTTATAATATTATCGTGTATTATTTAAAATTGTGTCATGTTATTATCTATAAGCTGAGATACCCACAATCTAAATTTGACCTTATATAGTTAAAATAGTCTTGATTGTCTAAATTTTAATATTTTAAGGTAAAATTTTGCTAATTTAAAATGTTCTAGCTGAAAACAGAGCAGAAAATTTAATTTATTACGTATTTTCCATAACCTAGAATCAAACTTACAATTTTTTAATCCAAAGGTACAAGGCGTTACGTGAGTATTTTTATTCATTTCAAATTGTTTTACTTGTAGTTTTTAAAATTCATTAATTTTAATTCGCCGAACTCAGTTTTTCCAATATGTACTGTTTCCTTCCACAATAAACCATCACGTCACAATTACGGATTTGTGTCGTCCTGCACTATAACTTTCAGCAGTTTGATTAGTAGATAAATTCCTAAACCTGTTTAGATAGCCCGGCTACAAGTGAAATTTTTATTTCAAATGACCTATCTTTTTCTATATCTCTTCATATAAGAGAGTAAAAAGTGGCCTATTCCATGATATGTCTCCCTCTCTCTCTTTGTGTTCATACAAGAGAGTATTAAAGGACCTATTCTACTCTCTCTCTATCTTCATATAAGAGTAAAAAGTGACCTATTCTACTCTCTCTCTCTTTGTGTTCATACAAGAGAGTAAAAAAGGACCTATTCTACTCTCTCTCTATCTTCATATAAGAGTAAAAAGTGACCTATTCCACTCTCTCTCTCTTCATATAAGACAGTAAAAAGGTGACCTATTCTACTCTCTCTCTTCATATAAGAGAGCAAAAAGTGGTCTATTCCAAGATCTCTCTCTCCGTTCATACAAGAGAGTAAAAAGTAACCTATTCTACTCTCTCTCTCTCTCTTCATATAAGAGAGAAAAAAGTGTCCTATTTTACTCTCTCTCTCTTCATATAAGAGAGTAAAAAGTGACCTATTCTACTCACTCTCTCTCTTCATATAAGTAAAAAGTGACCTATTCTACTCTCTTTCTTCATATAAGAGAGTAAAAAGTGACTTATTCAACCAACTCTCTCTCTCTCTCTCTCATCATATAAGACAGTAAAAAGAGACCTTTTCAAAACCAGATACCGAACCTGACAGGAGAGAAGTTGAACAGGTATCGCAAAGCTAGAGCATGTTGCAAGGAATAACTACTTTTAAGGGAAAAAGGGAAAAAAAGTGCTAATTCATTCAACCGAAACCAGTCATGAAATGGATGTGCCATTTAGGAAAAATGAGAAATCAAATAATACCGTGGAAGGGTCATCGAAACCTTATTTAAAATTTTAATCAATCCAAATTCCCATTCCTTCCGTTATATTCAAGAAATTCCAACAAACTGCGAAGATCATCTAACTGAGAACGACAAAGTGAGAACGGGATATCTCTTCTCATCTGCATCAAAAGAGAGTATTATAAAGTGAAGAGTATGATAAATTTAACCGATTACGGATCATAAATTGTCCTAGAGTGGCTAGACTGGGGGATGAGCAACGTACTTTAGAAACTTGAGCTCACAGACATAGTTTTGGAAATTCTTTTTTGAGTGTTACCAGAATATTATATATATAAATGAGATTAAAGCGTTTTCCAAAATTTAGATTGTATAACATTGGTTTTTTTCCAGAGTTTTGAAGATTTTTATTTATATATATATAATTACGTTAAAAATATTATAACTTCAAAAATTTATATTGTATACCATCTTTTTTTCAAGAGTTTTGAAGATTTTTATTTATCTATATATATATAAAACAGTTCCGTAACTCACTGACTCGCCGACTGACTGACTGACTGACATACAACGCACAGACCAAACCGCTGTACCTAAAGGGCTGAAATTTTGCATGGCGATTCTTCTAATGGTGTAGGGATGCACTAAGAAAGATTTTTGGAAAAATTCTTCTTAGATGTTTTAAAAATTAAATTTTTAAGCTGTTTTAGTAACTGTTTCTAAGTTTGCATTTAAAATAATAATTTTAGGGTTATGAAATTTATATCACCAGAAAGATCATGAAATTCCTTTAAAATGAAATCTTTTTCGAATCTTTACCTCCATTTTCTCATTTTTGGTGAATTTTTAAAGATTAAATTTTAGAATATAATTTGTTAAATGCTGATCACGTGATTTCTTTTTCTGGTACTTTAAATAAATTTATCGTCACATCCATAACACTGAAATAGACAGAAAAATAGTTTTTCCCTTCCAAATGCGGCAGACGATTGGACATTATTCAAAAAAATATTAAAATACAGTAAAAGATATTATGTTACAGTGGCTCCCAAAAATGTTCGTACACTTCCGATTTTCAATGAAATAGGGGGTCTATCCATTAATTAAAATGAATATTTCAGAATGGATATCTATATATTTAAGTTGGTAAGCCGACTTTTTGGGCAGTCCGTGAGAGCCCAAAACTGCATCAGTTTACTTCATTTTGGTCTTAAACGTAAGATTGTAATCTGTAGATCTGTCAAATTTGGTTTTTGTGACAGCAATTTCTATAAATTAGCGATAATCTTCAATTAAAAATTGATTTGTGCGCATGCTGAGTGTCATGTTTAAATCTGGCTTTATAAACTCACTGTTTCTGCGTATGCTCAGTGACATGTTTTAATGATAAACACGTTTATTCCGAGGAGTCTCTCTCTCTCTCTCTCTGCCATTTCTATTTTTATGATAATTATGTTTGTGAAATATAAGGTTAAACCTGATGTAAATTGTTCATTTTGAGCTGTTTAATTAGCGATAATTTACAATTGAAAAATTGCTTTCTTTGCATGCTCAGTCGCACTTTTAAATCTGGCTTTATATACTCACTTAGATCGAAGCCGTTTAAACATATTTTTTCCAATGATGTGTTGAGTATAATTTGTGTATTAGTGCATTTATTTACTATCTAGCCGTCATGTTTTGACGGGTACCAACTAGTTTAATAATAAGATTTATAATCTATTCTTAACAAAACTACAGGAAGTATTTTGAAAACATGGTAATACTTTATTTTTAAGGAACCAGTAATCAAAAAGTATCAAAAACTTTATCTCACAAAAGTCATCGTACACTGAAATATTTTCGGATAAATTCATAATTAAAATTACCGTCTGGCGCTTTATTTTTATTTTTGAATTGTGGTGGTATTAAAATATCGTTTGGCTTTAATTTTTGTTTGCCTACTCCGTAATATTCTATTTATTATTTAAAAATGGTTCGTAGTCGTAAAGAAACAACAAACAGCATTCGAAAATTGATTATTTTTCATCATAGTAGAGGTAAATCAGTTCGGAATTTTGCAAAATTACTTAATTTATCCCATTCTACTGTTCAGTATGTGATAAAACGCTTTAAAGAAGAAAATCGGACCGAAAACAATGTAAGAAAAGGCCGTACGGCAAAGTTAACAAAACGTGATCAGAGATTTATAATTAGAAAATTTGTGAAAAATTCACGTTTGAATGCTGTAAAAGTTTCTGCAGAATTTAATGAAACATTTTCTACTTCAATTTCACCTGAAACTGTTCGACAAGTTCTCAGAGCGGCTGGATTATGTGGGCGTTCTGCCCTTAGCAAATTTTTTGTGATTGAGAATAACAGAAAGCTCAGGCTTTCCTTCGCACTATGAATGATAATTAACTGGTACAATGATAAATCTGGATATATATATATATATATATATATATATATATATATATATATATATATATATAGTAGAATATCTATCTATCGTTTTTCAAGGGACCGACTGAACTGAATGATAAATGCGAGAAAACGATAGATACAGGAACATGCCAAAACAATATGATCGTTGCGATTGGGTGAAATAAACGACACATACGGGAAAACGATGTTCCGGGAAACGATCGATCGAGATTCCCCTGTGTGTGATATATATATATATATATATATATATATATATATATATATATATATATATATATATATATATATATATATATATATATATATATATTAAAGATGGCCGACAATGTAAAACTTATCTCGAGGTAAATAAATTTAAAGTTCTAATGTACAACAGGATAAACCCAAAAAAGTTCTGGTATATATTTTATTTCTTTTTACTGCATTAAACGTTCCTAAAATATTAATTTCATTATTTAGAGATAAGAATTTAAAACCTTTGATAAACAAGATGTTTTAAATGATGACATTATATGGAAAATTCGAAACTGCTCTTTCTGAAAAGTTCCTAATTATTAATATTTGTTCAGCCCTCGTTTAGCGAGAGATGACCATAGACCTTTATAAACCAAACATAAAATGTAAAATATTTAATGGATCACTTTGCTAATTGGAGATGGAATATGCTGTATTTCTGGCTTTTGGAGATCGTTATCTTTTTAAATTAGCTTTCTTCTTCAAAAGATTAAAATCTGAGGAAACAGAGCATATGAATATTAGCATATATTACGGCATACGGGGGACTATTCTAGGTCTAAATTCTGTGGAGTTTGTCAGTTTAAAATCTGCATTTCACTATTAAAGAAGGCTGCACTCGTAACGCCCCGTTTAATGACCAGGTTTTTTTTTACTTATTTTATCAGGCATTACCAGATAGGTAATTATGACGCCAGCATATAATAAATGAAAGCACAGAGATAAGAAATGCGTGGCTAATGGCTATAACGCCTGGGATGAAAAATTTAATGTATTTACAAATGACGGTCTGGTATACTTGATCATTAGATGCCAACGTGAGTATAAGTCTAGAATATTCAATGTCCCTTTTGATTAAAAATTGCATTATCTTAAGGAGACCCAGAGTCAGTTTAATTTTTTTCAAATTTATGTGTATTTCGTAACAATATTCCCCACAAATATGTGTCTTTATACAAAGTTCGTCAAACATGTAAAAAATTTTGAAGCAATATCAAGTTGTTTCGGAAAAAAATAATTAATTAAAAATGTTTAGATTTGAGATATCGGATGAACCCTTGAATCTATTTCGTATTTTGTTTTGTCTTAAACTTTAAAAATAATACGTTCCTCCTCAGTATTAATAAAACTTTTATTAATAAAATTGTTTTTAACAAGATATAGATAAAGACAAAGACCAAAGGATTGTTGTAAAATTTGTAGTTCGATACCTTTCAAGGAATTATTGATATATATATATTTTAAAGATGGCTGACAATGTAAAACTTATTTCGAGGTAAATACATTTAAAGTACAAATGCATAACAGGGTACGCCATAAAAATTTGTATATGGCTTTATAATCATTGTAGAAACATGGTGTTCGTGTTGTACATTCTAAAAGCTTTTAAGTATGTCTTTAGCCTAGAATACAAAAAAAAGCTTTTTTTTTAAGAATTTCGTTTTTCGAATCAATTAACGCATAAAAAGGAGAGTTGGGAAAAGATAGCCTGTAACCAATCATTTAGGGCTAATAATCTGTTTATTACCAGTATTGGCCTTAGTGTTTTCACGGATTAAAGTAATCTGCATTACGTATTATGCTCTATATGTACTGTCTAAGAACAATTCTCCAACGCATTCTCTCATTTATGATTTTTTTCATACTTTTAAAATGCTACTGGCTGTTACTTAGATTTCAAGATCTTGATTAATTTTAAAGATATTATTAATAATAACTCAGACACTTACCACTGTCTACATATTAACTGTTCTGTTCCTTATTTTACATTTGCCTGTACATCAATATTAATTTATATTTATATAATTTTAATTTCGTTTTTTATTAGTATCATTTACTCTTTTTCTACTGGTTGTCGTTCCTTTCCTTTTTCCTTCATTCGTGGTTCTCCAGATTTCAATTTTGATACTTTACTCACATGAAATAGTTAATTTTCATAATAATATCTCTTCCCGGAACCTTCTGCTTTCCATATAGATAAGATGCACCTTTTTACCACGAGACCATACCATTTTATTCTCCAACTAGCCGGGCTTCGCCTAGCTACGCTCAAGCCATCCGTGTAACATATTTATGTACTTCAGGCCCCACAAAAGAAAAAAAAGCCTACAAATGTATTAAATTCAAGTGAATTAATTCCTTTCAATTTTCATTCCCGTCGCTGCCGACAGATGGCAGCACCACTTCTCCAGATGATTTGGTTTCTCAGCAGTTAGTGATTTTAGAATGAAAATATCTCTAAAACTATTGAATTAACAGAATAAGTGGACGCAGAAAAAAATTATCAGTTTTCGAAGCTCTTTCCAAATATGTAACATTTATGTACTTTCATGAGAAAAAAAAAATACACCGATTTTCCTGTATATTTTTCGGCCATTTTTTTTCGAGGAGTGGCCCGCCCGGATGAGTTACGGTCACGTGATCTCTCGACATCCACTTGTCCCTTTATTAGTATAGATGAAACTCTCATAGAGATATCTGGTACTTTTAAAGTAATGGTATTATTAACAAATTTTTCTCTTTTCTGTCTGGCTGTCATCTGGCCCAAATAGGGCTTGTGAGTTCCAGCGTATGCACCTTATGTGAGAATGAAAATATGAATAAAGCTCACCTACTTGATTGCTCGAAACTAGACTTACGGCAGAATGGGGATTTCTGTGCTCTCTATTTGAGGACCAGTGAACTTATGTCCTGATCTCACGGTCTTCAATCATTGTGCTTCTGGCTTTTTAACTTTTTATCCTAGAATTTTAATGTTTTTAACTGATTTTAGGGATTTTTGGTCGTTCTTTCTGTCGTATCTTATGGTTTCTTTTTTGTTGTCCTGTGTTTTTATATTTTTTGAATGTTGGGTGAGGGGCCAGATATGTATGGATTAAGTTCCAGTCAGCCATATGTAACAACAACAACAACAACTTTTCTCTTTTATTCGTACGAAAGATTCTGAGACATCTTACAGAATAACTTTCATTTCAGTGAATCCTCCAATGTTTCTTTTTATCTTTTCCACTGAATATATAAGCTTAGTATATATACTGATTTATTATTTCAAGCATAACTGCATATATATAAAGCATAACTGCATATATTTCAAGCATAACTGCATATATTTCAAGCATATATATATATATATATATATATATATATATATATATATAAATGAACCGTTCAGTTATTTTAAATGATAAGCATGTACAGTTTTAAATGGGATTTGATAAACAAGTAATGAAACTTGCCTATGTTGTTAATTTTACTTTGCTAAAACTTTCATTACATCTCTTCATTCACGGACATTGACATTCTGGTGAACAATTTGTTTTTCTGATTTTTTTTTATCCATAGAGAGGTGGGAGGTTTGGGAGGAGGAGGCACAAATAATCTGAGTCCTTTTTATATTATTTTTTAAGTATTTCAAAAACTCTCTTCAATAAAAAAAAACTGCGACTCATAATAATTCAAAAATACTATTTAAACCACTAAAACTATTTACATACTCTAAAACTTTTGGCAAACAAAATAAATTTTGTATATATACGAATTTTTGACTGGTTTTTATGGATGAGGGTTGCAAAACACGATAAAGCTTTTCGGCTTCCTTTTTACATTAAAATTTTCAAGTTATATTCTCCAGAACTGTAATTCAATATATCGAATTACATCCCTTATATCTCAACCTTAAAGACATTTAAGATGTACATGTCTTAAGGAAGAGTGTTTATTAGACTTATATTAATATCTATCACTCTTTTTTGATTAGTTGATATCAGACAAAATGTTATGTATTATTTTCGTTCAGCAGAACGTGAAATAGTTCAACAACGAGCTTAAGTAAGCTTATCTAGCTTTGATGTCGATTCGTAACAAACTTCAACTAACAGAACGTGAGTGCACCATACAACGAATTTTCAGTCATGAATGGAATTAAGTCGTCGCTGAAAACGCGAAAGATTTTATAACTCAGAATTTTGTATAGAAGAAACTCAACCTGTTGTATTTCTATTATTGCTTCTAGAGCATATCGAATAATTACGTTGCACTCAGGAGTACGGAACACAATGTTCTCTAAGAAGTACATATTTATTTTTCCTCGCTTAAAAAGAACAATAGAATTTTAAGACACATATAACATATTGCATGTCTCTACCATTGTTTAATTGCCAGATTCAACATTTATATAAAGCTCTGTCTCCCCTCCCCCTTTTAAAGAGCAACCTTTAGGTACCCATCGAGTGTTCCAATACATAGTAAAGTAGCTTAGAGTCATTATATGGTTGAATACTCAAGACAGTGCCTGTCAAATTAAAACAAATTGTACTTCTTTTTTTGTGCACTGCTGTACATCTGTACTTTGAGTCTGTGTGTCGGTATGGAAATTTTCGGGATCAGACATTCTTGAAAGGTTATATCTGAAATTCCTTACAAAGTGTCACTGTCTAATTTCGCACAGCTTTCTTGGTTCAATTTTTAATCAATCCTTCAGATTCAGGAGATTTTTTACACTTTTCCGAACAAAATCGCCGGAGGAATTTTATATCTTCTAAAGGTTCATCGTGCCGCTCGCATAGTATAGTTGTTGGCATCTTGAGCTTCCACTCAGTGGGCTTGCGTTCAAATCCCGTAAAAGGCTTGGTCGTTCCCGTGTTTTACCCTCAGAGGTAAAAATGTTAACAACAAAAATGGTCGTCAATTCAACAATGTTAACAGCAATTATTAACAATGCTACAACTACAACATTTAAAGCAAGTATGTACAGCGAGTTAGAATATATACAGTTAGATAATCAGGATTGCTTCGGGTTCAACGACAGCGCGGCCTATCAGGCCTGTCTGACCAGGAGAGCTCCGTCTCTCTGGCACTCAAAAACAGATCTCTTTCTCGTGGACTATTGGGGTCTTCTTTTATACTGTAGGCGAATTCAAAGGGATTTTTATGGCGTTTGAAGTGCTCGTAAGTGTTCGAAGTTTATGGGATTCTAAATGTCACTATAGTGTCAAAAATCTCAAAAGCCCTTGAACCACTGTGGGATATATGCGTACTATAACGTCAAAACCGCACATTACAAGAACTTTATGGCCTCTTATCTTAAAGTTTATGAGACCGCCCAGATCAACAGTTCGCCGATAGATGACATGTTGAGGGATAGGAACGGGGTATCACATACTTATATAAATACTAATTTCATGTAGTAATTGAGACAGTGTCGCCCTCGAACCACTCTGAACCATGACACGAAGAAAGAAAACAACTCCAATCAAAAGGACTTCAGAGCTCAATCTGCATCTTCATGTCCGGTATCAACCATTAGAGGTAGAAGGGAACTTCACAAACAAAGAATTTACGGAAGAGTAGTTATTACCAAGCCACTTGTAATAGATGCAGATACAAGATATCGTCCACAATGGTGCCACGACAATGTGACCTAAGGTTGGCTTACCTAACTGGTGCTCCCATAATAAAGTTACCAACAAGATTGTGTGGTGTTGATGGGCGAGTGTCAGGGAATGTCAAGCCACTCCTTCGCTAGGAATATCCACGCCTGTATATGAGGCGTTGAAAGGCAAAGTGGTTTAAGTCACATTTTCAACTCTTTTCATTTGAGGGCGAATATGTAATCTCCATGTTCAATTTATAGTGGAATTGTAAATAGTTATCATTTGCAGTATTGTAATAATTGTTATGAATTATAATTTGTTCAATTTATGGTGGAATTTTTTGTAGTTTTTGCAGTTACACTCTTTTGACTTACACCACTTGACTTACTGACTTACACCACTTTGCCTTTCACCGCCTCATATGAAGAAGGATAGATCAGCAGTTCGATGGATTTGAAGCTGGACTGCACTTGGCTGCTTCGTTATTTGTGTTGCATTAGATTTCGTGTGTTATTTAATAATAAACTAGTTGGTACCCGTCAAAACATGATGGCTGGATAGTAAATAAATGTACTAATACACAAATTATACTCGACAAATTATTGCCAAATGTTGAAAATAGTAATTTTAAGAATAGAGAAATTCACTTTAAAAAATTACCATTGACACAGAGATATGGTTACTCAACAGCGCGAAATAAACAATTTCTGTCGGGTTTGATTCTATATCTCACAAACAGAATTAAAAATAAAAATGGCCGAGAGAGAGCTAGAGAGATTCTTCGGATTAAACAAATTAACATGCTTAGGCGGTCTTGTTCTTAGTATCTAAAGCCAGATTTAATCATGTCACTGAGCATGCGCAGAAAGCAAATTTTAATTGAAAGTTATCGCTAATTTATAGAATTTGGTGTTATAAAAAAGCAAATTTGACAAATCTACAGATTACAATCTTTCGCTTAAGAACATAATGAAGTAAATTGATGCAGTAGTTTTCTCTCACGGACTGCCCAAAAAATCATGCCGGATTGAAAAGAAAAAGGGAAAAAAAGGTTTATCATTTAGACACTTTTGACGTTTTGCAACAGCAAAATAATGAAAATAAGTGGATGAAAGCAAAATATTTTTTATTTATTAACCTACAACTTGCAGAAGATAGGACAATCAAGATTAATAAAAATATAGAAAACATTTTAGAAAATTATACATTCCTCGGAATCAGTATAATTTAGAATCGCATGATTTCTTGGAAGTAATATTTCCTAGAAGTATAATTGGTGAAATAACGTCACACTACATTCAAATATAAAATAAAAATCACTCGAAGAGGATATAACGTTTCCCGCTGCTGATATACTCTAAAAATCCACTGCGAATAAAAATATAATTAATAGAATCGAAAATAGATATAATAAGTAGATAGCGATTTCGTCATCTCCCGCGGTTGGAGGTATTAACCGTCTTCGGGATTTTTTATTACTACTTTCTCTGAAGCAGAAGTTCACCTAAATGTGATATTTTAAGACCTTTAGAGTGATTAAAGAATTTTTAAATGCAATTTTTATAAATCTTGAAAATGGAGTGTTTTGAAATTGCTTTCAAGTCGAAGTAGTAGTTTTATTTTTAACTAATTTCGTAAAATTTAAAAGAAAATTTCCGTTCTACATTCCAGTAAACAATTTGCAAGCTTTCTGGTAGATAGACAATGTTGTTCTTCTAGTCTTTCAAAGATATGTATACCGTATATCATCTCATATATATATACATATATATATATATATGTCTTCATTTTTTTGCACAATTTCACGGTACATTATGATATATTCTTCATACTCCCCTATCATTCTTCTTTCCTGCATTACACACAAATCCCTCCCCGCCCCCACTATTTCTATCGAACTCTATTTTTTTAACTGATTTACCAGACAAATGCGATAAAAATATAAAACTCGACAGGTCATTTTTCATGCTAGTCATAATCTCTTTTGTCATGATTTTCCTCCGTTTATTTTACGAAACCTGCCGCTGGCAACACTCTCTTATTCTCGCAATTTTCTGGCAGCCATTGTTCTTGTTTATTTGCCCTTGAACGCCGAAAGGATTTTTGTTTACTTTGTGATTTCGCGGCTTGACTCAAATTGATGCTAACTAGTTATAATGACCGTGTAGATGTCGTTTAGATGTCTGAAAGATAATGATGACAAAGCGCTTTGAACGAGCGCATTTTTTTTTTAAGCTCCATTGAATATCGTTGTAAGACTTTCACGGTAATTCTCTTTATTCCTTCGGCGTTCTCTTCTTGTTCGTTTAAAAGGATTTCAATTTTTTCTTGATAGCAGGCTGTTTAGGGATATAAATTACATCCAAATCAGGTTGGTTGAATAAAATATAGTTCTTTAGAATATTGCGGTTTTCAAAAAAAAAAATTAAATGATTTATTGGATTTGCGATTATATATTTTTTTCAAAGTAGCATATTGAAAGATCATTTTGATACTTAAAAAGAGTTTTTAAATGCGTTTCTTATTTGGTTTTGTATCAAAACCAACTTGTAACATGTTTTGTAATATTTACATTGTGATAGAATATTTTTTAAATGGGGTATTATTAAATGGGGTATTATGGGGTAACTTTCCATTTCACGCATATTATTTATAATTTTATAATTGATAATATTAAATTTTCACTGTTTTGATAATTAACTTCTCTATGCTCGATTAATGTATTTTTTGAGACAAAATAGTTTAATGATTTGCCGTCTCCAAAAAATATTAGAAAATATTTTTCGTTTGGGCTAGAAGAAATTTGTAATAGTTGTAGTTTCTTTTATGAAACAATGTGATAACAATATAAAGAATTTATACATACAATAAAAGTTTTTGAGAAGATTATTAAACTCTCTAATTTCACAAAACCCTTCTTAATAAATTATTTGTCAAGGGTCATTAAGAATTAAAAGGAATTTTGTTATAAATACTAAAATTTACACATTCTATTTAAGTATGAAAATAAATTTATATTTTTCATTTCACGTTATATTTTTGGTGCTGATAGAATTTTTTTCCTTGTGTGTGGGACTAATGACGACAAAGAAAATTAAAATGTAGGAATTTCTTGGATTGTTGATTTGTAAGTATTAACTGTTATGCTATTGATTTCAGTTAAAATTGATTTCAACTGTGACCGAATATTGCAATAGCATGGCTTATTAATGTATTTATGCATTTCAAATGTAAAGTATTATGATACTGATAATACACAGCAATCCGTGTCATTTTTACTTTATTGAATTAAAAACAGACTAGTTGGTGCCCGTCAAAACATGACGGCTAAATAGTAAATAAATGTAATAATACACAAATTATACTCAACACATCATTGCCAAATGTTGAAAATCATAATATTAAGAATAGGAAATACACTGTAATAAAAGCAATGTTGAACCCAATAAAAAAATATGGTTACTCAATAGCACGAAATAAACAATTTCCGTCAGGTTTAATTCTATATCTCACAAACATAATAAAAAATAATAATTACAAGATAAAAAGACTTGTTATATACCATAATTTAAAATTTTCTGTTGAATCCTATAAACTTGACAATTCTATGTATTTAATAAATACTTTAAAAAAATTTTTTTTGATGAATTATCCCATCAATTTGAAAGAAAATGAAGTTATTTGGAAGTTAACTTGCATTTGACTTGTTTGGCTTGTTGCATTTGACTAGTTCCCTTTCCGGCCAATAGATGGCTGCACCAGTCTACAAAACAAAATTAACTGAAAATGACTGAAAATGAATTTAATTCTGCTTAAATATGGCTAAAAGTATTAAAATAATGCATTGTCATCGTGTTCTGAGCTATTCTAAAAGTTTCAAATGTCTAGCTAGTCGCGAAGTTAGTTAAAAATCGATTGCAAGATTTGTACTGGACAAACACACACACAAACAAACACACAAGAAAGCAAGTTCATAAAAACATGGTAAAAATGGCAGAGAGAGAGCTGGAGATTCCTCGGAATAAACAAAATTAACATGTATAAGTTAACATGTATAACTTACTTTTTCTCACCGGAACTGTAAAAGAAGGTTATGAGGCCTCGTGCTTAGTAAGTATCTAAAGCCAGATTTAAACATGTCACTGAGCATGCGCAGAAACAAATTAATGTGTTTATGCGGCCTCGTGCTTAGTGAGCATCTAAAGCTAGATTTAAACACGTCACTGATCATGCGCAGAAAGCAATTTTTAATTGTAAATTATCGTTATTTAATATAAATTGCGGTTACAAACAACCAAATTTAACACATCTATAGATTAAAATCTTTCGTTTAAGACCAAGCTGAAGTAAATTGAAGCAGTAGTATTTTCCTTACGGACTGCCCAAAAAATTGCCTCAGCAAGTTAAATGTATAGATAATATCGAAGTTTAATTTGTTATATATTATCAATGCACTTTTTATTAACCACTAACTCAAAGGATCTTATTTCACTCCGAATCAAAGAAATTTTTATTCAAAGGATCTTATTTTTTATAGCACTAATTTCACGCTGATCATCATTTTTATCATTTCAATCCTCATTTTTTTTTAGCATGGAGTTCTTTTCCAAACAAGGACGAATAATTAATGCCAAATCTTCCGTTGCAATTAAATCGAAGAGATTGAAATCTTAAGCATAAATATAAAAATAAAACCTAGCCTGACAATAAAATTTAACAATAGATAGGACATGTCCAAGTAATAAAATATAGAAATTTTCAATCGATTTCAATCTGATCTTTTGTCACTACAAACATTTGTAGCTGTAACAATTGTGTATTTTTTTCTTATACATGTGCTTAAATAATACTTAAAATACTAAATATATGAATATAAGGTACGAAAATAAATTTAATTATAAATTCCTTACAATCACTAACAAGCTACATTCAGGAACCAGTCAACTTTTAATTTGTAATCATATAGTGATGACGTATCATAGTAAAATGATTCAGTAAATTTTTATTACTAATGCTGTAAAAATTATTCATTTTTTACTCTGACGTGTATACATGTACCTTAACAATACTCATACTATCAAATACATATTATATAGACCCGTGAATAATTTTAATTTGAAATTCCCTACAACCCCGAACAATCTGTATTCAGGTACCCTTCGACTTTTAATCTGTGATCATTTAGTAATGACGTATCATGGTACAATAATTCGGTGTCGCTCAGTGGCTAAGTGGTTAAGCCATCTGGAATGGTGGTTAAGACGTGGGTGTATTCAAAGGAACCCGTCAGTCTTCCACCTGTAAAAGGAGCAACCCATCGCCTGCAACCCATCGCTGGTGTCATCGCTTGTTAATAAAATTCTTTTGTGGTTGTGTGTTTCCATTTCTTGTATTCACATGTACACCGGACTGAGGTGTAATGTCGTCAGCCCCCAGGAACATTACCCTCCCCCTCCCCCCCAAAGAAGAAAAATAATAATAATTCGGTAAATTTTGATTGCTAATGCTGTAAAAATTTTGTCTTTTTTCCTCAAGCGTGTATACATGTACCTGATCAATACTTATACTATCAAATACATCAAAATGAGGTCCGTAAGTAAATTTTATTAGAAATTCCCCACAACCACTAATCTAGATATATATATAAAACAGTTCCGTAACTAACTGACTGACTGAATGACTGACTGATTGACTGACTGACATACAACGCACAGACCAAACCGCTGGACCTAAAGGGCTGAAATTTTGCATGGCGATTCTTCTTATAGTGTAGAGGTGCACTAAGAAATATTTTTGAAAAATTCTTCTAGTATTTTTTAAAATAAAATTTTTATGTTGTTTTAGTAACTTTTCTTAAGTTTGCAATTAAAATAATAATTTGAGGGTTATAAAATTTATATCACGAGAAAAATCCTAAAAATTACTTTAAAATAAAATCTTTTTCGAATCTTTACCTCCATTTTCTGATTTTTGGTGAATTTTTAAATATTTTATATTTGGAATTTAATTTATTAAATGCTGATCACGTGATTTCTTTTTCTTGTACTTTAAATAGATTTATCGTTACGTCCATAACAATGAAATAGACAAAAAATATTTTTTCCCTCCCTAATGAAGCAGACGATTGGTCATTATATAAAAAAATATTAAAATATAGTAAAAGATATGTTCCTCAAACTGTTCTATATTCTTTAGTATGTCCTATTAGATTTAAACTAAATATTTTCTTCTATATTATTTTGTCTATAAAAATATCTCTTACGATTATTTATAAATATATTTTTTTGTTTTTTTTACATCAATTGTATACATTGATCTTCGTATTTATTATATATATATATATATATATATATATATATATATTGGCATTAATTGCATACATTGACCGTTGTATTTAATTTGAATGTACTCCGTAGCGGGTTTTGAGCTCGTAATCTATATTCAGGAACCAGTGGCCTTTTATCTGTGAACATATGGCAATGACGTATTATTATAAAATGACTCGGCAAATTTTTATTACTACTCCCCAAGCATAAATCCTATTATAGCGCAATAAAATAATACCCCAAATGTAAAGTTTCACAACCAATTTTCCCATTCCATATTCCATATGAAATGGAAGTGTTATTGGTGCTTAAAAATGATCACTCACAACTCACGGCTCAAAATTTACTTAATATTTAATGCTAGATTATCGGACCATTTTCCGAATCGAATTTTCACGTGCCAGAGAAAGATAAGGGAAGTTCACCCCCATGAATGCTAGTGTCTAAAACGATGTTAAGATTTAAAGTATCCATAAAGTGGTTTAATGTTTTTCAGCTTGCATGAAAGTACATTCCGAATGGCTCTTAGTGAGTAAAATTTATGGATGCGAAAATGAAGAGGTATTACTTTAAAACTTAGCTCTATATATTTTGCGAGTGGCCATTTTTTTTGGTATTCTTATCAAGTTAATTCAATAATTTCTTTCTACTCGAAATTTAGTACGTAAAAGAAAACGCTCGTAAAGAGCTTGATGTTATGCAGAAAAATAATCTTAGCAGTATGCATTGCACCCCTCCTTGAATAACATAATAAATACTTAGAAACCTTAAGGCCGTCTGCACACGGAGCAACTCAAAAGAAACTGATAACTGACTCAAATCACAAACCAGTCCATGATGAGTCGCAACCTATGTAATTGAATGGAGCACACGGCGCAACTGGTTACAAACCCGTCGGACGGGTTTGTAATTGCATTTTTAAAAAGATTGCATTTTTAATTGGCATTGCATTTTTAAAAAGAAACGAAAAATGTACACAAATGTAAAATTTCTTTCTCTATGACGGAGTACAATTTTTTAAAAAAAATACTTGAATCCAAGTCGGCAGTCCGTGGACAAATTTTCTCCATAGGTTAACATTGAGGTGAGCGAATCCAATGGGGTTAGTACATAGCAACCTTAAGTTCTCGGATACTTTTGCAATCTAAATTTAGATTTACCTATTAATATTTCAAGTAAACTTACATAATTTTATGAAAATCAATAAAATATATGAAATTTTGAAGAAAAACAGCAACATTTTCAAAAATTATAAAAAAATTTAAATTAAATATATTAAAAAAATTTTATTGCTAATATAATTAACATGGTATTTTCTAGTGCATGAACTATAATTTAAGGAATATATGCATAAATAAAAATTTTAGAAGCAATCCAAGAATAATATATGTCATTTTTCAAAAATTGTTGATGTAAATATTCAAATATTCAGCCATAATTCAGAATGTTTTTAACTTTTTCTTTTGCTCTTAGTTCATGCACTAGAAAATAGTATAGAAACAAAGCACAAAAGGTTTCAAAGGGATATATTAATAATATTTTGAGTTATGTACTTTCAAAAAAGTAACTTATTTAAAAAAAGACACATTTTGAGAAAAAATCATTTTTAAATGCTCACTTCCGGTTTATCTGCATTTACTGACTTTTATAAGATCCTTCATAACTCTCCTTCTAATTATCGTAAAAGCAAAGCAAAAGCTGTTTTGTAAAGCTAAAAGTATTTCCTATCCAATAAAATAAAATAAAAAATTCATGAATTTTGAACGAAATTGACCATTTCAACGTGGTGAGATACCTTAAGGCTGCTATGTACTAACCCCATTGGATTCGCTCACCTCAATGTTAACCTATGGAGAAAATTTGTCCACGGATTGCCGACTTCATAGATTCATAGATTTTTTTTAAAAATTTTTCTCCGTCATAGAGAAAGAAATTTTACATTTGTGTACATTTTTCGTTTTTAAAAAAATGCAATTAATATTTTAAAACTTAAATTATTCGGGGATAAATCTGGTATAGTGTGTTTTAAACGCACATAAATTCCTTCGGTGGACGAAATTTATAAAATGAATCCTGTAGCGCTTTGCAGAAATGTTCAGGCTATCCGACAATACCAATTTTATTTGATTATCAGCATTTATGTACCTGCGAATAGTTGACAAAAAAATATTTTATATAAAAAATTTGGGGGCAGCGCTTAACCCCCCTATAGAGAGAGAGCCATTACAATCCCTCAAAATGTGAATCCTAAGGGGGGTGGAATTTTCGAACTGTCAACTGGACTCCTCCCACCACAAGAGTCTTCAAGAAGAGGAAAAGGGAAATACGATTTTTTTCTTAGTACATAGCGGCCTTAAGTCCTTGCAATATGGTGGATGGTAGAGCACTTCCCAGCCCCAGCGAGCAAACACGTCAGCCACAGTGTGCGTATAAGCATTTTACTTCCATCTGTATGATGCAACAAATTATTTCGTACGATAGACCGTTAACGAAAACATAGCTGTGTTCATCGTGTCACTGTGCATATGGCTCGTGATATTTGTGGGGACAGCTTATTTGTAATGTGGTTAGGCAGGTATGCGACGTACGTGTGGTGTAAGCTGCTTTCCGAAGTTATGCTGCGTGGAGGTTCTACAACAGTGTTGCCACGATTAAAGTTCCATCCCTCGTAAATTCATTTTTTTTAATGGATTTGTCTTTTTAGCTTTTTTAGGGAAAAGGGAGGGGGGGGTCAGCACTCTCTATCTATCGTGCATGCGTCACTATAATCAGCCAGACTGTATAGTCTCATGAAACTACCAGATCGCATGCGCTGAAGTCATCTTCATATCAAATAAATACAGTATATTGATCTTGCGTGTTCTGCAATCGTTAGATCTCAACTTAGATTCATAAGTCACAAGCTCCATAACTTTTCATGTTTTATGGTAAATTTAACGCTACAGTAGTGGCACTCTAATTTCGGTATTTTGCCGTTAACTTTATGGATGATTTCATTAAGTAGAAGCTCTTGTTTTTGATTTGAAATACTTTACGTAACTAATAACCAAACAGAATGTGTAAAATTTTGGCCAGCGATCGGGAAATTATGTGTCTTATGGAAAGAGAATGCCGCTGGACAAAACTCGAAAAAAAAAAAAGACTTAATATTAGACTAAAAACATATTTTTCGTCTTTCCAGTGAAAGGCTTAGACTTCGTGATACGACGGCTAACTCCATTCATTTACCGGTTTTTCAGGAAATGGTCGCTGTAATGCTTCTAAACATTTGAGAGGGGCACAACCATAGTGAACCAAGTCCATCTAAACTAAATTGAAGAAATCAACGTTTGAAGTTTTTTGTGTAACGTATGTGCAACTTTTGTGTAACGTTTTGTGTAACGAAGGTTTTTGAGAAAATGATTCACTATTGCAGTGAATAGAACATGTTTTTAAGTTACTCCAACATGAACTATCTCCATTTTTTTAAAAAAAAGGACTTGGTCCACTATGGTTGTGAACCCCTCATTTATGGATCCCCTTTACGTATTTCCTTGATACGTGGTTCTAAATTAAATATACTGTGGTTCAGATTCAAAGAACGTTACGCATAAAATATCAAAATGACGCTTTCCACAGCATGCAAACGACATAGCAAATGGAAATAAGCTGTTAATCAAACCGCTGGCCTATGTACCATGAACTAATGATTTATCGTCCAGATATTAACGAATGATTATACCTTGAATGATCAACGGATAACCTTTAACGAGTTCACGGGTGTTCCGCTTTTCTATGTTATTTTAAACTGTTACTTAATTGGTAAATGGTTGATGTGATTACTGACGATAAACATGGCCTAATCCCTGGATACATCCACTTATCAGAATTACATATTGAAGTAGCATTATGAGTGTAATAATTTCGATCACTGGCAGTCTGATTAGTTTATTGAAGGATGACCAATCATAGTGAGAATGATCGAAGCTGTTTTTCAATATGTTGATTGGTATTAACTCTAATAACTATACTGCCCTAGACAACAGCTCACTGCAATTTATAATGAACCATTGAATCTTATCGATCGTTGTTTACTCGTGCATAGTTCTCGTACTTATATCAATGAGTAGACGAAGCCTAGTTTTGAAGTTGATGTTTAATTGCATATTGGACGCTCATAATTTCAAATTCGTTGCAATGAATTTATCCACTGATAACTTTTTTTAAACTTAAAACACATCTTCGACTTGGAACTAATTCCGTATTGTACAAAGTCCCAAAAATAGAGAAAACACGAAGAAAACTCAAAACTTATTAAAGGTAAAGTATCTGCAGCCGTTTTTACTACAGTCGATTCCGGTTAATCGGACCACATCGGACCGATCATTTTAGTCCTAATAACAGGCTGGTCCGATTACACGAACATTCCCTACTAGGCTTATGCAATAGGATTTGTTTCGGTTCTTTGGTATTCGGTCCGAATAAGCGGCTAATCCGATTAACCGGTGGTCCAATTAACCGGATTCGACAGCATTTCCATCCTTGCTCAAACTTTTAACTTTGAAGGACGGAACTGGTAATTGCGACTTTATATCCATATATAGTATAAATATATGATATAAATCCAATATACGAGGGTGGTTCAAAAAGTAAGGTAACAACAGCTCTCACGGGTGCATTTTTTCCCCGATAAAATTAAATTCAATGTCTAGATACAACAGACTATCACGGCAATCAAATGTCACCGGTAGATAGAGCTAGTAGTTCCGTAAAGCTCCGAAATTTGAGTTAAAAGATGGAGGCGTTGACGGATACATGGTAAGCCATTGAAGTGCGAAGTGTAATATGCCCCCGGGATTTGGTACTTTTCCGTTAGACGGGCGCAAGTTATATATCGCCAAATATGGCTCTTGTGTTTAATTAATTGTAACTCCCGTGATACGGGTATGTGAAAGAACAAAATATATAAGAAAGAATTCATTTTGTTCTTTGAGTAAATAATTAGTTAGGAGGCCAAAAATCTTTAATGTTCTTCAAGATCTCTTCAAAACGACCCTCTTTTTGTCGTCGCCAATGAAATTCAGCCTGTACGATTGCATATGGTGGCGTGCCGTTCCTCAATGTTTTGTCATGTCGCCATGCGGTGGTGCTTCATCGCAACTGCTCAATCTTTTGTGCGATTGTGAAGAAAGCTAATAAAGTTTGTGGTTAATTTGTTTTCAATTTTTATTCATGTGAATTTTGGGGTTATATAGCTGGGTCTCTGAACTTAATCGTGTTCTCTCACATTATTTATACTCGTTGATCTATCATTTTCGTTCAACGTTTCGTGTGTGACAATGCTGCTTCAAAATTTAGTCCATCTATTATCTGTTAAACTGATTTAGTAGGGTTGTTATGTTGGCGACTTTTCATAGTCGTTAATGGCGATACTTAATAGGACGAACGCCAAATGCGCCTGGCTAATTGAAAAGTACCTAAGATTTTTTGTGTTTAAAGAAATGCTCCCCAGCAGAAATTCACCGTCAACTAGTGGAAGTTTACGGACAAAGTGTCATGTCAAGAAAGCAGGTGTAGTTTTGGTGGAATGAATTCCACAAAGGAAGAACATATATGCGAGACGAGTGCAGGTCAGGGCGGCAGACCACATGCATCATTTGCTGCAGCGCTTCCGATGGAACGTATAGGAACATCCTCCCTACAGCCCGGATCTTGCACCAAGCGATTTCCATCTGTTCGGGCCGTTGAAGAAGCATCTGGCAGGACGGCATTTCCAAACCCATGGCAAAGTACAGGACGCCGTCGTTACGTGGCTCAGCGACCAGAGCCCTGATTTATTCAACACCGGTTCCGATAAAATGGTTTACAGATGGAACAGTTGATTTGATGCCCATGGAGTCTACGCTGAAAAATAATTACAAGATAAAAAGAATTTTTTATACACCATGTTTTTAAATTTTCTGTTGAATCATATAAACTTGGCAATTCTATGTGTTAATAAATACTTTTTTAAAATTTTTTGATGAATTATCCCATCAAATTGAATGAAAATGAATTTAATTGGAAGTTAACTTGCGTTTAACTTTTCGTTCCCGTCCCGGCCAATAGATGGCTGCACCAGTCTACAAAACAAAATTAACTGAAAATAACTGAAAATGAATTTAATTCTGCTTAAAGATGGCTAAAAGTATTAAAATAATGCATTGTCATCGTGTTCTGAGCTATTCTAAAAGTTTCAAATGCCTAGCTAGTCGGGAAGTTAGTTAAAAATCGATTGCAGGATTTGTACGAGACAAACACACAAAAACACAAACAAACAAGAAAGCGAGTTAATAAAAACATGCTAATAATCTTACCAAATGCCTTGATATGCCTGTGTATCTCTAGGATTTCATGAATAAACTTTTTGGTTAAAATACTTGTTACCTCACTTTTTGAACCGCCCTCGTATTATATGAGAATTAATATGATATAAATAGTCAAAAAATTTAAAGTAATTTATTTAGTATCATATTAAAAATATAATAAATTAAATCATTATCTTGTATAGTACTACATATTATCATTATATTACTAAAATTAATAAATATTTGACATATTAATGTGCAGTTTGACTATTTTAAAGCTATAATATTATGAGATTTTCATATATTTGTCGTTCAAGTGAGCGAAGCGATTTATCCCCATTTTTTTATTTTAATTTCAACGACAACTCACAAATCAAATGGTGCATAATTTTAGATAGTTAAAATAAAACTTATAATTATATTTTACACCTCAAAAAGACAGTTTTCATGGTGAGTAATAATTAATATCGTATTTATGAAACACATAGGATCAACTATTATAATGAGTTGGAGTTATAGTGTGTAATAATAAAGGAATTGAGAATTTATGTTATCAAAAAGCAAAACTACAAAATTATCGTTTATTAATTAGAAAATTACTGCCATGTAGTGAAAGATAGTCGCCGTATTCGAATAAAAAGTTTTGAGAGTAATTATTGGGCGTTGAAAATGATGAATCAGGCAGACATTATTTGAAGGGTTGTCAAAATAACTCAGTTCAGTAATAGTAATAGTTATAGTTATATCATATTGATTTTTGTTTAAAATCCGTTAAAAAGAATATAATTTTCTACAAGACATCTTTTTTTACATTGAAATTCATGAGTATATTTTTTTTTGCTGTTTTAACTATTTCTTTTGCAAAATCGATCAGCCGACTCAAAACACGCGATATGTGTAAATAAGAGTTATTCATTATACGTGTTGCTTAATCATTTTGTACAATATAACATAACTGTGTGTTTAATAATACCCTCTGCAAAATTTATATAACCACAGCAAAGTATATAACTTTATCAATGTTCTCAAATTATTATTCGACAGTTTATGTCATTTAAATCTTAAATAGGCTCATATATCAATGTTTCATTATGCATGACATGAGATTAAATATAAATCCTTGTTAAGTTATCCGCAAAGTGTTACAGGAGATCTATAGCTTCGACTGTACCTCTTGGTTCTCCTCGATCGAAATCTGAGAAAATAGTCCCACAAACCATTTCGGACGGTCTCCAATTCCTAATACATGAACGAATACATCGTTCAGTATTCTGCTTTCGGTTGTCCGCAGTTTGTGGCCACAGCCTCTATAAACAGAAATCCAAACGCTATTCTGTTTCGCCGCTCAATTATTCATGTCATTTGCATTTCACGATTTAGAGATGACGTTGCAACTCAGTGGCGAATTCTGATTAGTTATTGAAGGTAGAGGATCTATTCTGGACTTTCTCTATCTCATCCAGTGGCGGATTTACAAGTTTTGCAGCCCTCGACCAAATTTCTTTTGGGAGCCCCCTCGTGAAGGCAATAAGGAATGTATACATTTTTACCATCTATGTGATTACCCATTAATCACAAGCATTTATCGTTTATTTATAAACGTTTGTCGTTGAAGTGTTATCTATCTATCTATCTATCTATATATATATATATATATATATTTATTTATTTATTTATTTCTGGTTTGGGATCTAGTTTGCAGGAAATTCAATTTTAATTGGCTCTTACTTGTTTTGACTACGAGGCAATAGACTTTTCTTTACTTCGGCATACACCTTAAGTTCCACTGTAAAATGAGGAAACCTTTTTTTCAAAGACAGGATTTTTATAATTTTGAACTAATTGGATGGGTATTAAATATTAACCAGTATAATCTGCTATGTAATTATATCGTACGAAGGGCATATGCTATATCAGTATGCTATTTTAATTGAGACACAGTACAGTATTTGGTTGCGTGAAAATGGAATTACATCTAGAAATATGTAAATATGTATCATGAGGAAATATTTTTCTAAATTAAAATAAAAAGGAATGCTCTGTAGTAAAAGATGAAAAGTACTATTCGTTTCCAAAAGGGAAGTATATCGATTCTATACAAATAAAATAAAATTGAGCCTGTACTCGTCATTTCAAACTATTTTAAGTTTTAAATCGCATCAAGTTTTTAGTACTGCTCCTTTTCTTCCTTTTTCTATTCTAGTTCTTTTAACTGTGAATAGATATTAATATATATATATATATATATATATATATATATTTATATACAGTGGAACCTCGCATAACGAGCATAATTCGTTCTAGAGTCTTACTCGTAATGCGAAACACTCGTTAAGCGAAACAATTTTTCCCATATAAATTAATGTAAAATACGATAATGCGTTCCCTTCCAAAAAACACTCAAAAATTTTTTTTAGATGTAACGTTTATTATTTAAAGAAAATTACTTATACATAAATTCTTAGGGAGCAAAATCATCCATATGTAGTTTATTATTTACGAATTTATGACACATATCTAATTTTTTTACTAGAAAGCTATCTAGCGACATTTGTTTTTCTCGGCGCTTTAAAAATTTGCTGAAAATGTGTCACCGCATTTTCATTGAATAAATTTATAGCGCGCATAGCCACCGTCTTATCAGGGTGATGCTTTGTAACTTACGATGCAGCAGTTTCCCATGCTTTCATCATTTCTGTTATTGCGCCAGAAGATTGTTTCTTTGCTGTTTCTTCGTCCTTCTCCATTGACAAACTCTCCTCTACAACTTCTTGCTGTGAAATACACTGCAATTCTATTAACTGTTCGGTGGTCAACTCTTGGTTGTGCTCTTCCACAAGCTCCTCAATATCATTGTTATCCTCCAGTCCCATGATATTTGTTTCTCGAACCATCCATGACTACAAAATAATAAATACTTATTTTTCGGCCGTGGATGATCCTGGTGACTTGAAGATCGGAGTGACGTGAAGAGGAGACTTTCTTCCACGTCACTCGTTATACGAAATGTTGCTCGTTAAGCGAGCCATTTTTTACGATATATATATATATATATATATATATATATATATATATATATATATATATATATATATATATATATATATATATAAATATATATATCTATATATATATATATATATATAAATATATATATCTATATATATATATATATATATATATATATATATATATATATATATATATATATATATATATATATATATATATATATATATATATAAAAATATATATCTATATATATATATATATATATATAAATATATATATCTATATATATATATATATATATATATATAAATATATATATATATATATAAATATATATATCTATATATATATATATAAATATATATATATATATATATATATATATATATATATATATATATATATATATATATATAAATATATATATCTATATATATATATAAATATATATATATATATCTATATATATATATATATATATATATATATATATATATATATATATATATATATATATATATATATATATATATATAGCATGACCAAGAACAATAACAAGGTTCAACATTTGCAGTCATGCACCAGGCCGCTATTAATAACAAACAACTCTAATAGCTGCCATGCAGTTTTACATAGCAAAATTGACATGTATTTACGCGCATAATTACAGCATGTATGTTGCGTTTTAGCATTTATATACTACGCGAAGTAACATCCAAAAGAAACTCTGATACAGTTGGTAAATCAACACCAAAAAGAAAAAACATATAATAGGTGACTATTCGCCACAAAAACATAGAGCAAGTAAATTAACACTTTAAAAATAGTACGTGGATCAACACCCAAAAATACTTGTATTTTTATTTAGAGGGGGATATATATATATATATATATATATATACAGCATGGCCAAGAATAATAACAAAATTCAACATTTGCAGTCATGCGCCGAACAGCTATTAGTAACAATCAACTCTAATAGCTGCCATTCAGTTTTACATAGCAAAATTGACATGTATTTTCGCGCATAGCAACAGTATGTATGTTGCAGTTTAGCATTTATATACTAGGTGAAGTAACACCCAACAGTAACTCTGATACAGTGGGTAAATCAACACCCAAAAAAACTTATATAGTAGGTGACTATTCGCCCCAAAAAACATAGCGCAAGTGAATTAACACTAAAAAAATAGTAGGTGGATCAAAACCCCAAAAACCATATAGTAAGTGAATCAACACCCAAATAAATATAGTAAGTGAGTGAACACCCCAGGAACATATAGTAATTGAATCAACATCCAAAAATACTTGTATTTTTTTGGAGGGGGGTGTTGATTAACGTACAATATGTTTTTAAGGGTGTTGATTCACCCACCGTATCTGAGTTTCTTTTGGGCGTTAATGCGCCTAAAAAACACTTCACAGTTAGTATACAAATGCTAATCTGCAACATACATACTGTTATAGAGCGGGAAAATCCTTGTCAATATATATATATATATATATATATATAAGTATATAAGTATATATATATATATATATATATATATATATATATATATATATATATATATATATATATATATATATATATATATAGTTAGTGTAAAAATAGTTTTCGGGATGTTTGATTTCTCTCTTTATAAAATGATATATTTTTTAAATATTACACTAATATGACGCATTTATAAATTTTCCCTAACTTATCTCAGAATCATCTAAGATTACTGTTCAAAATCCATCCTACGACCAGGTTCTTGCCAAAAGAAAAAAAAAACTTTATTTTGGCTTACCCATCTCTTTTGATTTGATTTCGGGGGTATTTCATTTATCAGTCGCGAAGTTTAGAATACAATACAACCATTTTTAAAAATACTAGTAATCTAAAATTCTGTTATCTGAGTCAAACCCATCCCATTATATGTACATGAATGAATGGACTGCCCAGGATTTCCCTCTTCGCGTGTCCGAGGAGTATCGGTGATCTAGAATTCAACTGCTATTCTGTTTCCGCACTCAGTTATTCATGGTATTTGCAATTCGCAAATCGGCGTTAACATCTCCTGTCAAGAGGCTCTCGATGTAACCGTATATCTAGGATATAAGTACTCTCCATAGCAAACCGACTCAAAACATGGAACTCATTTTACCGATAGGGATTGTAATTTTGACGCATTATATGAGTTTTTTAATTAAACTATAATCACACACATCACACTTTTGGTCATCCCCTGTTTATAAGTTATACTGAATTCGAGCTGATTTCGAGAAGGCACCAAAACGAAAGTTGTTCTTAAATAATATATTTAAACTTGCTGAAAACACGCACTTCGCTACGGAGTACATTCAAATTAAATACAACGGTCAATGTAAGCAATTAATACGAATAAATAAATAAATAAATATATATATATATATATATATATATATATTAAATCTAATAGGACATACTAAAGAATATAGTACATTTAATATAGTACAGTTTGAGGAACATATCTTTTACTGTATTTTAATTTTTTTTTTTTGATAATTTCCAATCGTCTGCCGCATTCGCAAGAAAAAAAACCTTTTTTTTGTCAATTTCGTCGTTGTTATGCACGTGAATTAATTTAAAGTACCAGAAAAAGAAATCACATAACCAGCATTTAATAAATTAAATTTTAAAAATTAATCTTTAAAAATTCACCAAAAATCAGAAAATGGAGGTAAAGATTCGAAAAAGATTTCATTTTAAAGGAATTTTTATGATCTTTCTCGTGATATAAATTTTATAACCCTCAAATTATTATTTTAAATGGAAACTTAAAAAAAGTTACTAAAACAGCTTAAAAATTTAATTTTAAAAATCTAAGAAGAATTTTCAAAAATCTTTCTTAGTGCACCCCTACACCATAAGAAGAATCGCCATGCAAAATTTCAGCCCTTTAGGTCCAGCGGTTTGGTCTGTGCGTTGTATGTGAGTCAGTCAGTCAGTCAGTTACGGAACTGTTTTATATACAGGGTGTCCATAATTAAAGTCCCACTTTCAAAAGGCTGCAAAAAAAGAACCACTGGTCAGAATTTCTTCAAATTTGAACTGAATATACTGGAAGAAGGAGGAAATCATTTGGCATAATAAAAAAAGTTCCAAAATCTATCAATAGATGGCGCTGTAACATTTTGGAACTCTTTTTTTTTATTATGCCAAATCGTTTCCCCCTTGTTCCAGTATATTCAAATTTGAATTCATTCTGACCAGTGGTTCTTTTTTTGCAGCCTTTTGAAAGAGGGTCTTTAATTATGGACACCCTGTATATAGATTTTTTAATTAAAGCAATAGCACTTAGACATACATCTATACACATTAATTGCCACTAAAATACAACAAGCAAACAGAAGAAACAAAACACTAAACAAAATGTCATATCTAAACCTTGGAGCAGAAACAACAGTCTAATTGAGCTGCTGATATCCATTCGTCCTCGTCAGTTCCTTGGTCTCCCAATATCTGCCATAAAGACAGTTACTTGATAATGTGGAACACAGTGGCAAATGCTGTGCATCCATGCCCCAAAGAGTGCAGTTTGGGCTTTCGAGAATACCTAACCTGAAAAGATATTTAGGCAAACAGTCAATATTTAAATATTAAATGTATTCGTGTAATAGTGAATCAAGAATTATAACTTATTATTCCTCTTTTAAAAAGAATGACCGTGTGCTTATCAAATCACACATTTGAGAATAACATTTATATTTAACTTTGTCATCTTTGTAAATAATCGAACATTGTGTAGAAGTGAAATGGTATAATTCTCCACGGTGTGTGGCCAATAACGAATGTATTATAAAGGATGCAGAGGCAGGGGCAAATACAGGCTTGTAAACCAATAAAAAATAGAAGAATAGCTGTCGGTGTGGCCAGTGATAGCGATCTGATGTCTAAATTTTACAAGATGGATGGTCGTTATTTTATGGCACACAGGAAAAACGTCAGATGAGAAGGGTCAAAGTTGTTTTGCAAAATAAAATTATGTTGGGGGAGGTACTTCATAGACTATGGACAGAGGCGACAGAGGCGGTTTAATAAAGAACCAATTGGGGCAGGAACCACTGAAAGAAAAACAGCCCACTGCCCAATGAAAGGGAGGGGCGGGCCAGAATTGCCCCCCTGTAAACGGACAACAGCTCCGCTAAGGACGGAAGGAATTGGCGAAGATGGAGACGGATCTTAGACTTGGTTCCTGAGAGTTAGATGTTAGAGACTCTCGTCTGCCCCAGAGCCTTGGAGAAGTGCGAATATCCCGCCAAGGTGTCCCTATACTGGAGATGATTCTGGGTCCCGTTCGCCGATGCTACCATCATCGCTGCATACATCAGCTATAGTAAGTGCCTCCCCAATAGACTCTAAAAATCCTCTTAGACAATATAGTTTGCCTCTGCTTCTGGGTTCTCTATGTTAAAATTGTTAATATGAAACGGATTGTTATATTAACAGCTATGACAATTTAATTGAAATCTGTGCATTATCAAATAAATGTATGTTTAAGGTCAATGCTTTGTCTTCCTTGCTTGTTCCAATCCATGCATACATCCATTGTTTTAAGGTAATTAAAACCCTACACATTGTTTTCGATATTAAGTCATAATCGCGAACTAGGCCATTTTTCTAAAAACTAAACAGATTTTCTTCAAATATAATAGTTTTATCTGTACCGAGAGATGGCAGCAACTACGTATAAAATGAACCCATCTTTCGCATAAATATAAGGGATGATGTTACGATGAATAACAAAATATAATTTTAAAAACTTGTAATTCGGTAACCATTTGTCCAATTTTATCGAATGGATTTACTCTGATTGTACTCAATTCAGTTTACCTATTTTTAGAAATACGACAGCAACGTAAACTGCTTCCGCTCTATTAAGTTACTAACACTTCAACTAGAGAGTTTAAGTCATTTAGAGAGGGTCTATAAACATCTGAATTGTTAAACGGGCACAATACGTTTGCAGCTATATATTTTTTTTCGTTTAGTAACGTGTCTTCGAATGATATCATTTAAAATTTGACTGTTTATCACTTCAACAATTCAACAGCGAAATTGTAGAATTCCTATCTTCTGAAAAAGTTTTTGTGATGTAAGAGAATTTGAATTGCTGTAATTTTTAAGTTGAGTTATATTTCCAGTTGAACAATCAAACTACTCATCTTAGAGGAATTTCATTTCAGCCGGTATCTAACAAACCTTTATAAAATCCTTTTTAAATATTTTTTTTTTATCTTCTATTGCCCCCCCCCCCCATTCCTATGCTCTAGCTTTAGTTTCTATTTCTAGAGGCCTGAATCCTTTGTACTCCCAGCTGGATTTTTGAATAGTTGTATGGCATTCGTAACGCTGTTATTCAGATGAGCGCAGTTCTACCCCATTAATTCATTCTGCTTGGCCATTTTGTAATAAATTTTCATTTTCATTTTTTCATAAGAATTTTTTTTTCTATGAAGAATTAATTTTTTTACCAGCAGTAAGTTGCTATCTTCACCACTTTGACAAACTTGTTTTTCTCCTTTTTGAAGTTCGCCAACATTTTCTATAAAACAAGTGATAAAGTGATGCCTTGGTGAAGTTTAATAGAAGGGCTGAATTTATTTTGGAAATACTTTGGTGTGTATTTAAAACCCCGAACCTAGTTTTCTTTTTCTTATAGTTTGATTTTATTTTATTCTTTCATTTAGTAACTTATATCACCATTTATTTATTTGTACATCATTTTAAAAAAAAATTAACTTTCTGTATATTCTATTTGATAAATTTTGTCTTCTTTTTCCTTTAACTATTGGGAATCATTATATTTTCCCAGTTATTTTCTCACCCTTTTACTTGCTTCTTTTTTTCTCTTTAATGTGTTTTCTCTTACATCTCTTTCCCTTCCTCTTTCTATTTCATTGTCAGCAACTCATTAATTTACAGTTTTTTTCTCTGAGGAAATGACAATTTTCCCCTTCGGGACCTCTATATTTCGCAACACGTTCTCGAGTCGTCCACGTCCGGCTGTCGAATGCTGATTTTTGCCTTTGAAATCGAAATTGAATAACGTTTTTGCATATTGTCGATATTTCTAGGGTTGTTTCCTTTTTTAATTCAAACGTTTATGAAACTCATTACTACTCTAATATTTTCATTTCAATCAAACGACTGAAAGCGTATCTCTCTCTCTCGAAATTTTTTGTTTATTAAGGGGACGGTGGACGTTAAAATTTATTTTTTTTTACTTTTCATCATAGAGATGCGAAATTTTGTACTTATATACCTTTCACTATAAATATATAGAATACCTTAAAAGAAATTTCCAATCTCATCACAATTTTAATATTTTTTAATTTTATTTAAAAACTTGAAGTTTATAAATAAAATTTTAAAATGATCCTTGCTACTTAATTTTTGAGATATCTTCTCGATTTTGCATTTTAATCACTTTATACTGTATAATAAACAAATCTGTGAATCAATTATTTAATCCCTTGAGTAGTTAACTTTTGAGAGTTTTTTTTTCTGAATTCCATCCTGATTTTCATCAAAATTTTGCCTTTTAATAAGTTATAAATCAAATTTAATTGACTTAATGAAGTCGAATTGTAAAATGCATGCCCAGTTTATTTGTAAACAGTTTCAGGATTCTTCCTTATCAATTTCATGAATTGTAAACAAAAATTAAGAAGCATGGAACATTTAAAATTTCTAAAAACCTTGAAAAATCTGTTTGGAGAAAAACAGATTTAAAGTTTATTATTACACTTACCCTTTATAGATTACTTCGTAGAAGCTTCATAAATGATTTTTTACTTGAAAAAAACTATTTTGGTACTATTAATTTGCAGAAATATATATATTTTTCAGTGACAAGATTTGATCAAATAAAGGTCCACCGTCCCCTTAAAATTTAGTTCTAAACGATAATCTGTATGTACAATATTATTAACTAAAATTTTCTCACCTCTGGATTAAAATAGGCATAATTTAATTCTAGGCCTTAGAGCGTCTTCCTTTTATGTAGATAATATAACAGAGATTTGTCCGCTTTTGGATGTGCGTTGTTAATTGAAACCCCTCTCATATATCTGTAAACAGACACTAATCAATTAGTTCATCATTTGTATTCATCCGCGACCTCATCACTACACATTGTCTTCTAAATTAAGCACGGAATCGATGGCAGATGTTACGCTTTCAGTTTGAAGGAAAGCAAGACACGTTTTAAGCGAACGCTTTGAGCTTTATTCGTTAAATTAAATTGACAGTTCGGTGAAAAGTCAAACGTTCAGTTGTTGAACTAAACGCCTTCAGGGGGACACGTTCAGCAGTAAAATTCCAGTTCATGACTAAACGTTATCATTCCGTCTTACTTTCATGATGAAACGAAATTATCAGAGAAAATTTATTTCGTAAAAAAAAAATAAAATGTGTAAACTCGCTAAGAATTAGATTCGTTAGATTTTGTTTTAATTTTGCCACGCCTCCAGAAAATATTACTAAGTATTTAATTTCAGTGAAGTCTCTTACGGCATTTAACCAAGCATCAACACTGGAGGTCTAAGTACAGTTGGACCTCTATTTAACGAACCTCTATTTTAAGAATTTCTCTATTTTGCGGACTTTTCCTCGGAACCAAGAACATCTTGCGAATTTCTTCGTAAAATAACCTCCAAATAGCGAAGTGCATTCTCTTTTTAACGAACTTTTTCTTGTGATCCAATATTTTGTTCATCAATATTTGTCAAAATATTTCTGGACATTTCAAACTTATTCTTTCTTTTAACACATTTTATGGTGATCAATGACCTTGATCTGGTTTTACCAGTCGCCTAACTCACCGAGAGCAGTAAATTAATTGGCTGTCATTCTTTGCATTTCATCCAGGAAGTGCAAACATTATCCCCCCCCCCAACTGTCCACTACATTAAAATAACTTTCAATATCCCCTTTCACCCTTAATGGAGCTGTCCCGTGTCCTTGAACTAGTCTCAGGTTTCCTAGATTGTTGATCAGAGTCGTGCTGGTAATTTCGGTTATGGAAATTGAAAATACAGTGTATTCCCGGACAATGTTTTGTTTTATTCTTGTCTTCCTTGCAGATTTCAATTTCATGGGTAAGATATATAAAATAAATAGATATTAATTTACAAAATAAAAGTGTGATTAATCACTTTTTTAATAACATTTAGTGTTTATGAATTTTAAATATGTTTTGTGTAGTTTTTAGTATTTTAAAAGGTGTATCTCTATTTAACGAATTCTCCATATAACGAACATTTTTTCAAGATTTAGCGACTTCGTTAAATAGAGATCCGACTGTATTTTATTTTATGCTCTTTATTTTTTTACTTTTAAGGGGAAGGAATATAATATTCCCCCCCCCAAAAAAAAACGAGCATTTTTGTATATGTTTCTTAAAATATATTATAGAGCTTTAAGAATCGAATAAAAGAAACCATATGTTTCTACGATGATTCCATTACCAGCTGCAATATGTAAATATTGTACTGTTTATTCGCAATCTGTTATACGTCTCAACTTTAAGTCTGTTTTATCCTCGTATGGAATTTTTCATGATTTGACATCTTTTAAAGGATATATCTAAATTTTCTTTTACGATGACTCAGTGAAATTTTGTATTGAATTTCTTCGGTATGTCTTCATTTATATTTTCAGGATGTTGGATTTAAAGAGAAAAAAATGCGTTTATTTCCCTTTACCGATAACTACTTTGAAAAAGAAAGCTATATTTTTACCATTTAAAATAAGTTAATATTATTTATTAATAAAATTCTTATAAAACCCGAAGGCTAATTCTTATGGTATCTTTACTACCCTCATAAGTAAAACGCTCTGCAATAAGTTAACTATAAACGCTTAAAACTTTTATTTTAAAATTTTTCGAAATAAAATTTCAAATTGTTCAACTACTCTTATATGCATCATGACCTTTTACATAACGACTTGAATGAAAAAAAAAATCATGACCATATGGGCATAGTTAAATTAAAATATATAACATAGTATGCAATACAACCTTGATAAGAGTAATTGTGCATCGCTAGAAGGTACAGTGCTTGCTTGATTCAGATGAATGAAAAGAGGAATCTATCTACAGTGCTGTTGTAATATACTGGCTCAAGATGTCTTGAAACACGGTTTTGCAATTAATTAACACGGGGTTAACGACAGACGTGAATTGGCGCTTTGAATTTTTAGCATGTTAAAGAAGAGATACGAGAATCGGCTTTTTGCATTTTCTTAATGTTAGACGGAACGTTAGACCGTTTGAATCTGTAGACGTAAATCAGTGTTCTGCATTTTATAAACGATAAAGACAGAAGACATCAATTCTGATGTGAGAATGATAATAATTATATTTGTATGATTTTGTGTATGTAGCGTAACGGTTTATAAACCCTCAATTCAGCTTGAAAAATAGTCAAATCTATCGAGTTAGAACTGCAAGCTAAAGAGAGGCGAAAAGCGTTACATTTGAATATTCGGCTTAGCATGTCACCATAAAGAAAAAGTTTTTCATGATTACTGCACTCAAAAAAGTTACTTGCATCATTATTAACTGTACTCACCAATTTTCTATAAAAGATTTCGTTTAATAAGATATTTACGTTGTACTTTCGGCATATTTTCAAAAAATGAACGCAAATTAAAGCAAGACCCATTTCATTGTATACCGTGAACAGTGTGTTAATTGACCTCCAGGACAGGTGGTTTGGTTAGTTGGTTAGGGGATCATCTTTGGCGTCGCGAGGAATAAAAGCTTCTGTTTCTATTCTGTAACGTCCACGGAAATAATCATATCATTCAAACCCGTATACCTTGATTCCGAAGACTGTGATCTACCATTCGAACATTGTCCGGATAGATCTCGACAGAACGTTATATTAGAATAATGTATTCTATGGGTGTACAACCGTTTGGCTTGCCTGGACCGCATTGAGGGAAGAGAAATTGTCTTGGGCCGAATATAAAATATATCATACATTTAATTTATATAAATAACAAAACTTCTTTTAATTTCTTTTAGTTTTGAGATAAAAATTAAGGCAACAGAAACTTAAAACTAGTAGGATATTTTATCTTGTTTTGGGGAAACTAATACATCAATGTCTGTTTCGATGGATTTCGTTCCGATTCTTCAATTGGTTGGAAGTCGTGAGTTCTTAAGATGCGCATCAGAAATTTTTCATTTAGTTTTATTCTTCGCTTGCTTCATCTTAAAAAATAGCCAGCCACAAACATACGTAGTGTCATGCATCGATGACATGAATAAGGCGTCGTCATAAAGCTAGGGATATTTTTCTGTGGGAAGATAGTTCTTGTAAAATTTCGGATCTTGTGATGCCGCAATACTGTCTGTCTGGGGCCGGGGTTTGAAAGGCCTGTTGTATACAATAGCGTTTCAGATCATCTTCTCAGTCGATACAAACTGACCGATACCCTGGAATTAACATATAGCAAAAGGACTTTCATAATAATGTGGGTCATAGCAATCGTGGTTCAAGTGGTCTTTCAGGTCTTGCACACGATTAGGGCCTGTTCACATAGGAGTCCGTTGTGGAGCGTTGAAGTATTGAAATATATTTAACCAATGACAAACCTCCAAACGATTAGCAACGAAATTTTTAACGCCTATGATTGGTTTATTTTCGTCTCAACGTCATCTTTCCCTTAACGCTACGCAACGGACTCCTATGTGAACAGGCTCTTAAGAAGCACCATTCGGATGAAAGACGTTTATTTACTTGACACACACATTCACATATACAGGGTTTCCCAGTTAAACGTTTCAGAACTTCTACGAGGGGTAAGGTGCAGCCTGACGACTCGAAATCATATAGCAATATGGGGTCGGAAATGCTTTCTTGAAGCGGTAGATGGCATTAGGGAGAGTTCCGAGCGTTAGTGCAGGGAATCGTGATTTCGCACAATGACTCAGAGTTAGTAGGATGGCTAATTATACGAATTTTTATTTATGGGGGCATATGAAAACAGAGGTTTATGACACCCCGTTGACAATGGTGAGGAGCTGGTTGCAAGAATCTCAGTAGCTGCCGGAGAAATTCGAGATGAGCCTGGATTATTCCAGAATGTTCGGAATTCCGTGCGCCGGAGATGTGAGGTCTGCATTGCAGTCGGAGGAAAAAACTTCAAACACTTACTTTAACCCATTTACCTTTTGGTTGTGTACATTTATTATTAAAACAATTATCCACTTACGGTCTCTTTCTTTATGGTTTTCTGTGTACATCACCGCTTCGGGAAAGCATTTCCGACCCCACATTGCTATATTATTTCGAGTCGTCAGGATGCACCCTACCCCTCGTAGAAGTTCTGAAACGTTTAACAGGGACATCTTGCATATACACACATAGAAGGAACAAAACAATAAATATAATTTGTCCACGGCCGAAGTTCTATGGAGTTTTATGATGATACTCTCAGCCTACTCGCTAAGAGTATTATTAGCTGGCTGAGAATGGCACAGAGGGATCGTTACTGAGTCGCCAACCTACGCGATGGGACTGCTACCTCTTGATCTCACAATTCTCAACTGACCTTTTCCCTCGAGGACGTTTGGGGGTGAACCCGTCGCTCGGGAATTTGCGCCTAGTATCAGACACAGTCTCTAGCTAAAGGCGCCTGATGCTATAAGTGTGTAATCCATCATAAACCATGCCAATTGTAAGGTATACATAAGATTCGATTCACAATAATCCAACTTTTAGGTAAATAAATATAAAGAAGCCGCTTAGGATATGCCAATTGCAGCATACGCCGTTGGTATGAATACCAAGCAGCTAGATTAAAGAAACGAAGTGTTGACGAAGTGTTGAGGAAGTGAAAGGAGGAGTAGCCGCTCGAGGCACCGCTTCAAACCTACGCGAGTTCTTGTTAGGACCAAAGTTTACGAAGCAGCACTGCTGGTTGATTTTCAAAGTATCTGTGACTATTGCAAAGTGTATTTTTCTTGAATGAGTAGTTATACAAGTGAATATATTGAATAGTATTTCCCTTGCATGAATGCTATATATATATATATATATATATATATATATATATATATCGCACTAGTAGTACGTATGCTTTATGTTGAAAAGCAAACTGTCATATGCAAGTATTTAAACAAACATTGTTGTTATGTAAGAACTATGTTTGAATGAAATTATTTAGAGTACCACTTCAAGATATACATACCCAAAAGTTAGGGTAGAAGTAGCTATTCTCTATACAATTAATGTTTATTTTGAATATCCGTCGAAAAAGATGCTAAGAGACGCTAAACAGAACGCTTTCTGTCCTTACTCTTGCAGTCTTTATAATACTGTATCTTTCTCTAGCTTAAAGGCGTGAGGCAAAGGCTTTTGACTGTCCCTTATGTATAACAGGTGCATTCCTTTTCCGGACGGGCGAAAATTACTCCTTGGCCGATTCTGCGTTTTTCGTTAAAGATGATTCGGAAACTCCCTTTGCAAAGTACCCCGAGAATCTAGCCGAGAAATATTAATGCAACCACTTTCTGCGCCACATCCAGGAGGTGAGATACACGCAGGCATATTGGATATCTTCAATCCCCAGATCAAGCTACGGATAATTTTTCTCTCAGGTCTTTTCTAACCACAGATTAACAAATTCATATTCTTGAATTTAGTTTTTTTTAATAAGAAGGTAACGTTTAAATAAACAGCGAGAATCTTTTTATAGTTTAGTTTTTTAGTTTGTAAATTTTTTACAGAGCATAAAACTGTTGTCGTTTGTCACTACAAAATAAAAATTCTGTTTTAATACGTATATTAAATTAAAGTAAAGAGATTTTTCTTTAAGATCTATTTTCTAATGCAGAAAATATAATTCAATAATATGCCTTTGCCAGCCAGTGATTAGAAATAAACTGAGTGTAAAGTAATAATAGAATAATTAAATATAGGTATTAAAGATATGAGAAGATTTTGCGGCGCTTTAATTTAAGGGTGCTAGGCATCGAATATGCGTCTAGAAGAGCCCAAGACATTTCTGTCTGTATCGATAAATCGAAATTCAACTATGAACCAAGAACAGCATTTCTCTGGTTCTTTTAGTGAAATTCAGAATGCGAATATAGATATTACTTAGGAAAAGGCATATTATCATGTAAGGTTTACCCAATAGAGAATGCTGTCAGATTCGTTGAGAATATTGCACCTTTTTATTTTGCTTAATTTAAAATAATATTAAACCATCTCAGAATCTTTTAAAAACCTCAGATTCTATCCTCATTCTATAATTCTATCCAGTTTCCTCATTCTGGAGGATTCTATCCTCATTCCTCATTCCTCTAGATTTCTCATTCTGGAGGATTCTATCCAGATTCTATCCTCATTCTATTCCTCATTCCTCTAGATTCCTCATTCTGGAGGATTCTATCCTCATTCTATTCCTCAGATCTATGAACCAAGAAAGGCACTTCTCTGGTTCTTTTAGTGAAATTCAGAATGCGAATATAGATATTACTTAGGAAAAGGCATATTATCATGTTATGTTTAACCAATAGAGAATGCTGTCGGATTAGTTAAGAATATTGCATCTTTTTATTTTGCTTAATTTAAAATAGTATTAAACCATCTCAGAATCTTTTAAAAACAGTTTTAAAATCACAAGACGTGTAGCTAATTCATCTGTTTCGCTCTCAAAAATATAATTTTCGACATCAAAAAGATGGAAATTGCTAAACTCTCGATCAAAAGTCTCGACGCTCCTCCGCTCTTTTCCCCTTTTTATTGCCGGAAAAATCATGCCAATTAGCATTTATTTTGAATATCCGCCAAAAAACATAAAATAATTTCCATTTCTGCTCAATAATTCATAAATTCATAAATTCATATATTTCATTTTTCTGTAAACGTCTCGTCGAAACAGTTTAGATGAATAGGACAGTATTTTATTTAAATGTTACTCAAAGGGGGAAACTTTAGCTTCTGGCCTGAAATATAGTGAGGTCAAATTTCCCTGCAATGCACTGAACCATATTTTATTCTTTTCGGGTTCTAACTGAAAAGAGTGATGTATAAAGTAGAAAACCCTGTTTAAAATTTTGTCGTTTATCGAGAGGCAAATAATTTCCTTTTCGTGTTACTTTTGGTATACATTTGCAGCAATCACTCATTAGTAAAATTAAACACGGTTACAGGAAAGGCTATAAGTGATATTGGGTTTGAGATAGATACTTACTCAAAGTTTTTATTCAAATAGTTATTTATTTATGCTTTTAAGAAATATAGTTGTAAAAAAAATTCATATCAGGAACCTCCATCTAAAGGACAGACATCCGAGCATTGTGCATATAAATGGCCTATAATATTAACTACTCCTTTAAATCTCAAACACACATATGTAATCCCCTGTTGCTAAACTAATCCACGGATTTCAGTTGCAACAAAAGTTTTTACTTTTCTTCTATTTTCATATATTCACTAACGTCTTGTTAGTTACGACTAGTTTTGCTCAAACAGCTGTTAAAACTATACTCCCATGGGACATCAAATGCAAACCGACTAGCAGTTTTTCAATCGAAGTCAGTTCCTGATAGTCGCCAAAAGAAATCTGCTAGATTCCCTTTGTATAGTTCACCATTAGTTCCCGCATCCTTGAGCAATCTAGCCGAGATTGCAATCGTTAGCCAACCTTTCTTTTCATTTACTTCTAAATTCTGAGAAAATCTTGGTTTGGTTGGTGTTTTGTCTCTCTTTCCATAGCTGCGGTTTGAATGTTTTACCTGTGTTAGCTCACCTTTTCATTTTTTTCTTTTCTCACTCTCATCTATTCTGCTGCCGCTGCGTACTTGGATATCCTTCATATTTTCAGTTCTGGGACTGTCATGGGAACTGTTAGTTTGTGTTCAAGGCACGCGAGGCGATTGTTTAATGCGATCTGCCCACCAGGAAATGCACCAACCCGAAAGCCCTGCTGCAAGGTCGAGCTCTATACATTTTTAGACTTCAGGGGCACGTTCGTTAGTAACCTACTTTACGGGCTAAAGCCTTGGTTCCTGTTGGCCTACTTGCGAAAAGAGCATTATCTTTGCACAAGCACCAAAGTTACCTTCAACTCGGCTTCAAATAGTTATTTCAGTGTTAAATTATATTATTTCAAATATATATTTCAGCAGATACAGCCTATAGTTGACAAAGCTTTCAAATTTAAAAAGTCACCCTTTTGCAATTGAAATTTTTGATTCATCGGTGACTGTACCTAGATACACCTCTGATCTACGGCTAGTAGTCTTCTAATTATTAATTTTTGGTATTAAAAAGAGTGATCTAGAGAGAGATATGAATTGGTATTTGGCAACAAAGTATTTCAAATACCTTTAAAAAGGCATTTTCGAGGTATGTAATTAATATATATATGTGTGTGTGTGTGTGTGTATGTATATGTGTGTGTATATATATATATGTATATATGTGTGTGTGTTTTATGACCTATTTAAATGTCCGGATAATGTATGGAATTTTTATCTCTAGATAAAGTTGCCGTCTCGCGTAGCCTATCTCGTTGCAGTTGGTTCACTTATTCGCTGGTAAATTACGAGATCTCGGTTAAAATATTCATACAGTCTGAAATAAAGTATAGAGAAACATATTTGTATAAATTTGATATTATCTATGGGTTTCATAGACATCAGTCTACGTTTTAAAAGAACCCCTTTCGATAGTAAGGTACTAGTCAAAATTGTGTCAATCCGTAGCACGTCTACCCCCTGATTCCGAGCACTTCTGGCTCCGCTTTCAGATCGTTGTCATCATCATCGTTCCAGCAACATCGTTTTCGCGTTGTCCTCTTTCGTTGAACATTCGAACCCATTTGTATTCTTCACTAACTTAATGCATTATTTTTTTTAATCAAATTTCTCGTTTTTGTCGACGGATGTCACGTACTGTCTAGAGCAGTGGTTCCCAACCTTTTGTGGCCCATCTCCCCTTTCTAGAGGTTGACTAACACCTATCGCCCCCTTTTCATTTCCATTGTATGCCTAATTTTAATTTGAAGTAAAGTGTAAATAATAAAGCAGTTTTATTATTTTAAACAATTTTATTACCGTATATAAAAACAACCAAAGCAGTTTTATCCGGTCACTCCTAAATAAAACAGAAAAAATATTAAAATATACATTTTTTACAGATATTTTAAGAACAAAGACGTGAAATAATTAACTAAGATCATTGGTGTACATTTAAAAAATAGGAGTACATGTTTTCATTTTTAAATTGGAATCTGGAAAAATTAAGAATTTGACACTTAAAATTTGAAAAAATAAATGAAAGTTTGAAACATTTGTTATTGTTTTATTTTACCTTTTCAATGGCTGCCTTGTGCTTGGTGGATTTCAGTTAAAGCTTGAATATCCGGCTTTATGTTCGTCAAGTTCAGGCGCAAGTCTCCTTTGAGGCAAATGTCCAACTTATTTCTTTGTTTTGTGAGGAGCTGGACAACAGAACTAAATCCTTTTTCAACTAAATATGTTGACGGGAACGAGATGAGAAGTGGTTCAATTTTTCCCCACAGTTGTGGATAAGTGTGTCACATATGTTAGTATAAACTAATAGTAATCATGTTAACTGTGTTTTATGTAATGAACTGTAACTGTGTTTTATGTAATGTAACTGTAACTGTGTTGGTAACTGACAATAAGAACTGGAGTGTACTACTGCATGTGGCAGTACGGTAATAGCACTAGTGTGTGCATGGCGACTGTGCCTTGGCTATATATATTCATGTTGTTAATTGTGAATCTTATTAAAATATTTTATCAAGACTAAGTGTCTTCTCTGGCCTGATAACCACTAAATTACAAAGTGTCCATAAGCTTTACCCAGGCTAACTCGTAACCGTTCTGCTTGAAAACGATTTTCGCCTCACAGTCATACTTCAGATCTATAAACTCCGTCTGCAAAGAGTTATCAAGATTATCCACAGCTTCAAACGAGAATGGATCTAGAATCCAATCCGGAATTTGTAACTTGGTCAAATCTTCAAATCTTGATTCCATGTCAGTTTTTAACTGGTCAAGGTGATCAGTAAAAATTAGGATTTTGTCTTCTGGGAGTTCAGGAGTCTCGTTACATGACACTGAACACTTTTTAAGGGTCGGAAACTGAATCAGCTCTTTACGGCCAATATTTAACTTGTGAATATCAAACTTAGCGATGAATGATGAAATAATTCCTTTGGCCTTGATAAGGTTCATCTTGTTTCCTTGAAGCCTTATATTGACTTCGTTCATTTTTTCAAAAATATCTGTAAGGTACGCAAGTTCCAACTTGCGTTGCTTCAAATTTTCACTTAAAACAGGATCAGACGTGTCGAGAAACTCAGTAACCGTGTCAAATAATTCGAAGAAACGGCGCAAACAATTTCCTTTGGAAAGCCACCTCACGGCCGTATGTAGAAGCAAGCGTTCGAATTCCTCATCATTTTCATGGCAAAGTTGTCGGAACAGACGGTCATTGAGGGACTTAGCTTTGATCTTGTTGACACCAGTAATAACCAGTTGTAGGGTTTCATGCTGCACACCACTCAGTTTTTTCGCAGCTAAGTGTTGACGATGAATGACACAGTGAATAGTGATGATCTCTGGTACTTCTTTCTTAAGGTGGGCTAGAAACCCAGCATGACGACCTGACATGGCAGGAGCACCGTCTGTTGCGCAAGCGCTCACGTTTGTTAGGGGAATCTCTTTTTCCTCAAAATAATCTTTCACCACTTTAAAAATCGACGACCCCTTCGTATCAGTGGTCAAAGTTCTAGCAAACAATATTTCCTCGGTAATTTCCTTTTGTTCATTGATAAACCTCACATAAGCTAATAAAATTGCTTTGTTATCAATCACAGTTGATTCATCAATCTGCAATGCAAATTTACTTTTTTTCAAGAAACTGGTGAGTTTGGATTCAACGTCCGTGGCCATTTCGTCAATTCGCCTGGAAACAGTATTGTTGCTCAAAGGAACCGATTGACTTATCTTATTACTAGGGCCCTCACCTAGCATGATTTCAACAATTTTTTTGGTAGCCGGTAAAATAAGAGTTTCGCCAATTGTGTGAGGTTTACCACATTTAGCGATCAATAAAGACACCTCGTAAGAAGCAAGAAGACCTTTGTCGAGATCGGTTGCTCGTTTTTTAAATAATTCACTCACATTAGGCCGTTTATCAGCTTTAGCTTTGAGGTGTTGAAAATAACTAACTTCTTTACTCACTTTATCACTGTGTACTCTTGATAAATGATCTTTCATTCGCGAAGGCTTCATGGCTTCATTACTAGTAAATGTTTTATCGCACAAAAGACAATGTGGAAACTGCACATTTTGTGGTGACGCGATAAAACCAAATTTTAAATACTCAGCTGAGTATTGACGACACTTCTTTTTTGAAGCCATTGTGCATGAAATTCTACACTTCAAAACAAACGCACAAAAACTGATGTTGAGGCACACAAAGACTAGTGAAGACTGAAGACGAATGTACTACAGACCTCCCTTCAGAAGAAACCTGAGACCAGTTTTAAGGTTGCTGCCTCGGGGAGGTCGATTCTCAAAATGAGGGTTCGGGGATAATCAACACCCCAGTACTGTTTCCCGCGGAAATTATTTATCGCTCTTTAGGCATTAAGAGAATTATGAAGGTTTTAACTATTTAGGCTTTAAGAAAACCATCGCATGTTTTGATTTCCATTTTCATGCAATCAACGTATTTTGGGACTTTTTACCCTGCATCCGTATTACTTACTACTTCCCGAAGTAATGTAAGGGAGTTTCAGAAAACCTCAATAAAATTTAGAGTCGTGTTTATTTTTATAAATACTGGATCATACAAAAATTTATTAATATAGATACGATTTCAGGGCATTTGGGTTTTCCAACTGTTATTTTTTCTTTCGCCAAAGGAGACGTGATCTTTTTCGGTAATTTTGTTTTCATTTAAGGGATCTCAGGAGTCTTACTATTTTACTAAAGTTGCAATTTAACATCATGTCACATTTAGTTTTATTTCTCATTCCCTAGAAAACATAAATATATGAAATTTTTGCCACTGAAAGGTTAATATATGTTCTATCTAGAATAATTATTTCAATGTTCTACAACTGGTATTTAATTAATTTTAAACAGTCCAGCCCTTTAAAGTGTGTTACCCTAATGACCTCTTCTAATGAAAATTCACAATTAACTTTATCAACACTATAAAATTTTCCCCTTTTCCGCAATTTGAATAAGGAAAATTTCTTTCAAACTTTAATTTCTCCCTCTTTGAAATATTCCTCAATAACTTGGTTTTAGTTAGCCCTATTTTTGGCCAGTTTAAAAGTTAATAAAAACGGGAAAGATGTTTTGCTTGGTTGCAATTTTATACCTTGGAAAATAGACTTCAGAAATCAGTATTTAAACATTTCAGATTATACAGCACATCACGGCAGTTCATATTCCAAAAGGTATTTAAAGTGTGTTACCCTAATGACCTCTTCTAATAAAAATTCCAGAAGGTTCCAGTAGGTAATATAGTGTTTAAAATTTCCTTTCAATTGTAACTGCAGATGTGTATTCCTCCCCATCTGTTTCTTGTAAACACTGCCTTTTCTTAGAAACCATTGCCAATCGGCAGAAAAACACCTGTTCGACTCTTCCTTGGAACAAATGCCGATATTTGGCGAAAACTGGGGGATGTTTGGTGACAATCTCTTCCTCTTTCGTTGACCTTCGCTTTCACGTTCCACCCCTCATAAAAAAAGAACGCTCCCCAAGTGACCAGTTTCTCGGGGAACTTCTCTTCAGAGGTAGGTCAATGACAAGTGTATTGTAATGCAGGAGGGGAAGGGGGGGGGGGTTGAGTCACCAGTCGGCCGCACTGAGCAACAATAGATGGCGACTGTGGAGAGGTGTGAATGCAGTGAACTCGCCGGCTGAGAATAGCCAGTGACTCGTGCTACCCGGCAACTTCGAATGTACAGTACTATTTTAATTTTTCCCCCTTTGAATACTCATCGCCCCCAAATCGCCCCCCACTTATTTATTGCCCCCCTGATAACCCAAATCGCCCCCTTGGGGGCGATCGCCCCCAGGTTGGGAACCACTGGTCTAGAGACAGAACATTTTGACTTATACCATGCATCGCAGTCAGTGGGAAGTTCTCATGATTAACGGAAAACACAATCCGTAATCACGACCAAAAACTGCCGAAAGGGAGTCGGCGTGATTGATGTGACCCATGCTTCATTTTAAAGTGGGCTCTTGAGCAAGACTTTTGCGCGAATGGTAGGTTTTTTTCCTCTCGCGGCTCGTATTTGTCCACGTATAGTTTACGTAATCAACTGTTCATATATGATTTTTTTTTCAAACAAATAATATTTTTTCTTTATTTACTTTTTTCCGCAGACTATGTGTACAAAGATTGCTTTCTATTCTTAGAAAATTTACCATGCTCGTAAAGGTGCAATTCCACTGAGGCAACACTTAACGACATGAGACATGATACTTGTTTCCTTGTGTATGGGAAAAATTTAAAAATGCTTTAATATATTCATATTTTTTCTTACCCTGACAAAATCATATAGAACGCTCTGCATACCTCTGGAATAAATCGAGAAATGCTTGGCTCAGATATCCGAAACACAAAGTTAAATGATGGATAGCTATCACCCGTTTCCAAATATCTCAATGTCACTAACAACCTCACGCGAGGCTTCTCGAAAAATGGAATCATATTTTTTTATAGTAGGTGAGACTCTTTCAAGCAAGTACTCAAAATCTTCTTTACTCATTCGTGTAAAATTTCGAAATAAAGCTTCATCGTCAGCAACCAACTGGTTGTATAAATTATACTGAGTTTCTTGACCATCAACATATAGTTTTCTTCTTCCACCGGGGCTTTTAACGTTTCAAAGCTATTTCCAAATAAGCAGCTGCCGCGACTTTGTAAAGACATGATGCACCAAACTGAAGTTGCCTGAATGAAATCATTTTAGACGCTTGCTACACGCATAGACGACAAAGCGCATGCGATGTTGAGAGATAAATTCCGCATGCGAAATTATTGAATTTTGTGGCACATTATTCACTGTGTGCAACACTAGGTTTCCTAGTGTGCAACACTAGGAAATTCTGTATAATACCTCATGTCGTTCAGTGTTGCCTCAGTAGAATTGCGCCGTAACACATAATGAACTAAAAACACCTCCATCAAGCTTAAAATCTTACTACATCCTAACACTACGCATCTGCTGTACATTTTTATCTCCAAATAATTTCCTAAAGTTCACAGTAGTTTATTCGACACATGTTTCGAAACATAGAAAAATAAAGCTATCAGTTCTCAAACCAGTTTTTTTTTTTTTTAAATTCACACCCGCCAAAGTAAAATGTTACCGCAATCAATATTTTCAAAAGTCGAAATATAAAATGGAAAAAAATCTATTCTTGGCCCCTGTTCAATAATTCATAAATGCCATCGACCTCATTGAATGTCTCAGGGGCGTCCCATAAGAAACATTTTCGATGTGTGCAGGGATTTATCAAAATTTTTCGCTCTGGGAAAAATTAATCTGCTATTATCAATGAAAGTGGAGTCAAATATCGATAATGTACACTGAATCAACATTCCTGAAGGCCCTGTCTGCATATATCTTCCGTGAATATTTGACATTTAAATGTATGATGATATATTATATTTCAGGCAAAAACAATTTTTTTTTGCAAAACTTTTTCATGGACATTCAATATAATAGGCTACGATACATTTTCCTTAGAGGAATGAAAAATTTTGTGCAATTATAATTGCTTGGTTACTTTAAAAATTTCACAGGTAAAGTTTAAATTATGAACTTGAACTAACAAAGGATGGGTTAACTCAAGTGCTGTAGTATTTTATACAGCATTTCTTCGAAACCAACTAGTGAAGAGTCTTGTCAAGAACAGATGTGAGGACGTGTAATTACAGTCTTCTTGTTTCGAGAGATGAGGAAAAAAAAACTCGAAAATTAAAATATCCAAGTATCTTAGGTAATCCTATATCCACCCTGTAGAAAATTTTGAAGCAGAAAGTTAAAGTGTAGATCAATTAAGAGAGATCGGGTAATGTTGTCCCAAAAACGGTGTTATATTTAAAATACGATTAAAAATGAAAAATCGCTATATAATTAAATATTCATTACTAAAGTTTCGTAAGTTCAATTAAAAAAAGTTAAAAAATCTAACTTTTGACAAATTTAATGATCTGCAGTTTCGGTAAATAAATATTGTTGTGGTGTTTTCCGATTTTCAAGCTTTGTTTTTCACAATTTACACAAAAGTAATCGGACTATTTCGATTATGTATATATAGGCAAACCCGAATGTGCAAATGAAGATGAGCAATGGCTGTGAAGTAATATTTATAAAAACGACATCGCGTGGAAAATAATTTTAATTTCACTATAATCTGCTATGGCACACAGCGATGAACTTCTGCATTTCAAAAAATAGCGTGTCACAGGATGCTACTTTAACAAACAATCTTTACGTATAATTGCTCGTCTTCTGGGCATTCCGAAATCTATTGTGACAGACGTCATGCCAACAAAGAGAACTGACTACGCTACTGGGGGCGAAACCCCGAACTGGGAGGCCGCACAAATTAGGTGATTCACGCTAGAGATATCGGGTTGTAACGAAAGTTTCCCCGCCAACAGCTGCGCAAACAGCTCGCGTTGGCGTGTTTAATCATATTTTGTCAAACGATTTTTGGTATTTGAAAAACAGAAACTTGCTTTAGAACACTGTGTTGTGAAATTTGTAAATAAATATCGTTATTATTAAGTACAAGGTGTCTGAAATGGAACTATCACGCTATCAGATTAAAACCATCATTTACTTTCACTTCTGTTGCAAAAAGTCAGCTTCAGAATGTCACCGAATTATGTGTACAGCTTTAGGTACTACTGTTGTATCATATGACACTGTGGAGGTTTGGCACCGAAAGTTCAAAAACAAGGACTATGACATTCAAGAAGCAGAGCGCTCTGGCTGGCTTATTGATGTTGATGAGATCCGTCTGCGAGAACTTGAGGAAGAAGATTAGTATGCAAACACTCGAGAGCTAGCTAAGGTGTTAGACGTTAGTGCCATTCCATTAGCCGCACTATGCATCGCATAAACTTCACATACAAGTTCAATCGCTGGGTGCCGCATGAGCTGACTCAAGCAGATAAGGACAGACGTGTTCAGGTCTGCACTAATCTGCTCGAATATCAGCGCAAGAACAAAATTCTGGACCGGATCGACACTTGTGGTGAAAAGTGGATTCACTTCAACAAGACAAGCCGAAAAGGGGGTTGGTCTGCGTCCGGTGTGCCCGTCGACAGCGTCGAAAAGCGCAATTTGACTAACAAAAAGATCATGCTTTATATCTGGTGGGATTGCCGTGGTATTATCCACAAAGAATATCTGGAAAAAGGTAAAACCATCGACAGTAAGGTGTACAGTGAGATGCTAGTCCGTATTGACGCTGCTATCAAGGCAAAACGTCGAATTGAGTTCCGGCGCAAGAAGATACTGTTCCATCAAGATAATGCAAGACCACATGTGTCTGCATTCACCGGCTGGACTCTGTACGGACTCGAATGGGATATTTTACCACACCCACCATAAAGGTCCGACATCGCTCCTTCGGACTTCTACCTTTTTTCACACCTGCAGCTACATCTTGATGGTGCTATCTTCCATTCTGCACAGGACGTCCGAAATGAGGTTGATCTGTTTTTGGACTCGCGGCCATCAAGTTACTGGGCCGAAGGCTTTGAAAAACTACCAAAACGTTGGCAGAAAATCATAGATTTAAGTGGTGATTACTACCCGCACTAAAGGTACTGCTTTCATGTTTTTTTCTAACTTTATTAAGAACGTTTTTTAGAGGAAAACTTTTGTTACAACCCGATACTTAGCGAGGATACTTAGTGAGTACTCTTTTCCTCTGTAACAGCGTTGGCTTCAGGGTGTCTCAAGCCACAGGAACAGACATCAATAACTGTGCTATTCGTCGGGAATTACATCATATCAGAGAGCACGGCAGACTGGCTGCACATATGCTCTACATCACTGGGTCTAACGCCAGTATGAAATTGCAGTGGTGTTTAGCGTGGACAATACAAGAGTGGAAAAATGTTAGATGGAGTGATCAGTGACGCTTCAAAATTTCCCAATCCAATGGATATGCCTTGGTATGGTGTTTCCCGGTCACGCTTCCTTTACGACAGCATTGTCCCAACTGTTAAATTCGGAAGGAGGCTTGCTTGTTTGTGCTTCTTCCTAAGGCTTGGTGTTCTGCCTTTAACCATGAACTGCGAGAGTGAAATAATCATTTGAAAAGATTGTGCACTGTCTAAAGTGAGGCATTGCTTCGTAACGGACGATTCTTTCATTCAGCATGACTTGACTCCATGCTATACTTAGAGCTATAGTTTGGATAACAAAAGATACATAATTACAAGACAAAAAGAACTTTTTATATACCATGTTTTTAAATTTTCTGTTGAATCATATAAACTTGACAATTCTACGTATTGATAAATACTTTTTAAAAATTGTTTTGATGAATTATCCAATCAACTTGAAAGAAAATGAAGTTAATTGGAAGTTAACTTGCGTTTAACTTTTCGTTTCCGTCCCGGCCGATAGATGGCTGCACCAGTCTACAAAACAAAATTAGCTGAAAATGAATTCAATCCTGCTTAAACATGGCTAAAAGTATCAAAAGAATGCATTGTCATCGTGTTCTGAGCTATTCTAAAAGTTTCAAATGTCTAGCTAGTCGGGAAGTTAGTTAAAAATCGATTACAAGACTTGAACTGGACAAACACTCACACACAAACAAGAAAGCGAGTTAGTAAAAACATGTAAAAAATTAGATGGGCTGGCTTAGAGTTCCGATGGCGATTCTGTAACTTACCTATGGAATGACATAGAGCGCTGGATTTAATGGAGGGATGACGAAAAATACCAATGTATTGATTTTTTAAATAAATACACTTTTCATCTTTATATGTATGCGTATTATTATTTTTAGCAGTACGTAGTATATTAATGAAATCTCCACTACTAAGTTATTTAAAAAATGCGCTTATAATTTAAAGCTGCTAATATAACTTAAGCTGCATTTTTAAAGTTAATATTCAATAAATGGTATATTTCAAAATTATTGTTTTCTCAAATGTCTGAAAAAAAGAAGTATACCTCTTAAAATTCATTCTTAATATCAACATCAAACTTTTATGTTTTATTAAAACTTATTTTAAAATGTCACCTACATCTGCGATTATATGGAACACCAATACTATTCTAAAGAGCTATTAAGGGCATCGATTAATCTAGAATTGCGTACAGTTCCAAAGTTTTTAATAGTTTTTCTTTGTGTGCGCACTTTAGTAGTTTGACAGTAAATCATTCATTATTCCTTTTCGAAAAGGGGGATTTTGAGATGATCCAACGCAAAAAAAGCAAATTCTCTCAAACTATTTCTTTTGCGATTGGGTTCATTCTTGTATGTTCCAATATTAATAACTGATTATTCCCAATGCATTTCTACAATGTAATTATTGAGATAACAAATGACAGTTTGCATGTGGAAAAATGTATTCTGTCCAATTTTTCTGTATCTCTTAGTTAAACGTATTGCAAATTCTTCGAAAAATTGTTATGAGGAGGAAATACGTTTTATTTTCCGTTTAAAATTTTTTTTTATTTATGGCAGTCAAGAAATGATGATCTAAACCTTAAATTTGAGGGATTAAAAATGTTCTCTAAAGAACTTACTTCACATTTTGAAAATTTCTTACACATATATACACGGATGTCCAAAATTAACCTTGCTTTCGTAAATAGGGTAATATCAGAAAAAAATATCGATCAGAGACGGAATATTTTTTGTAAAGTATGCTAATTGGGAAGGATTATATAAATCAGTGAAAATTCATCCAATCTTTCTAGATGCGTATATTAAGATTATGACGTCATCTAAAACCGCCAAAAGATTGTAAAGCATACAGCAATCTTTCGCGATTTTTTTTAATTTCCCCTTTTGATTTCGTTTAAAAAGGTTACAAACTGTTTTTCTCTTAAACTCCGTCAAATCTTTGTTATCTATTGGCCATTTCGAGGCAAAGCAGTTACACTGCTGGCCACTGTAAATGCAATACCCTGAAGGAAACATGCAAATAACATGAAATTTACAACATGCATTAGCGGAGGTGAGATATGCAAATGATTAGAATTTCAGCGCAGACGCACATCACGCGCGCCTGTGGTGCCACTTCAAAGCGCTATTTAAGGCTTGGAGATTTCGACGATTTCAAGTTCGGCAATTGTGTTTTTCTTGTGGTTTTTTCAAAAACACGATCAATTATGCCTCGTCGAAAACAGCGATCGTCTTTTGATCAAGTATCCGAGTTCGACAGAGGAAGGATAGTGGCCTACCGCGATTGTGGATTATCTTTCAGGGAAATCGGTAGTCGTGTTGGACGAAACCAAACAACTGTAATGCGGATAGGTGATCGTTGGATGCAGGTGGGTACGACGGACCGGCGTGTTCGATCGCATCCACCTCATCGCACCACTTCACGTGATGACAGGCAAATTGTGTGCATGGCAGTGACTGATCGCTCAGTCACATCACAAACCATAGCACAGCACATGCAGTCTGTAACGCATCATCCAGTGTCTGCGCGTACCATTCGACGCCGTTTACAGCAGAGTGGTATGTCCGCAAGACGTCCATTGCTTTGTCTACCCTTGACGCAGAACCACAGACGACTCCGCCGCCAATGGTGCGATGACAGAAGGATGTGGACGGCAGAATGGAATGAAATTGTCTTTACTGACGAGTCACGCTTCTGTCTGCAGCACAACGATGGTCGCATTCGAGTCTGGAGACACCGTGAAGAGAGGATGCTGAACAGCTGCGTTATACACCGCCACACTGGTCCTGCACCGGGTATTATAGTATGGGGCGGCATTGGATATCACTCTCGCACACCTCTAGTACGCATTGCCGGTACTTTAAACAGCCAGCGCTACATCTCCGAGGTGTTGGAGCCAGTTGTCCTTCCTTACCTTCAGGGCTTGCCCACAGCCATATTTAAACAGGATAATGCGCGACCACACGTGGCACGCATTGTCCAACGGTTCTTCGTCAATCGCCAGATTGAATTGCTTCCCTGGCCGCCTCGCTCTCCGGATCTTTCGCCGATAGAAAACATGTGCTCCATGGTTGCTCTACGATTGACCCAGATACCATCCCCAGCTGCCACAGGAGATCAACTTTGGCAACGTGTGGAAGCTGCTTGGTCTGCTGTACCCCAAGAACTCATCCAAAGTCTCTTAGAATCAATGCCGAGGTGTGTGGCAGCGGTGATCTCCAGCAATGGCGGCTACTCTGGCTACTGATTTTGGCAAGAACCACACTTCACAGAAGTCTATAAATTTAATCATTTGATACTTGGTCAACATGTTATCTAAAAAATAAATTTTGTTGTGATATCTCTTGTCTTTCTTGGTGTTGCAATTTGGGTGGCCAGCAGTGTAAATATTACGGAGCCAAAAGTCTATATATTTCTAGAACAATTAATGGGGAACTTTAAAAACAATTTAAATATAATGCAACCGTTTTCGTACGAACTTAACAAAAGCAAAAAGCATAATTACCCTTTCAAAAGATCAATTTTTGTTAGTAGCAGTACGTGGGGATAGGTAGTTGACAACCAGTCAGCCGATCCTTGAAGTTTCTGTGAAATTCTTCGTGTGGTGAAGTGGCTCGTGATCGTATATATGATATCAGAAATTATGAGCAAAGACATACCTGTCATACTTTCTTTTATTGAAGTCTTCTGATAACTATGGGATTGGAGAGTGTACTGCCGAACAAAAAAACTTATACCAAGCACGGATATTCAACACGTTCTTCTTCCACGTGTAGGCGCATCTAGATCAACCAAAAAAAGAAAACTCGTCCAAGTTTCTAGACGTTCAACAACCCAACTGTTGAAATTCGCGCGCAGGCGAAACGGGAAAAAAACTCGCCAATTTGGCGCTCGCTACAAAACCTGTTCTGGTGGAAAAGCGCAATGCAATTGGTCAGCGGCGACAGTCTGCGGCGATAAAATGGACACAAGAAATTCGCCAAATAGGCCAAGTGACTGGATCTTTATATCTACTAAAAGGCGCTTGAAAAAAATTGCGAAAAATTTATATCTAATAATTAAAATTCAATATTGTGTAGCATTATGCTACACTTCGAATACTTCAAGTTCTCTTTAAAGCTTGAAGCTACCACTTCTATCTCCGAATTCTTTCTTCCCCTTTTCCTTCTTTAGTTTTTTGGGAAAAAAACTAATACCTCTACTGTTATCTCTTTCTGATACACACAGAAGAATCTATGGAGAACTCTAAAAGCTTCCTTTATTATATCAAAAATCTTAAAAAAGATCTTCCTATCGGAGATTCATTCAGTGAAACAATGACACCTATTGCACTTTAAATAGAAGAGGGGTTCCATAGAAAGAGGTTGTACTCCTACCTGTTGATCCACGGAAGGTATTTTATTCCCCTTCTACCTCCTAATGGAAATTCAAATGGAGGCATTCCCCGATCCGGCACCTGGAGACGCGCCCTCTAGGAGTTATAGTCTCCCACGAGGGTTTCGTGTATCCCCGCATATATCAATACAAGCTGAAAACCCCTACTTCGCTACGGAGTACATTCAAATTAAATACAACGATCAATGTATGCAATTGATGTAAAAAAACGAAAAACTGTGTTTATAAAAAAATCGTAACGGATATTTTTATAGACAAAATAATGAAGAAGAAAATATTCAAATTAAATCTAATAGAACATACTAAAGAATATAGTACAGTTTGAGGAACATTTCTTTTACTGTATTTTATTATTTTTTTTTGGATAATGTCCAATCGTCTGCCGCCTTACCAAGGAAAAAAAATTATTTTTGTCGATTTCGTTGTTATGCACGTGATGCAAAATTAATTTATAGTATCACAAAAAAGAAAAGAAACCAAATGATCAGTATTTAATAAATTAAATTATAAAACTTAATCTTTGAAAATTCACCGAAAATCAGAAAAAGGAGGTAAAGATTCGAAAAAGATTTCATTTTAAAGGAATTTTTATGATCTTTCTTGTGATAAATTTTTTAACCCTCGGATAATTATTTTAAATGCAAACTTTTAAAGAATGTTATAAAAACAACTAAAAACTTTAATTTTAAAAAATCTAAGAAGAATTTTTCAAAAATCACTCTTAGAACACCCCTACACTATTAGAAAAATCGCCATACAAAATTTCAGCCCTTTAGGTCCTGCGGTTTGGTCTGTGCGCTATCTGTCAGTCAGTCAGTTACGGAACTGTTTTCTACATAGAGATTGAAGGAAATGAGTGTGCTTACTCACTCGTCAAGGAAGCACGGAACTTAGCCCAAACCTCTTCCTCCATCACACTATCAGATGTTAACGCAGTTGCCAAGTGCAGATTATCCAACCAGTCTCTAAAGAAACCACTAATTTTGGACTCTAACTGTTCCAGAACAATTGCTTCTACAATAGCTATACTAAGGAGCTAATCACTTTAAGGGTATGAAAATCCACCCTGACGACACATGATCCTTTATAAGCTGCAGAAAATGTCCAGGAACCCATCTTTCTCTAGAACATACCTTTGACTGTCCAGCCATTGTGGCTGCCCTTTTCAAACTTGTTTTGTCGCCACAAGAACTCCTCTATAGACCACAGACACCTGATCTGGCAGCTGCTGTTATCCAGGCTTTTGGTTCAATTTAAGATGTTTTGAATTGAACCAAATTTTTCTTCTTCACTATTCAAGGAAACGACAACGACAACATCACACCTTTTGCTACTGGCTTTAACAAAAACTACAATTAGATTCTGTTGTATGTACAGGGTGTCCATAATTAAAGTTCCACTTTCAAAAGGCTGCAAAAAAAGAACCACCGGTCAGAATGACTTAAAATTTGAACTGAATATACTGGAAGAAGGGAGAAACGATTTGGCATAATAATAAAAAGTTCCTTCTTTTTTTGCAGCCTTTTGAAAGTGGGACTTTAATTATGCACACCCTGTATTTTTGTAAAAAATCCATCATTTTTCGTTTTACTGCATTGGGGAATCTAGAAATTCTTAAATAATTACAAGATTAAAAAGAACTTTTTATATACCATGTTTTTGAATTTTCTGGTGTATCATATAAACTTGACAATTGTATGTATTAACAAATACTTTTTTAAAATTTTTTTGATGAATTATCCCATCAACTTGAAAGAAAATAATCAAATGCGTAATAAAGAGGTATCAAATGCGTAATCAGTTGCGTTTAACTTTTCGTTCCCGTCCCGTCCGATAGATGGCTGCACCAATCTACAAAGCAAAATAAACTGAAAAGGAATTCAATCCTGCTTAGAGATGGCTAAAAGTATCAAAATAATGCATTGTCATTGTGTTCTGAAGTATTCTAAAAGTTTCAAATGTCTAGCTAGTCGGGAAGTTAGTTAAAAATCGATTGCAAGATTTGTACTGGGCAAACACACACACAAACAAGAAAGCAGGTTAATAAAAACATGGTAAAAAGGAATAATCTTAATTTTTATTCGTCTTTTTCTGTATGCCGCTGAAAAGTTCGTGATAAAAAAAAAATTGTTGTTTTTACTCTGACTAAAAATATGCTAGTTAAGGAAATGGAGTGTCAAAAGAAATCGCAAAATTGCACATTTTGATATCATTACCTACGTCATATATTTCAGTTTTGCATCGTTCTGTTTTCCCCATCCTCCATTTCATGATGGTATCATCAGTTTTATATAAATTTTCTTTACTTCAAATTTTTTTAAGGACATTTTATCAAGGAATAATCCAATTCAGTTCAGTCTGAATTTGTAGGGGTTTTTTTTAAAGAAATTCAACAGGAAATGAATCTTGGCAGATGTTAAAATAAGATTTTGATTTATATTTCTGCTTCTCTGGATTTCTCAATTCTACCAAAGACATTGTCACTGATCAGTGTTACACTATTTCAATAAAAAAAGTAAAACCAAATTCCTATTTCAAAAAGGAGCTTCAGTATCGAAACTAGTAAAAAAAAAAAAAAAAAAAAAAAAAAAATTCTACGTTATTTCCAATAAATCTCAAAATAAGTAGCAGAGGTTTGGAAGTAAAAATTGTCAAATGTGTACAAGGTAAAAATATCTTGTAAGATATATTCATTCCAAACCATTCCTTTATCACTCCCTAGAGATGCTTCAGATTCTTCAAGTATTTTGTCTGGAACGTTCTTCTTCTTCTTACAATATTTCATAGCACTTGAACAAACCTATGCGTGTTCATATTTTCGGCCTGCGTTTTCTCGAGTTATGGGATGTAATATACAGATTCTTCAACTTTTCTTTTTGGCTACCTTTATGTACGAATTGCCTACATATATTCACGTATTTTTTTCTTATAAGGCTTATACTTGTAAATCAGGGTTTACTGTCAAAAGACGGAACTAAAATCTCTTTTACATAATATGCGGAGTTTTACTAACAATATATGCATGTTTTACATGCGGAATTTTATAAGTAGAATTTATTTTGACGCAATCTTTTACCCGTTAAATATAAGATGCAGAATATTTTCTTTAAATTTGGGAGGAAAAAACTGTATTAAGTATTTTCTTAGATATCCGTGCAATGCATTATCCTAAGATACAGCTGATGCTTTTCATTCTTATTTACTATGAGGAAAAGCGGAACACTTTTTACGAAAATAAATATTTTAGCAATGCATTAGCTCCTTTTTTTCATTAAAGGAAAGTTACTTTTGTGCAACATTTTTTGTGAACATTTTTTTTTGTGATTTTTTGTGAAGGATATTTATTCCGTGATGTAACTTTCTTTTTCCTTTTGGAGATGACCACTTCATATTGGCATTTCATTTTATAATTTATTTGTTTACAAAATTTCCGTATTCCATAACTCTCCATTGTTAGTCTATAGGAATAAAATGTCAATGTCATTTTACCTATCCGCGTTTTATTATAATGAGTAAGGTACAAGTGTTTATTTTGGCTTAAATATTTTGAATATTTAAAAAACTAACTCTGGGTTACCCGAAAAGAAGTTGCCTCCGAGATTTGGATTTGTCATTTATATCTTTAAAATCACTCAGAAATCGGTTTTTATTCGAGAAATGCACGTACCTGTATCTCTACGGATCATTTTATTTTCTGTGCTAATGCGTTCCTATACTTCAGACTTCTAAATCTAACTGTGCAAGGTCTCGTGATATTTTCAATTATAGGTATGTACTCTTACACTGGACGAATACTTCTCTTTTGGTGGTTGATTTAGAGCTTGTCAGAAATGGACGCCTATTCTTCCCCTCTCCTATTTCTTCCCCAATGACTACCTGACCGGAACTGCCTGCCTGGGGGGTGGTCGAGTGAGGGGGGGATGAACCCGCTTAGCGGAAAGGGGACGGAGAAAAAAGGACTGGTTTGAGAGGGGACTCTTTCGCCTGATTTCAAGGGGAAATGACATGTGTGATAGAGCCACGTGGAGAGTGGCTCGCACATGATTTTTTATCGATTATGCAAATTTGTATTATATAAGCAGTGTATAGTAATGTGAGGTGTGTCCCAGCAGAAATATGTGTATAATAAATTATTTTGGGACTAAGGATCGTATCTTGATTCGTCAACCGTGTAATCCATTCCTACATCGAACAGCAACGGACCCAAGGGCGGTTAGGGAATAGGGATGCGACATCGATGTCGATGTTTTCAAAATATCGATTTATTGAAGCCGATTTTTTTTAACATTGATGTTTTGTGCTCGATGTTTTACGTTGTCTCGATGTTTATTTTAAATGAGAATGTACCATAATAATAAAAAAAAATTAACCACGTAGCAAAATTTTCCCACTCAGTAAATTTAGGTCTGAATTCTGAAAAGGACGGATACTAAAGGGGGAACGATTAGAGACAAATGGCAATGACCAACCAATGAATAATATTTATATGCCCCAATAGCCCCAATAATTGTTATTTCCAGTAAAGAAAAAATAAGCTTGTTCAGTTTCCCCCCATACGTTGGTTTTGCATCAGTACTTCAAATTGGTGTAAATATATGTAATTTTCTTTTGTATTATTTAATTTGAAAATAAAAGCTTTGTTAATAAATTGCAATAATTTCTTCCTCAATTTTCTGGTAAAAGTAATAAAATGTGTAATGGAAATTCAGCGATACGCGCTGACTAGCAACCAAGTTTTTGTCATTTGTGTCAGCCCAACCTGAGAGTAAAATTACCCCCTCCCCTCCATGATTAACCGAAGTAACATTAATCTTGAAGGTTACTAAACCAGTTTAAAAAAAATTGAAAGTTCATAAACATCGATGTTTAAAAACATCGATGGTTCTGATGCGATGTTTTATTAGCATCGATGTTTTAATATTGAATATCGATGTTTCGAAACATCGATGTTTTGTTGTCGATGTCGCATCCCTATTAGGGAAAGGGTTCTCCTTCAACAGAATTCTACTGTAAATTTTATTACACAAGGGTTATTAGACCGGAATCTACAGTTTAAAGCTTATTCCGAACGGCTACAAACATTATGCCAACAGCGGGACTCGAACCACAAGGTCTGACGCCCACAATATCAGCGCCACAATTCGGCGTTCTCCCGGCAAGAATACTTTTGACAGAGAACATATTCCCGTTAGTTTAAATATTCAAGTGGCTCGTTTTCATATTTAAACGTCCTATACATGGTACCGGAACTACCGACGACAGTTCTTTCTTTCCATGGCAACTTTCCACTCTATTATTGTAAATGTTAGGTGAAATCCTATCCCACTGAGTTTTTGAACGCAATATGTCTTGACACGAACGATAACCTTGAAAAAGCTCAAAATGATTACCTGACCATACGGTGGTAAATTTTGTTTCTCTCGTTTATACCTTTTTTATGTTAACATACAATTTAAATTTCTACTATAGCACTTTCTTTTTTTTTAAAATCTTTGCAAAACTTCCCAGTTTGGTGTTCTCTTTCCTCAGGAATCCTCTTTTGTCTTTTCTATTCCTTCAATACACGGAGAAACAAACAAGGCTAGATCATATTCTTGTTTATCTATACTTGTTCAACGAATAGATAATTCTAGGATAAAGTATTTCCATTCCTAGAATTGTTGTAAACATTACAAGACAGCATTTCAATCTTACCTTATAAAAAGCAAATTAATAAAAATCCATAAATAGCTAAATTATCAATATTCAACCGACTAACGCCTCGTAGAGAGGGGGGAAGGGGTGGGGGAAAAGGCATTGCCAACACATCGGATAAAATTTCTTTTAGTCAATACTTACATCTCACTTTGTATCGTATTAAATACGCAAATTACAAGAAATGCTTTTCTCTGAAATGATTACATTTTATCTTTCTTCGTCAATCAATATCTCCTGAAATGTCAATGAAAAACGTAAGAACAAATCAATTTTCTTCTCCAATTTTCGTTCTCACCAAAAGAAAAACAGTTATTAATCATGAATATATCGGAAAATCTGGAGAAAATTGGAACCTGGAACAGTTGATTTTACTAGTATCGTTTCAAGCGTAAATAGTACTTTATAAAACTATTGTGGTAGAAAATGTGTTATTGAGTTCATACAGTATACACAATTCGTTAATACAAGCATATTATTTTTTCTTCATTTTTTTAAAGATATTACATTAAAGATATACATTGTAGACTGAAGCGACACAAAACCTTAGACTGCCGGTGATATTTTATTATAAAGAAGAATGTTACGTTCTCGTTAAATGTTTCATGAAGTTTTGTATGTATATCTTTTGAAAGCTACTGTAGACATTCATAAAAATGAATGCATTGTTATGTAAGTTTCAGTTTTAACATGATATTGACCGTTAAAATTACCACTACCATTTTTATTTGGTAATTTGCCTGACTGAGCTAAAACTGAGAGATGACATCTTAAGCATTATGACTCAAAATCTAAATATTATTCTAAAAGAATTGAGAAGGGGAATCAGCACTTGTACACAATTAGAAAAGTCAGAATTTTTGCTGTTTTTCGAACGTCTATGACTTTTTTTTCTTTTTGTCCATTATACATGAAATTTCCAGTATTACTTCTCTAAACCTTATACATTATGCTCCCAGAATTAATTTTATTACAAGTAAATAAGAATTTTATTCATCAAATAAGAAGTTAGTGCATTTTCTGAAAATTTCAAATTTATAGCGAGAAACTGAGCGCAGACTTATAACAATAAAGATAAAGTTTCAATAATTTTTGCATTTTTGTGATGTAAAAACATTTAGTATAATTCTACACCTATTTAAAATTTTAAAACCCAAAGAATATTTACTCTAGGATAATCAGATTTCAAAAAATTGAAAAAGCACATTAAAATTAGGGGTCAAATGCTATAATTTCTTAGTAAAATAATTTTTCAATAAAACAATTAGGTGCATATTTTAGGTAGCATCATTATACACGTACCCTGAAAATTTGAAAGCAATATCTGCAGTAGTTTCTTTTATACAGTGCGCGCAAGCATGATAATCTTCATTACGAGAAAAAGGCTTTTAAAGTCCCCTGTGAAGAATAGGAAATTCTTCAAGCAGTCAGCCGTGTGAATGAATATATGTGATGTGTCTTTGTCACCCGAGAGCTGCCTGTCTTTGGCAACAGAGGGGGGCGTGAAGAGGGTTGACCTCTGGTGTCGGACTAAGTGAGTGATGGTCATCGCCGGGCTGAGGGGCGGAGCTCCCCTCCTTCTCCACTGGCAGTCACCTTGCGACAAAGGCCATACACCGAGAGTCGGACATTCTTCACGCACAAAAGGATCTGTTTTTTCCCCTGCGTGGGAAATTCTCGAACGTTGGAAGTAGCTAATGTCACTTGTTTCAACAAATCAGCGTCCAAGCAAAAGAACCAATGCCTGATAGGACGATAGATGTTTGAGAAGGAGGGCTTAGAAGTTTCGTGGAGGCCAGAAAAAGAGGTAGAGAGACTTGAGATCTACTCTCAGAAGGTGAGTGACCTGCGGTCTTGGGCCAGATTACATTTTTGGGGAACTTGAATCCCGGGGCTTAGTGCCGTTTCACGTAGTCGGTGGACTCCGACTGTTTAGGGAAGAATCGTAACTCCCCGGTGCCTGAGGGCGGTTATGAATGTAATATTTCATGTACTTTAAATGTAAATAGTGTAAATAAGTAAATAATTTGCTGTTTAAACCCTAAACTCCGTATTTTTGAATTAATCTATGTTCATCTATCTGGGAGAAACTGCCCATATCGCCACACCCCACACTGGTAATGTTTACATTGGAACTACTTCTTTCATGTCATAGTTTTGAATGCTCTAATTGGAATATTTTAACGCGGTTTGTTTTAAATGGTTCATAAATTTTCAAATATTAAAAAAATGCAAAAAAAAATTCGATATTTCGAAGATTTAAAAGTGATGACTCCCCTTTTAATACTCCAAAACTCCAACCAAAAATTATTAAGGAATAAAAAAAGATACTATTCTACCTCAGCGATTGTCGATACGCAATAACCAAATGTCGAACAGTTTAGAAAATCAATGTATACTCATCTCGTGTTTCGTGCTGAACAGCCTAATTACCGAAAATTAAGCCATTCTCCGATGAAATTGTTTTAATATTCTACAGTCAATATGTGCTGAAAGTTATGAGAAAAATTGAAGACAGCTAAATTTGTTTTCATAATCCTCGATTTAATTATTTTAGAATGGAAATTCTAGGACTCGAAGTAATCGTTAACTCTTACATTAAATTTTTAAGCATATATGGTCATTCATAGCCTCAAAAGAATTAAATAACCGTGTTTGTTACAAGCAATTTAGAATATTTGCGCAATGGCGAATGAGAAGGCAGGATATCGTGTTAATGTACGTGTCGTCTCCTACAACAGTGGTACTTAACCTTTAGCTTACGGGGCCCATTTTTCCGATTCCCTCTTTAGAATGGGAAATTTCATACCCCCTTTGTAAGACCGACCACTAAGGGGGATATATATATATATATATATATATATATATATATATATATATATATATATATATATATATATATATATATATATATATATATATATATATACATATACATATACATACATATATATATACATATATATACACATATATATATACACATATACATATATATACATATACATATACATATATATACACACATATATATATATATACATATACATATATATACATATACATATATATATATATACATATATATTATATATATATATATATATATATATATATATATATATATATATATATATAATTCTTGGGATACATGCTATCCCACCCCGTAAGGAAAAGGTCAACTGGGGGTGCGGGCATCCCTGGGGGTCCGAGAAAACATTTCTAGGGGTACGAGAGAAGGATCTAAATTTTTAATTAAAATTGCAATTGAGGGAATCATTTGATGGATACATATTCATGGGAAATACGAGCAAAATTAATAGATGGATACTCAATCCATTTTTGTCTTACCTAAATTCAATGGGCACTAACGTTTTATTGAAAGACGATATTATCACAATACGAGCAATGTACGTATTCAAATGAAATTGGAAAAACTGAACTTGGAAAAACTGGAACAGTTCTGGTGTACGCAGCTAGAGCTTTATCCAGAATTGGCAAAAGCAGCATTAGAGACACTTTTACCATTTGCCACCACTTACCTTTGTCAAATGAGTTTTTCATTACTTTTGCACATCCAAACAAAAGTCAGAAATCGTTTAAATGCATCTAATCACTTACGCGGGGCTCTTTCAAAAAAGAGCCTCATTCTAAAAGGCTAATTATGAACAAACAACAACAACGTAGCCGCTAAAAACTTAGATATTGTTTTATATGTAATTTTATAGTATGTATTGTAAATGTATTAATTGTTTTTATGGAATAGAATAAATGATCTTGCAATAAATGTCTTTTCCTAAATAAAAAATACACACACATTTGTCCAAGGGGGTGCGAGGGCTTATTTTCAGATTCAAGGGAGTGTTGACTATTAAAAAGGTTAAAAACCACTGTCCTAGATGTATAGATATCATGAAATCATGTATAAAATAACAATTGAATTTAAATTTTGAATCTTTACTTATTCATTCATTGAAACAATAGATTATTGTACAAATCGTACACCTACCGGGATAATTTCTTAGGCGTCTGAACATTTTTTAGAGTTCGAAAACTCTTGTCTTCTTTCGAGAGAGAGGGTTGTGAATGCGGCACACGTCTGTTACGGTTTTATAATATATTTCACTCAGAATAGATTACGTTCAGAAATATTATCTAGGTAATTCTTCACATATATTATTTTAAAAAAAAATTTAATTCCCATTTCGTATGGCATGTACATGAATTTTAAATCTGATTTCCACATGCAGATACTTTTCCCCGTACATTATATATTTTATGTTTTTATATTGTGTGTACCGTTATTTTATATTAATCGACTTCCTCCACAGAAATGTGCATTTAGCAATCTTGCGGATATTTACCTGTTAAATGTATGCTGCTTCTATGGTATTACATCTTGATTATCAATATAATGCAGTAATTATTATAGTATAATTAAAATAGTGCAGAAATTTGGAGCAATTTTAATTATTTTTATTTTTATGTTTCAGTATACTACATATCCAGTTATATAACACAATGAATGTGATTAATGAGCTATCTTATCTCTCAGCTAAATTTTATAAAACTTTTATCGTAAAACCTATCGTTACATTATATATTTTATGTTTTTATTTTGTGTGTACCGATATTTTATATTAATCGAGATCCTCCACAGAAATATGCATTTAGCAATCTTGCGGACATTTACCTGTTAAATTTATGCTGCTATTCTGATATTACATCTTGATTGTCAATATAGGGCAGTAACCGTTATAGTATCGTAAAAATAGTACAGTATAATTCGGAGCAATTTTTTTTTAAATTTTCATGTTTCAGTATACATAAGCAGTTATATAACACAATGAATGTGATTAATTAGTCATCTTATGTCTCAGCTAAATATCATAAAACTTGTAATTAAATTGAATCGTAAAACCTATCGTTACATTATATATTTTATGTTTTTATATTGTGTGTACCGATATTTTATATTAATCGAGATCCTCCACAGAAATATGCATTTAGCAATCTTGCGGACATTTACCCGTTCAATTTATGCTGCTATTCTGATATTTCATCTTGATTGTCAATATAGTGCAGTAACCGTTATAGTATCGTAAAAATAGTACAGTAATTTGGAGCAATTTGTTTTTAAATTTTCATGTTTCAGTATACATAAGCAGTTATATAACACAATGAATGTGATTAATTAGTCATCTTATCTCTCAGCTAACTATCGTAAAACTAACACTAACGTTAGTGTTGATAATTTGCTAATCCTGCGTAAGTTCCGAGTATAACAGCAGTCTAAATGAATAATACATCAAAACGCCACGCACTGTCTGCGCTAAATGGCGAATCCCTGCACTGCAATTCGGGGTAATTTCAGCAACATGTCATACCCGAAACTGCAATATCGGAAATAAGAGTAATAAATTTCTGATATTCGGCGTGACTCCTTGACGCATTTCTCGCGTAGTTATGCAGAAATCAAAGTAAACCGAGCGAAGAATTTGAATAATAAATTTTATGGTGATTAAATATTAAATTGAGTTGAAGGATTTGTTTCAGTCCTCTCCATCGAAATGCCGAGTTTGATCTGATTATCAGTTTTTTTTCATTTGCAGGACGAAAAGCATCGACTTTATTTTTCAAATCTAAATGAGTTTTCGTTTGCTTTTTTTTCCTATCGCATCTCTCCAAACTATTCCTGAAGCCTCATTCCGCTCTGGCCAGGGCAAGCTCGAAAGACGAGACCGAAGTTTTTTTGCAAATGTAAGAAATAGTTCAAAGTGAGAGAATGAAATAGAAAAAGGTGTGAATATTTTTCGTTCTTTGAAGAGCTACGGTTACCTTTTTTTTTTTAAGTTGGAAGCCGTAGTCTTCAAACTGTTCTACAAAATAGCGTCAAATACCTACGCCAAATCCGGGACATGAACGCTAGCACTCCTAAACACCATCCTAGTGATTCAATGATCACGCAGTTTAACATCTTAGGAGTATTATTCGAAAGTTTGAAGAGTTTTAAATTCTGAAGGAAGATGAGAAGACACTAATACCCTGAAAGCTCCAGACCAGTGGTTCTCAAACTTTTTATGTCGACGCCTCCCCTTGGGATTATCTTCTTACCCTGCATACCCCTCCCCCCAAGCCCTATATATATATATATATATATATATATATATATATATATATATATATATATATATATATATATATATATATATATATATATATATATATATATATATATACAGTAACCACCGCTTATAGTGATCAGAAGTTATAAGAATCAATATTGTAAAAACAAAAACAAATGTATTATTTCCATGTTAAATTTTCGCTTTAAAGAATCAATCCACCGGTTTTAAAAATCAGCTTACACTCTTCGCTTTCCTTTCATTTTTCCAAAAAAGCCACTTAAACCCTCAAAAGGCACGAAGTTCTTTCTTTATTTTTTTTTAAAGAAAGAGTGATAAGATGGGATGGAATACAGTCGTAAAATGCATCCTATCTTTGTTAGACATAACATAATGGTTTCCCCTTAAACACTTTAGCACAACACTGTCCGTTTAGCTTGACCCAGGGGTATCTAACCCATCCGAGTCCGATTTCACTTTTCTCCAGTGACAAACAAAGACAGGAACTCTTTTTTCCCACCTCCCACATCCAGGTTGCTGCTTCTTGAACCCTGAAACACATAAATCTTCGGCGAAGTGGCCACTATCATTTAGGCAAACGTGACATTAGTAAATTCAGCACGTTATCATACCCTGAAACGTAAGCTAGAAAATGAATCTTCGTCTGAGACTATTGGTATTGGAAGAGGTATAAACAGCCTCCTGAAAACTTCATTACGTCAAACTACCATAGAAAACTTTTTCTTGCACCCTTCCTGTAGTTGAAATGTTAAACTGTTAAGCAGGTATGTTGTAACAAATATTGGATTTTTTTTTCTTCTCTTATTATAATCACGTGTATCTACTTATATGTCTAGAAATTTAGTTGTATTTTTAAAATTATAAAGAATAATTTTAATAAAAGATAATTAACGTACATTAAAAAGTATTTCATTATAAATTATCTAAAAATATGTATATATAGGTATGTGTGTGCCTGTCCAAAAACCTAAATTTCGGCTATAAGAATCAACCGCGTATAAGAATCAAAAACAGTAATACCAAACGTGATTCATGTAAGCGGAAATCACTGTATGTATGTATATATATATATATATATATATATATATATAACATACAAAACCCAAAAACCTTAACTAATTTCTAAATTCTTTTAAATTCCCTTGGGCGTAACGCGTTGAAATTAATTGCGCAGTTCGGTTTTAAGAACAAAGGTTTTGAGCGTAACCTAAAAACTAAAGAAGGTAATCGACATATCGTCCCTTTAACCCCCAGTTTCAGAGGCGCCAAACCTTATATAACGGCCACGGTCCCCTGGCCTGGGAGCCTCTGGCCAATCAAGGCAACAGTGCAAGGGTCATGGGACTATGACCTCAGGAAGTTTTAAAAGACCCACCAAGGTTTTGGCCGGGGATTTTGTGAATTGTCGTTGCTCAACGAACATGTAAAAATTATAGAAATAAACCTTTGTATTGAATGCGGTTTGTTCTTGTGAGTCCGGGGATGGAGGGGCCAGTGAGAGCGTTTTTACAAGGATCTTCGAGATGCCGACTAAGCCACGACTTCCAGCGCGGGAACTGAATTATGTTGACTATGATGTCGAACTATCATTTCTGTGACGCACGGCCTGAAATATTAACCTTTCTCCTTCAACCCTCGCCGCCGCCCGTGATGTCATATATATATATATATATATATATATATATATATATATATATATATATATATATATATATATATATATATATATATATATATATATATATATATATATATATATATATATATATATATATATATATATATATATATATATATATATAGTTTCTATCTCTCATCCTCGTGACACGCGACCGTACAATCCGAATTCTGAAAACTCTCTGGTTACCCTTTGTTTCATTTAGGCGCAAAACTTATCGCGCATGCTCTGTGATGTTCATGGAATGTTCCAGTGGTTTCTATCTGATTACGTTATAATTTTACTCCACGCAAAAGTCGTACTTACTCTAAAAATAGATTAGCTCGCTCGAACTTCATTCGCGCGACCCAAGGTTACATCTCTCAAAACGGGATTCCCCTAAATCTGGATCCGCTCGCGCCTCGCTCGTTCTATGCTGTATAAAAACTAGTGGCGTTTTGCGCCACGAAATTAATCTATCCTGAAGCCCCCTTTAAATTTTTACTTAATTAGTTTTCCCCTTAATTAGTTCTTGACATATATATATATATTTATATATAACGTAAGTAACCGTAGTAAAATACGTTCTTCACCAATTTTCTTCAAAAACTCCCTCCAAAAGTTTTCTTCAAAAACTGTAATAAAATCAGTTTGATGATAGATGACAGTGAAGTTAAACCAAGAAAAAATCACTACATGACATTACGATCGACACTAAAAAACAGCATGGTTGAAAAAATGAGACTTAAGAGAATAATAAAGTTTTAACTATATTATTTTCTAAAGTGTCATCTTTGAGAACAAATCGTTAAACAAATCACAATTCAGTCGGGATATGATCTGACTTGTCGAACAAATAGTACTTTCTGCAGTCTTCTACGAACTATGGCTTCATTGCTTGCCAGACAGCATTTTATTTAAAACCATTTATCTGTTTTGGGGGAAAAATGTTTTCTTAAGTATTTTTTTGACAAAATTCCAGTCTTTTATTCTTTAGGAATTAGAGCTGCTTTTTCCACGAAAATAAATAAAAGGAAAATTGCCCGACTCTAATATTCAATTTCATGCAAATAAAACTCCAGTTGCAATATCTGTCACACTTGTATCGGTTGCAACATGCATGAGATTTTGTTCCCTTTTTTCCAATAATTATTGACCCTGCAAAACATTCCAGGTTTCTCAGTGTAAAAATAGAATATCCTGAACGCGTGCGGCGTGTGCGGTAGCCTGAACGACCTTTTCATCTCGAAGAAGAAATGGATATTTGAGTTTTGTCATCATATTGAGCTTTTCATGTCTGTTGGTCACGCAACAACAAGCAATCGATTTGGATCTTTTTTTATTTATTCCTTTCGTGGCGGACAACTTGCAGTCACGGTGGATTAACCGAGAGTGATATCGAACAACTATCGAGCATCAATTTTAAATGCGGATGCAGAAAGTTAAAGTAAAAGGTTTTAGGTGTCTTGAAAATGTTACTTCGAGTTTAAAATGAATAATTTTTTAATGAAATTATCGTTAAGTTATCTAGAGAATGCCCCATATAAAGTAAAAGTAAATTAAAAGGTTTTAGGTGTCTTGAAAATGTTACTTCGAGTTAAAAAACAATCTTTTTTTTTAAATAAAAATATCGTTAAGTTATCTAGAGAATGCACCTTGTAAAGTAAAACTAAAAGTAAAAGGTTTTAGGTGTCTTGAAAATGTTACTTCGAGTTACAAATTGATAATTTTTTTTAATAAATTATCGTTTAGTTATCCAGAGAATGCACCATAGGTACGCATTACAAAAACTCATTACAAAATTTTCATGTATCTTGATTTTGTATTCTATTTAAGTGTCGGTGTCCTCATAAAAAGTTTTAAAATATCAACACACTATTAGCCGAATTCGCAAGGACTGTTTCATTTTTCTCCAATTTCGCTATAGCTTTACATTTAAAAATTAGCCCTTATATTGCCATGGGTTTTATATCAAAATTTACCAGTTTCACTCAGTGTTTGAATGGTATATAGGAACCACCCGTTTGGTGAAACTTCAGTTACAGCATGTCTGTTCAGTTAAAATAACACGTAAAATCATACGATGCCAACGGTGGGATTAAAGAATTGAAAATGTTTCACTCGAAAAAACATTTTCATGCGTAGCAATTAAATCAGGGACCAAAAAACTAATAATGCATTGGCTTTGAAAAGATTCCACTTAAATTATAAACCTTTCAGAAACTTTTCATGTCCTATTATACTACTCATTTTATTTATATCCTATATTGCATTTATTACTTATATTATTTATAGTAAATACATACATGCATGCATGCATATATATATATGAAATGACCCGAATGGTCATCTCTTGAAGAAAATCATACATCATGGCCGAAATAATGAAAGTCAGCTTCAGGAACAAAAGGCATTTATTTACGAATATTGCAGCACATCTTACTGATCTCGAGTCAATCCAGCGTCTCTCCGTAAAAGCGCGAAAAATAGAATTATCTCAGAGAGGTTGCCAGAATTGGCAGAGGAAGTTAGCATGAGGGAAAGCGAAGCGTCTCACCAAGGAGTTGGAAAATGGGGTTACCAGAGCAGAGAGAAAGTTCAGAATGGGCGATTATAGGTTGTTAATAATATTATCACACACACACACACACATATATATATATATGTGTGTGTGTGTAACAGGTGTCTTGAAAATGTTACTTCGAGTTTAAAATTGATGATTTTTTAATGAAATTATCGTTAAGTTATCTAGAGAATGCCTCATATAAAGTAAAAGTAAATTAAATTGTTTTAGGTGTCTTGAAAATGTTACTTCGAGTTAAAAATCAATCTTTTTTTTAAATAAAAATATCGTTAAGTTATCTAGAGAATGCACCTTGCAAAGTAAAACTAAATGTTAAAGTAAAAGGTTTTAGGTGTCTTGAAAATGATACTTCGAGTTACAAATTGTAGAAGAAACCTCACCAAACCAGTCATAGGAAGTGCATGTTTTTTCCGGAAGAAACAGCATAGCATCAACCTAATCCAAGTCCCTGGCTTATAGATACTTTTCGACATGGGCGCGAGCTGTATTTTTATGTCTGCCAATATTTGCATGTCGAAAGTAAAAACTATATGCAGGGTGTTGCCGAATTCGACCGACAAATTCATAGGGGTGATAGTAGGCATCAAGACGAGTAATAATCACACAGGAATGCATAACCGGAAACACGAACCTGACGCTGAAGGGCGCTGTTTACTTAATCGGGCCATACCTCTTACCAACCCCACTGGATGGCCGGAAATATCGCATTTTTCTGGAGGAGGTAGAAAACTCAAAAAAAAAAACAAAAAAAAACAGAATGACGTAGGAATGTATGACCGGAAACGCAAAACTGGTCAACTAGAGGATAAACAAAGATGCAGAAATGTTGACTTTTCATTTCTGCATCTTTGTTTATCCTCTACCGGATCAGATTTGCATTTCCGGTCATACATTACCATGTGATTATTGCTCGTTTTCATGCCTACTATCACCCCTCTGAATTTGTCGGTCGAATTCGGCAACATCCTGTATACATTACACTATCTTTTAATATATCACTAAATGTCGTACACGCAAAAAAAAAAGCTAAGGAATTATTATTATATCTGTAGTTAAAATACAATAGATCTAGCATGCTTAAAATATAGACGGGTAGGTCATTTCTACGTTTATTCTGAGCAGAACTTACAGAAATTGAATTATTATTCAAGAAGTATTTCACCCCTCTTTCGCGAACACCCCTCTTTTTACTAACATTTTTCTATTCCCAAGGGGCCTTTAATAAGTTATTGTGTATATTAATAAAAATGAAAAAAAAATTAAGATATTTAGGTCTTATTTATTTGCATTTAGGGTTTCTCTGATGAACAGGTGCATAATCGTTGTATGCATTTTTAATTCGCCCTAATACTGAGTTTCTTAAATTAACACCGGATGTCATTCTTAGGGTTTACACTGATAGTCATTCAAGACAGAATTATCTTTATTTCTTTACGTATAGGATGTCAATTTGGGTTATTAATAAGGGTGTCAATTGGGTTATTAATAAGGGTGTGATTTCTCCCCTTCTACGTATATGTATTTTAAATATTTTTATATTGTTAGTTTTATGTACAAAAATGATATAAATATATCATTTTTTAATGTATTGCCACCTCAATTTATTCAAAAAGAAATTCTGATCTCTTTCAGGATCTAATCATTTCTATGACTCACTTTCCCGTTCTTAAGATGTATTGTATTCCAGGGAATATAATACTTTTAAAATCTTTTTCATATTTGCTCACCCTCTTTTCGTTTTCCTGGAAATCTAATTTAAAGCAAATTATTTTTCATAATCTTTCTCTCGAAATTGCTTTTCATTAAATGATCTTTCCTTACAGGGGAGATATAAATTGGAATTTTATTAAATTGAAAACGACTCGATGATATTAAACACCGTCATTCGGCATCTCTGTATCCTCTGTAACTGATGATTTATCTCTTTTCGCAAATTAAATTTCATCTGCAATTTCAGATTTCAATTACGCTCACGTGTTCCTTGATTTCTGAAACGTTTTCATTTTTTTTATCCAGTTAGACTTGTTATTTGATACAATATCTTTTCATTTAAAGTATTATGGTGAAAGATTTGTTATTGTATTTTTATAGTTAGCAATACTTTAAAAATTTATTAATTCATATTTTATTATGGCTGGTAATTAATTCAAATAATCGACACCTAAAGCCATAAATATCATAGAAAGCATACACTTAGGGTCCTGCATGTAAGGAAGCTAAAATGTCTACAGCCCAGTCCTCAGTACCAGAAGCTGTGGGTTGAAGTCCCCTTGTTAACATGGCTATCTGTAGACGCTCGAAGTCGGCTTTAAACTGTAGCCTATGCTTAGCTTTTGTTTTGCTAAACATATCACGCTTCCAACCAGCCAACTCATTGCTTTACTTATCATTTGCTAGAAAGGTTTTCTTTGAATTTTCTTTCTTGTCGCAACACTTGCAAAATTTTCGCAACACTTTGTAAAATTCACGATCGTACAAGTGGTATACAGGGTTTTCTCTCTGCTTACTGGTAAATTATCAGCATAAAAATGCTCTCTCCTCTGAATTAAAGTGTTTCTGAGCTGGTCTAATTTCCATTTTCATATTTTCAATCATTTTTTCGAAATAATACTACATTCACAATACACTATTAAAACAGAATTAATCTTTGTACAGCGTTACTCTTTGTACAGCATATCAATTTAATATACTTGAGGAACGGTAAAATGCTTGACTAGAAATATCTTCGAGGAACTTGGTTCTTCCTCAGCCGTAAGAAATACATTTAAAGAATACTAGAAGCCTTTGTTAATTTTACTCATTTCTATCTTATCACTAAGTAAACTACAACAAGTGAAAATGGCCATTTCTTGAACACAGTCCGTTTTGTTGTTCGTGAGTATCTCTTTGATTTAGCATGAATGGAGAAAAGATTCCATCTTCGTATGTCGATATTGGCCAATTAGAGACGAAGTGACTAGACGTAAGGTTTATGTAATTACAAGATAAAAAGAACTTTTTATATACCATGTTTTTAAATTTTCTGTTGAATCATATAAACTTCACAATTCTATGTATTAATAAATACTTAAAAAAATTTTTTTGATGAATTATCCCATCAACTTGAAAGAAAATGAAGTTAATTGGAAGTTAACTTGCGCTTAATTTTTCGTTCCCGTCCCGGATGGTAGATGGCTGCACCAGTATACAAAACAAAATTAACTGAAAATGAATTCAATACTGCCTGAAGATGGCTAAAAGTATTAAAATAATGTATTGTCATCGTGTTCTGGACTATTATAAACCTTTCAAATGTCTAGCAAGTCGGGAAGTTAGTTAAAAATCGATTGCAAGATTTGTACTGGACAAACACATACAAAAACAAACAAGAAAGCGAGTTAATAAAAACATGGTAAAAAGTATAGGCGTATCATGGTATAGAGATTCGTTGAAGAGAACAGTTATTCAAAAACTGGATCCATTTTAGGGATATCGAAGAAAGGGGAAGCAATCTGAGCAGAATATTGAGATGATTGGAGTTCCTTGGCCATGCGGTTTTATCTCCAGTACGCAAGATGTTAAGTAATCAATGATAATGTGCTCAGTAGTTAAAGTTTAAAGGCTAATAAGATAATTAAGAGTGAGAATACATCAATTAAAATTAATAGTAAATTAAAGTTAAACCTTCAATAATTAAAGGGTGGGGGAAATTTAAGCTTAAGTAGTTAACAAGTAATAGAGAATAAAAATTAAAAATTAATAAGTAAAGTTTAAAGATACGAGGCAAGATGACAGGAATAAGTTAAGTGGCCCTCAACAAAAGAGAAAAAAAAAGGCCCTCTTCAGGGTCATACAATTCGTAACGAGTAGGATGCAGAATTCCACGGGGGAAAAAAGAAATATCAAGATGGAAATTTTGAAACAAAGTCCCCTTATTCAAGGTATATATACTTCAAATCTGCTAAAAATTTGTGGTAAAAAGTTCATAAAGAAAAATTTTGCGTCGTATTACCGAAAGGTCCCTATTGGTCTGAGATATATAAACGAGAATTTTGTAACATTGTCTTCAAGTGGAATCATCAGCTACAACAAAAAATTGATAGATAAATTAGAGATGCGTATGAAGAAGCGATAACTGTAATTCTCTCTGACTTAATCATACATGATGAAAACGACCTTTAGACTTGTTACATCCGGAGATATCATCTGCAATTAATTCTCTTGGTTATCTCTCCAGTCGCGAATGATTTTCATATTTTCCCGTACAAAATCACGGGAGAAATTTATATATATTGTCTAGGTAGACATTCGATTTTGTACAAGAAAGGAACGAAGGGAGTTGTAGGAAATGGAAATATATTTATTCATGAACTTACAACTTTCGGGAAATGCGAATATCGCGTTTGACAAATAAACAGAAAACAATTTAGATATTTCCAAGATGCAACAATGTTTGGAATGATACACATATCTTAGTAATATTTCGTAGAAGCATAGTAAGGCAGATAATGTCTCCCTCTATTCGAATACATAATAAAATTCCTTCGATGGGGAAATGAAGACTGTCGCTTTATACACTAAAATTTCAATGCGATGCGATCTAATTGACACAACTAACTTACTTGTAAATTCTTAAGAAAAAATGTCTTCCCAATTCCCCATAGAATTATTTAATAAAGCTCGCATGTTGTGCTATAATCTAAAATTACTTACTTACACACACACACACACACATACACACACGTGTGTGTGTGTGTGTGTGTGCGTGTATGTATGCGTATATACATACACATACAGGCCGGAATCTATCAGCCGGAATTCCACAAAAATTGATAGAGGGACTAAGAACGACATGGGAAAGAATTTCCATGAAAAAAAATAGCTCCAAAAGTTGCCGACAGGGGAATATATGACGCTGTTGTTGTCAGTGCACAAGACAATTTGCATAAAACGCGAATAAAACATCAAAATGCAAATTCATGACTACATAGTCGACAGTAGCGCCAGTTGTATGTATGAATTATACATGCAATGGATAGTGCTTCTCAGAAAATTTCGTTACAAGTCCGCACATTTCTATTGGCTTGAAGTATGCTCTATAATTCAAATATACATGAATGATTGTTAATGATTTTACTGCTCAAACGATTAAAAATGTACTTCCATGTACTACTACGAAAAAGTTACGAATTGAAAATTATCTCTAACCTATTATTTGTATAAAACCGTAACTTTAGAACAGGTACACACTGCAAACCCAATTTTAAAAGAACCCTGGAAAGTGCCGAAAATCACTTTCTTAGAGTAATTACATTAAGCATCGGGTTGTAGCTGAATAAAATGACACATGACTTGTTTACCTTCATCGCGATAAATCACTTTTACCCGATATTTTCTCCTTGACTTTTCCAGGCTGGAATTTAATTTGCATCAAAGTGATGTTTAACCGTATATTTTCTGGGGGAGAATAATCGATCGTCTTCATTTTAACTCTGTTATTTGACAGCGAGGCAAATATGAATCGAACTTTATGCATTTTCAACTGTGTTTTTATTTTGAGGTAACAAGTAGTCGGACGTACTAGAAAACGCTATAGAGTGTCCTAGGATGACGTCCAATGAATTGGAGTTTTACGTTTGCTTTGGAGGATTTCTTTTAAGTTATCAAAATATGAAAGTGATTTGTTTGAATTTTTGGGACTAAGTCAAAGTTCTCCTTTAGCTTTTCTCTTAAATTTATTTGTGCTTTTAAGTAAATAGACATTGCGTGTTCATAATTTAATGTTACTTTCTCCAATTCCTTGGCTTTCATAGCCACATATGCAAGGGAAAGATTTTTCGTGTAAAATTCTAGAATCTTCTTCTTCTTTAGTAATATAAACAAAACACACACACACACACACACATATATATATATAGATATGAAATGTCCGGAATGGTCGTCTCCTCAAAATGCTGCAAACATCATGCCCGAAAAATAATAAAGTCAGCTTCAGGAACAGAGGGATTTATTTTACGAAAGCATCCACACATCTTATCCACTTCGAGTCAGCACAGCATCTAAATCGTAGCGCGAGAAAATAGAATTAGGTTGCCAGAATTAGCGGAGAAAGTTAGTATATAGAGAGGCGAAGCATCTCGCCAAGGCGTCGGAAAGGTGTTACCAGATGAGAGAAAAAGTTCAGAAAGGGCAATTAAAGGTTATTAATAATATTATCGCATATATATATATATATATATATATATATATGTGTGTGTGTGTGTGTGTGTGTGTGTGTGTTGGTGTTCTCCGTGGTGATCTATTAAACACACCTGTTTCACATGAACACCAATTTATTGTTGACGAGTCACAGGACAAAACAATTACAATTAAAAAATTATAAACAATTATACGTCTTTGGGGTGGCCGTCTGCTATCACGTTATTCGCTGATACCCTCTTTGTATCGCGGTGTCTTGCTCTCTGTAGTCGTACGTTCCCCATAGAATTGCGGGGATCTTCCTAAGGCGGGAACGCCTCTGAATCGTCTCGCTTGCTGTTGCCACGGCTTTCGATGTCACATGTATATACAGGGTGGTCATAAAAAACTTTGCCTGACTTCTAGCGGCCGTTCCGTTCTACCTATCGAGATGAGATTTCAGATATTGTTATCAGAGGTATGAGCTCGGGATCCTGAGATCGGCAAAACAGTGACGCTCACGGTTACGGTTATAGATATAGAAACTCGAAATTTTCGAACGGCAACGCCCACTTTTTCCCGTCGCAAAATGCTGATCGCATGCGAAAACCCTAAAGATCTTTAGAACGGTACGTGTATCACAAAAAACGAATGCGTTATGCCCGCACAAAAAACATCTCTGCGAACGGCCAACAAAGACACGATCGGGGTGCACGGAGGAAATTTGCGTACGTCAGAGGCTAGAAACCAATCACAGAACGCCGTTCGCCATATATTCAGCGTAGAAAACCTTTAAAAAGCTCTCTGAGCGTGTTTTTGTTAGCCAATCGCAGAGCTGTTTAACGCGTCCGTTTTTTGTGATACACGTACCGTTCCAACTCTTTTTTGGGTTTTCACAAGCGCTGAGCATTGTACCATGGGAAAAATTGGGCCTTGCCATTCGAAAATTTCGAGTTTCTGTACCAATAACCGTAACCGTGAGCGCCATGTTGTTGCCTTTCACAGAATCCAGAGCTCATACCTTTGAATAACTATATTTGAAATCTCATCTCGATACGTTGAACGGAACGGCCGCTAGAGGTCCATATATCGGCAAAGTTTTTTTATGCTCACCCTGTATATTTATAATATGCTATGTCTTAGAAAATACCCCCCCCCCCATCAACAACCAATTTTTGGAGCCAAATTTGGCCATCAAATTACGCATTCAGTTTACTGATTTTTCTGATTTTAAATCCTTGATTTCAGGATAGAGACATATAGTGCTGAAATAAAGTCAATGAAACTATCAATTCATCACAACGCCTTAGTAGAACTAGTAAGGGAAGCTGGCTTGTTTTAAAGGATTCTAAGATATGGTTCTTAATCTTCCATTCGGAATATAAAATGGTACCAGCTCAGCGCCTAAAATAAAGGCAGCGGGTTCAGTAGTCGCCCCTAGCAAGTGGTCCTTACACGGCAAATTAGCAACTATGAAATGAACTGCACTATGTCACTAAATAATTCATTCTTTTTTCCTGCTTTATGATACGCAACATGCCAGTAATTACATCAACCAATTTTAATTAAATTATTCTAATGCCTCTCTCATTGCGAAGAGGCTTTTTTGAAAAAGACTTCGTTCATGAATGCGAGATTACAGGGATCAGGACGTGACAAAAAGACTTAACCACAAAGAAAACTCTCTTCGTCTTCGCAGAACAATAATAAAACACGCGCAATAAATCCAGCTGCATTATGTGAAGTTAAAAGGGATCACACTGTCGAGAGTTCATTTTTTCGCAGATCTTTGAAACATGGCGTAGGGGGATTAAGTGACTTATTTTGCTTTTGATGACCTTTTCATTTGTGGCAGTAATTTTCAAGAGATCTTGGCGATGTTTTGGCTGAACTTTTTTTTTTCTCCCCCGTACTGTCGCACATCATAAATAATGCAGTAAACTGGGATTAAGAAAAAACATTTGATAAAAGTTTTAAAGCTACAAATTTATACGGAAATTATCTGTTGTTTGAAGCATCATAAGAACTAGTTCGAGAAGTTGACTTTAAAAAAAAAATGTAAAAATATGATTCTCAATTTTTCATTCAGGATATAAAATAACAGGGAACTGGAAATTTATACAGTGGAGTCCGGATACTCCGAAATGATTGGGACCAGACCCTTTTCGGATAAACGAATTTTTCGCATTAAACGAAATCATTCTTAAAATAAACTTAAATTACAAAATAATTGCAAGATAAAAAGAAATTTTTATATACCATGTTTTCAAATTTTCTGTTGAATCATATAAACTTGACAATTCTATGTATTAATAAATACTTTTTTTTAATTTTTTTGATGAATTATCCCATCAACTTGAAAGAAAATGAAGTTAATTGGAAGTTAACTTGCGTTCAACTTTTCGTTCCCGTTCCGGTCGATAGATGTCTGCACCAGTCTACAAACCAAAATTAACTGAAAATAACTGAAAATGAATTTAATTCTGCTTAAAGATGGCTAAAAGTATTTAAAAATACATTGTCGTCGTGTTCTGAGCTATTCTGAAAGTTTCAAATGTCTAGCTAGTCCAGAAGTTAGTCAAAATCGATTGCAAGATTTTTACTGGACAAACACACAAACACACAAGAAAGCAAGTTAATAAAAACATAGTAATAAAGTGTGATTACATAAATATTACATATTACCTGTGATTGCACAGTTTACTTTATAATGTCAGTCAAAACATAACCAAATCTCGCGACGAAATGGATGATAAGAGAGCGGAACGCTGCCTAGTACAGTACGATAGAGTGTAAGTTGTTCTAACAATGCGTCACTGTGCTCGACAGTTGGAGAGGTGCGGCCTTGTGGAGGAGGAGGGTTTCAGTTGACACGCCCTCTCTCACAGACATCCACGGCGTCGTTACTGTCAGTTTAGCATTAGCATAAACACGTGTTGTTTATTCAGTGTTGCCAACTTGGGGGTAAGTTAGATAAAAAGGGGTGTTTTTAGGGGCCACATTTTTTTAGGGGCATTTTGTGGGGGGAACAATTTTTAATATTTTGTACAATCGAGACGCGTTTTTTTTTATTAGATTATAAGTTCCATACATATGTCAAATGTAAATAAACCTCCATCGCAATTATGTAAGTGTGTATTTTCTGTTTATTTCAATGTATCTCTCAAACAGGATGCCTATTTGGAACCAGAATTTCTTATAGGAAGGTCTAGGGGGATCTCAAGTTGGTGTTAGGGGGAAACAGGGAGATTTCGAGATGGCGCTAGGGGGAGGCGCTACGTAGAGGTTGGCAACACTGTGTTTATTCTACTTTGTCCTACTTAATTATACTGTTGTCTAACATTGAATTTTCTTGAAATTTTCAGAAATATACTTTATATTACTTAGCATAGACGTAGCGAGCTTCTAACCTTTTTTTTTTCTTTTTTTTTTTTTTTTGGGGGGGGGGGGGGTTACGAATCGAATTCAGTTAGGACCCTCCTCAGCGTATTGACTACCGGACGGCCCATAGAATTTTAAATATGATTTTTTTTTATATTGAATAACAATAGAATTGATGTTTGAGTAGTATTCAAAAGTTATACAATAAGAAAAATAAACTTAATATAAATAAAATGAGAAAAAATATAGCATCGAATTTTTGTTATGGATCCTTTCATTGTTAAAAACTATGTTAAGGCTAAACACATAATCGGAATGTTCAGTTTCACAGTTTGAAAAGGCGGAAAAAAAACCAATTTTGTTAAAAATTTTCTACAATTTTCTGATTTTAACTGAACTTCTATTAAAATTTTAATTTAGTTCAAGTTAAGTTGGGATGGCACGTTCCCCCCCGTGCCCCCTCCCCGACGCTACGCCTATGTTACTTAGTATCGCTGTAGTTTTATTGTAACCTTAATTCTTTTTGACTTTTGGTTTCATATTAAGCGAACTTTTGGATTACCGAAGTTCGGATTATTGGGACTCCACTGTATATTGCTACATCGATCGAGTAGAAATTTCTAAAATACGAGTATAACGCAAAAGTTATTATTGATCGAATTATATTTTGCTCATTATGTACAGCCCCAAAAATTACGCGAATAAAAAATAAGTCATGAGGTAAAAAATAGCGCAATACTCGAAATTTATCATTCGACCTAGCCTGAAACTCGGTTACTTTTAAACTCTACTTTTGTAGTTTTGAGATTCAATTTTCATGTCATTTCAAACTTTGTACTCTTCACTAAAAATAAATAAGTAAATGAATACAATAAAAAATTGTTTGTAGATTTCGGACCATCACGTCTGTCGGATAATTAGAATAGGTGTGCATGGAAACATGTTTTAGCAGAGACTTTCGTATGAAAATATTAATATTTTTCTCTATTAAGGTAGATAAGGCAGGTCTAAGTTAGGAACACGGTAGCAGAAGTACTTTTATTAGTTGTCATAATGGGGATGACAATTGGGGGGGCAAGGAATTATGGTATATAGACAGAGGCCTGGGGAAAGCAGGTTCAGGCAAAATTACTATGATTTCATGAAGCATGACTTATGACTGATAACGAAATGGTTGAAGACATCGGAAAAGAACAATAAGACTGTGACAATAAAAAGGTCAAAAACTAGATGATGATCATTTCGTTATTTATTTAGCTATAATAAATGAAAAGAAGGTGGCTTAAGGCCATAACAAAAAATATCATGAGGTCATCTAAGGATCTGGAGGGCGTCTAAATCTCGGCTTGGTACGTCTGGTCGCTGGAACTGGTATTCTGTCCATCATGGCTGCGTCCAACTCGGGTGCTGAAAAAAAGACGCTCTGTCTTTCTAATCAAAGTTCCCGCTCCAGTCTGGCATCATGACGTGGTCTAGATGAGCTGACCAGATGTGGAATTGGCGCCCGCCAAGCAGTGGAGCGGAGCTTAGAGAACTAAGATTAGTGGCTTTTGTGTGTCTAAGGAGGGAAGGCGAGGAATTCACCAAAGTGGACTGGACATTGAGACTAACCCTTTTGAACGTGCATCTTTGAATGTGTAGATATGAACACAGCGCCTGAAAATCACGCAAAAAGAAAGGATTTTCATTGAATAGAAAAGCTTGCAGAAGGGGCTGTATCCACATTTACATGATGCGAGGCGTTCTTAGGGGAACAATCCTCAGATGGTGAATAGTTTAAAAACGGTAGAACATATCCAGTATACAAAGTTAATAAACGTTACGACATTAGTGGTAGTACAAATTATTATTTTTATTATTAATGTTAATTATTTGTTATTTATATAGAATTAATTACCTCTTTTGAGGCAATGCCCTCCCCCCCCCCCGATCTATGGATTTTTTTTCCCTCTGCACTGTTCCTAGACACGACAACAACAACAACATTATAATTTATTTAAAAATAACAAAATCAATATAATTTTTACAATATTATTTTATTAATTATTTCTTCATTATCATTGCCGTTTATGACAGTCTGAGGTACAAACACGGTGGGTCAACTACAACATAGTGGTAGCGCGTTGGAGTTCGATCGGGGGAATTCATTTCAAAATCCCGAAGAGCGCCAGTGAATTCCTTCGTGTCTACTGTAACTGTGATTGTTTAAATTATTTTAAATGATTGGGAAGGAGAGTTTATTTTATTATTCTTATATTAATTATATTTATTAATTATGATTTTGATTTAGTAACTTATTGGTTCATGATTGTGGCTAGTACATTGATGTGCTTCCCAAATAATGGAAATAACTCTGGTCATATTGACAAATCAATTTATTGAATATTAACACACATAAATAATGCACTCCAAAATTACTCCATATTTCCTCCGGCATTTACACATTATTCATAACTTCATTCCTACTAAACTAATTCTTTACGACACCTATATTTGATTCATTCACTTATTATAACAATATTTCATACTGCATCTATACATATTATTTTCAACTTTACTCCTACTAAATTAATTCATATATATATGCAAAACATTATATTAAATTGTTGGTACGAATTATCGGTCAATTACTCAACATCTTATATTCAAAACTATACTCATCGCGCTCTTATCTTAATTATTATGGCTACACACTGAGAAGCAATGATAACAATATAAAAGGGAAACGCAAAGTCGGTACCTCAGCAGATGACGGTGGAATCCCTCTGGGCAGCTGGCACTCGTAATGATGAATTCGTCGTCTTTATCATCACACGGAATTTGGGCATCTTCTTGTCTGGAATACGGCTCCGTCGTTCATTGCAGACACTCGGCATGGGACACTGGGCGCTCGACAACTTCTATCTCCAAACTTTTAATGCACTCGAATACGTCTCCGTAGCTTATTGCAGACACTCGGCACGGGACACTTGGGCACTGTCAGCATCGGTTCACTAACTTTTACTGCTCTCTCCTCATACGTCTATATGCCTTGACACCACTTCTACCTCTCACAAACTTCTGACTGACTCTCACTTCTCAGGTTATCTCTCTGCCTTCACACTATTTTTTATTTCATATATTTTCTTACTAATGTCTCCGCCTCTTATAATTTCCATTGGTTATCTGGAAATTATCATGCCATCGCCATTCGTCCGTGCTGCCTCTCCTCAATCCCCTTTTACCAATGCGCATCGAGGGCGGGATTTATAAATTCTCCCTCAATTTTAACTTTTTCCCATGCTTTGGCTTCAATCAGGGTGGGCTGTTTGATAGCCATCATAAATTTTCTTTTATTCTCTTCTTGCAACTCACTCTCTTCAACTTTTATCTTCTATTTATTGCTACAAACACTATCTCTAAATTTCGTTCCGGTCTATGGCTTTCTTCCCTTCTCTTTTATTGCCCTGTTTCTTTCTTGCATTTAACAATTATTTTATTTTATTTTGTACTTTTCAATGCTCCTGTCCCTGGCCGTAACACTACTGTCATGTCCCTGTGACATCTACGCCGGATATAAGCATGTTAAACCCGTATTCCGAAAAATAGTATATGGTATTTGTGTGGGCGGAGGGCACTAGCCCACTGGAAATCGCTCCTGAGGGTCCTCGGTCCAGATTCTGATGGCATCCAACAAAGCCGAACTTCGACCCGTATGATGCCATTTAAAAAACTGGAGCCGCAATCCTCAGTCCGCGGCCGTCTATGGACCTTGTCTGAAATGCTTCGGCTTGGGGGCACAATTCACAACAACAACACAAACACGGTATTCAAAGCATTTTTATTAATAGAAATATAACTTATTTTTAAAGGTATTGATACTAACCCTCAAACAGTACGGCGGGGGTCGGATCCGACCCAAGGGTGTGTCTTCCCCCTCTCGTACTCCACCCTCTCATTGCAAGAGATCGAGTTGACAAGGATTCTTACCAGATAGACCCACTAGACCATCTTTCTATATATAGGAATAAGTAAATCCGAGTGTTTTTGTTGAAAAAACATTAATCATGATCACTAGTCATTTTTAAAATTTTTTAATTTTAGATTTTTAATTTTTTATTTCGATTTTAAAGGCCAAAAATGTCATTATATATTATTTTTTACATTTTTGATCGAAACGAGATCAAGCAAGAACCCTTGCTGAAACAACAGGTACAACGGAGTATATTGGCACTTGTTGAAGTCGAAGATCAACGAATCCAAACGAAGTACATGGAGTGATTTTATTTCCACTATCGACTATAGAAAAGATGGCCAAAAACTTTATAAATTTATGTCAAATCTAACAAATAAGTATCAAGAGCGAAGAAAAGAACCAATTTTATTTGGTCACAGACAAATGACAACTGATAAAGTGATTGCTGAAGCCTTTACTAAATTTTATGCAGACAGACAAAAAAGAACTATAGAGATGAATAGAGGTGAGGGAACTTTAAAAAGATTAATCGGCCGTATAAATTCAATCGGTGAAGATATTTTTTTGTATGGATTTTTCTATGAGTGAACTGAATTATGCTATCGAGAAGCAAAAAGATCCAAAAATGCCCTGGCCCTGATAATATTCATGCAGAATTTATTAAACATTTGGGTACTTGAATACCCTTTTGACACTTTATAACTTTTCCTGGAATTCTCATGTTCCAGCTGCTTGGCGAAAATCTATTATTATCTCAATAGCTAAGAAAGGTAAACCGCTTCATTGTCCAGGCAGTTATAGACCAATATCACTAAACTCCATTATGGCCAAGATAATGGAGAGAATGGTCAATGAGAGACTGGTTTTCTACTTGGAACACCATGACCGTTTAACAGACACTCAGAATGGGTTTAGAATACATCAGTCCACTAGCCAACCAGTTATAAGACTCTCACAAGCAATCAAAGATATTTTGGATCGAAGCTAAACTTTAGCGGCAGATTTTGTCCGCTTTAAAGCTGCATACGATCGTATTTGGAGAACTAAATTGCTTTATAAGTTGAAAACCCTTGACAAAATGTTCCAATGGATTAAAAATACTTTTACTCAAAGATTTTGTGCAGTTCGCTACGGAACGGAAACCTCTGGTTACAAACAAATCCATTGTGTCCTACCGCAGGGAGGTGTGACAAGTGCAAGTCTTTTTAATGTATACATTAATGACCTCCCTGGCATAATTAAAGAAAAAACGAAAGATATTGAATGTGCTTTATATGCTGATGATTTGGTAGAATGGACTTCAGCACCTAGAAGGCATACTGAAAAAATTATGTTTAGGATCAATCAGGCTCTGAAAGCTTTGTATGAATGGTCAACGGTAAACCAAATAGAGGTAAACATTGACAAGACTATGTACCAAACTTTTGCTGTCAATCATCAACCAACTGAAATGGATTTAAAGCATAATGGTAGTAATATTCGGGAAACAGAAGAGGCTGTTTACTTGGGGGTGAAATTTGATAAAAAGCTCTCTTGGCAGAGATATATAGATAATGTGATTGATAAGGCTCGAAAAAGGCTAACAATGATTAAAAGACTCGCAGGAGTAAAATGGGGCTGCAGAAGAGAAACTTTAAATAAGACTTATAATTTATACGTCAAGCCATTAGTAGGCTATTGTTGTGAGGCAAGGATTACATGTAGTAATACATATATTTTTAAACTTGAGGTCTTTCAAAATCAAGCCCTGAGGCTAGTTACTGGAGTATTCTAACTACTCCAGTAAATGAATTGCTGGCCCTAACGGGCAATAAACGAATAGAAGTAATCATTCAGGAGAAAGCTTTAATACTATACCAGAAATTAATTAGATTACCATCAACAGAGTTATGCAGAAATTATATCATTAAACCTAGGAGATTGAAGACTCAGGATGGATTTTTGCAGAAAGTTTCTAAATTCAAAACTGACTATTCCCGTCAGAACGTTCCCACAGAGAAACTGTTGAAACCAATCAACCCTATTCACATGGTATCAGTGGGAAAGGAATGTTGTTTGATGATTGCTATGATTGCTAAAGTCATCAGCAGTTGATTGTGAACTAAAAGCAGCTGCTATGGAGACAATTTATACCAGGTATTCAAAGAATAATTAGATTCGCATATATACTGCTGAATCGAAAATGCTCGACAACGTTGGAGTTGGTGTGTATTCAGAGCTCTTTGCGTTCTATGCCTCCCTTGGTCCATTTCGGACCAATTTTGATGGACAACTGGAGGCAATTAGAATTGCAACAGAACAATTTAGTGTTAGAACAGTTCAGCTTAATAACATAGTTATTTTTTCAGGCTCTCTATTAACCATCCAGGCTATTGCTGCACACAATGTTGCAGAATCAAAAATTATTGACTCCTGCAGAAGAAATATTGATCTTCTGGCTTCTAAAGGGAAGACTATTGTTCTGCAGTGGATCCCATCTCATGTAGGAATAAATGGTAACGAATGGGCTGATACATTAGCTAAAATGGGAACAGAAAATTTGCAGTCAGGTAATGGCGAAGTACCATTTTCATCAATTAAAAGAATTATAAAAAATGTGGTGAGGGAAAACTATGATATCAATTTATTAGAAGAATTCAAGAATAAGGGATGGAGGGACTCGGTCAATAAAATCCCAGACACCCCAAGATCCATTGCAGTAGTGGCCTTTCGCCTAGAGACTGGATATGACTGCCTTGCTAAACATCTGTACAGCATTGGTACATACAGCAGTACTTTGTGCCCTTTGAGCAACCAGAACTTTGAGATGGACAGATATCATTTGCTAAGTTCTTCACTGAACGAAGAAAACTTATACAGTCGATATTGGCGGGCTAGGGAGTTGATTGAATTGACATCCAGCGACTGATTTTCTTCCATGTAGTTCATGTTTGCAGTTTTGATGCAATTATTGTTCTTGTTTTAAGTTATTGTTTTCGTATTGTTCAGCTGTTCTATTTTTGTTTTATATGCTCCGATCTCGTGTATCAAAGATGCATGGGAGCCAATGATGTACATCATGTGCTTTTGCAATATAAAAAAAACATTTTTGTGCTCAGAAAGTTGGTTTCACTAACTTCTAAAACTAGGTAGATTAAATTTCATATTAGACCTAATATTTACAATATTCAATGTAAATGCCAAAGAGATGTTCTTTGTTAGCAAAATTACAATTCGTTGGTCATTTTTTTCTAAAACAAGAGTTTTATTTCATATAAAATGTTATCAATAAATGTTATTATACAACAAAAATGCTTACTGTGTACTTATTTCTCCCAAAAACCTCATTAAAAGAGAGATCGGGTCGGATCCGACCCGACCCGACCGTATCATCTATTTTGCCTCAAACTACTGTATCGTTTTAGGGTTATTATTATTATTATTTGAGCATTGCTTTGAATTATAAGACATTTAATAGTCATTGAAGACTGTACTTTATTTTTGTGTGTGGTTCATTTTCTCCTCGTAACGATTTTGGTAGGATAAACACCGCAAAAACATGTTCCATATTAAAAAATATGCTTCAAGTAAATTTGAACACCTACCGATTATTATTTTGATAGCCAAATGAAATCGACGGTCGACGAGGTATCTTGCTTTTCTTAAGCCTTCACTACATGACCCGTTTGTTTTCCCTGCGAAAACTTTGTTGCTAGGAAACCAAGCAACCAACGTGTTCGTAATAATATGCGTTACAGTAATTAAGACAGACCCGCACACTCCATTAATCACTCTAATTTAAATTAAAAACCATTATTTCTTTATGTTGTCGGATATTACGCCAATTGTCGCAGAATCTCTTTCTGTTGCATCTGAACGGACAAAAAGCCTCATGTATCATCTGTGCATTTTCGTGGGCAAGCTCTCTGCTCTTAATTTATTCAAAAACACCCTTTAACGTTTTGAGGATATCTCATTTGTCTATTGTTTAGATTTCTGAAGATTTTGGGGTACAAAATGGTAAGTTTAGAGAACAGTTTTATTTGGGGGAAACGCCCATCATTCATGTTGCTCTAAGGAGAGTAACTAGAAAGTATATTGTTCAAGTGTTTTGGAGGATCGAGGTAAATCAAAACAAAATGTGGTCATAGAGTGTTTTCTTTCACGAGTACAGACACGTTAATGCTGAAAATAATGAGTAAAAGTTAATTCTGGATCTTTAATTATACATAACATTAATATAATAAACAATTTTACAATAAAGTTTTAAAATAATTATTCCAATATCATTTTGGGGCAACTTTGAAATTTTCTTCAATCCTCATAAATTTTGAATTATAATCTTTGAATTCGGGTGGTGAATTTTGTTTTTCTTTTAACTTACGATTACGTTCCTCCATAACTGTCCTGCGGAAAAGAAAATTTCAGACACTAAAACTGTCCGCCCATCCGTCCTTGCGAGTTATAATTTTGGCAGCACGCCAAACCCAGTCTACCACTTGGACAAGTTGAACAGAAAAGTGCCAAGATGCGTCACGCATAGGTATATATATACATACGTACATATATATAGATACATATATACATAGATAATTGCAAGATAAAAAGAACTTTTTATATACCATGTTTTTAAATTTTCTATTGAATCATATAAACTTGACAATTCTATGTATTAATAAATACTTTTTCAAAAATTTTTTGATGAATTATCCCATCAACTTGAAAGAAAATGAAGTTAATTGGAAGTTAACTTGCGTTTAACTTTTCGTTCCTGTCCCGGCTGATAGATGGCTGCACCATTCTACAATACAAAATTAACTGAAAATGAATTCAATGCTGCTTAAAGATGGCTAAAAGTATTAAAATAATACATTGCCATCGTGTTATGGGCTATTCTAAAAGTTTCAAATGCCTAGCTATTCGGAAGTTAGTTAAAAATCGATTGCAAAATTTGTACCGGACAAGCAAACACACACAAACAAACAAACAAACAAGAAAGGCAGTTAATAAAAAATTGGTAAAATGAAGTAAGCAACGGTAAGTAATCCTACTTTAATAACCCGCTGTAGTTTCGTTAGGAGAGGCTGCCTGGATTTTTTTTTCTTAATTCCCTTTCCTATCAATAAAATAGCTCTTCTGCTATACAGAGATAGTGCTTCTAAATTGTTTGAAAAATTACCCAAATAAATATTTCAGTAGCCTATACGTCACCTCTAATCCCTCTCTAAGATAAAACTGAGCCCACCATCCCAGCAAAGAAAAATTAGCATTAATAAAACATGAAACACTCATCTACTGTACAACATTCCAATTAAACCCTTTTCCAATCCAGACGTTATACAAATTCTGCGTCATATCCAGCACATATAAGGAGGGAAAAGTTTGGAGCGTTTTCGGAGAAGTCCGCTATCGATTAATCTTGCCAGCGACTGTTCCTCACATCCATCAGCAGGATGTAAATCTAATCTGAGTGTGAGAAATTCGGGGAGGAAACGTTCTTGAAAAGTGATTTATCGATGCCATCCACTTGTTCATCTTCATCATATTTCTAAAGACTGAACATGAGACAACCGTATCTCTCGTTTCTGAGTGAAAGCGCCGCAAACTTGTACTACTCTTTATACGTTATTTGGAGTTTTATAAAATTTTACTATAAAGATTATGGGATATTAGAGAATATCTTCCTTCCTAGAATGACAGGGAAATTATCTTAGAGAGACTCGGAAATTTCTATAGTATCACTTTTCTAATAATAATAATAATAATGGCGGACCTTTAGTGATTATTAGAGTTGTGAAGAATTTGGCTATAAAGATTTACTGGCATTAAAGAATATACGTGTTGCCAAAAGAAAATATTTATGCAAGATATAAATTCTGAATTTCCTGAAGCATTATTTTAAAATGCTATAGGGAATACCGCTATCTAATACTCTAACAATTTTCAAAGAAAAACTCTTGCGTCTCCGAATTTGTGTTCCTCTTTAACTATTATTATGCTTTTGAAAAAAATTCACTGAAGGGATAAAATATCAAAAAAATTTCTTTATTCCAGATCGTAAGGTAGTGTATCTAAGGGATATTCAGAAATTTGTAAAGTTCTTGCAGAATTAAATTGCACCGCATTGACATGACTCTCGTAATAAAAATTTCAGGTAGTCTCTTCTAACGAAACTACCACGAGTTATTAACGTAGGATTACTTATCGTTGCTTACCTCTTTTTTATGTATATATGTATGTATGTGTTATGCATATATCTATCTATCTATCTATCTCTCTATCTCTCTCTCTCTCTCTCTCTCTCTCTATATATATATATATATATATATATATATATATATATATATATATATATATATATATATATATATATGTATGTCAAAATTTTGATGCATTTTGGTACTTTTCTGTTTAACTGTTTACTGCTTGCACAAGCGATACAGACTGGGTTTGGCGCGCTGCCAAAATTATAACTCGCGACGCAGGACATCTCAAATTTTGCTTTCCGGAGGACCGTTATGGAGGAACGTAATCCTACGTTAAAAATTAATTTTCGATCATTCTTGAATAATCGGAGACGTGTACCTTCACACTATAAAATAAAATGGCAGTTTTGCCATCTGGATAAAATTCAGATTTGAAATGATTCCCTTAATTACGCGTCTTAGTTGACAAAATGGCATTTCATTTCTCAATAATCGACTGCAATGTGGTAGGTGTTGAAAAGTAGCATAAAAGGAGATAGGCTAATAAAATTTGACAGGGATTCTTGCTGTCAGAAGGAGTATTTTTTGAAGTTGGAGATGACACAGGCAGTTAAGGAATTTTTATGCTATCTTAAAGACTTTTATAATGATATTAGGACATCCCAAAAATTTTGTCACTTTTCATGCTGTACAAACTTCTAACATTTCTCAACTTATGGTACATCCACATTCATGCAGAGAATTCTGCAGGAAGTATCCCCCGACTCCTGTCATCCCATTAGCCACGGTAACATTAGTCACGGTAATTAGAACCCACCCCCATTCCCGCCCCCAAGGTCCCTCGTGTTTCTTTGATCTGCTGTCCCCCGACTCCGCTTGACACCATTTGACTCGCGTGACCCCCCCCCGCCCCGCCTTTGATGCTCTGTCCCAGGGACCGCTCGATCGCAGGATAGGGGCAGAACGCAGTGCCCATAAATCACTGGCTTCCCCCGCAGAGCACATGAATGTGAACGCCTTATTAGATAAGTATGAATTTGTACCCTGAAGCCAGGGATTGCTGAACCGGATAAATTAATGGAATCGAAACCCCGGTTCGAATGTTTGTAGAACCTGGCATTCGAAAGTAGCAAAATCTTTTAATGATATAAACAATTTAGGAATGCTCCACAATTTATTACTATCTAGATCTTTGGAACCCCTTGTCTTAAGCGCATCCATAGTAAAAACCTTTAGCTTATGGGGCCCATTTTTCCGATTCCTTCTTTGGAACGGGAAATTTCATCCCCCCATCTAAGAACGAGCATTAAAGGGGTTATATATATATATATATATATATATATATATATATATATATATATATATATATGTGTGTGTGTGTGTGTGTGTGTGTGTAAGTAAAGAATATTTTTAGATAAAGAATAATAGTTAAATAATTTAAGGGGGGCTTAAATTTAAATCTAATTTCTAGCGTGAAATGTCACTGTTTTTGTACTTCGAGACGCGTTACGGGAAGGGGAATCCCCGTTTAGAAAGATGGACTTAATCCACGAGGTGTTGAAGAAGGACCAACGGGGAAAATCTATTAATAGTATCGCGCTTAGCCACGCCCAAGCCTCAACTTTGGTGTAAGCGTCACGAATTGCGTCACGCGTACCTTAAGACAAAGGGTGGGTTAGTTTTTAGACCGGGATGAGAATTCAATGACGGCAGACATGCGTTAGGGAAGCTCCACGTTTTAGAAAATGGCGAGCGCTAAGATGTGCGAACGTTGGAGTGATGGTTTTCACGAAGTTGAAGAAATAAACCTTAAATGTTTTGGATAGTAATATGTCGTCATTACTTGCGTCTGCCTTACTTCGGTGCCACGAACTGTAAATTAAGAAGACTGTCAAGACTAAATTAGTGAACGGGCGTAATACGACGCTCGTCAAGTATATATATATATATAACCGTCTCTGCGTTACTCACCGTCTTTGTTAAGAATCCCACGTAAAGATGTAAAATATTTCTGTATGGAATTTGTGTATAAAGCAATTATCAGTTACGACACATAATTCGAAATATATTTTAATATTTTCCTAACAATCCAACTTTTATAATCTTGAAGTCTACAAACATAGTATAAGACAATGTAGCAAGGGCGTTCCTTAGAATCTTTGTAGGAGTAAATATAAATTAGAAAGTGATCATTATTAATTATACTTACTAAGCCTTCATCTTCAATATATGCTAATTAAATTAGCAACAAAATTTTAACTGCATTGTCATAATAATTAAACTGTGTCAGTAGTTAATGTCTTTATACAAAATCATATTACAGTTTCAACTTCTTTTTTTCTTTTTCAGGTAAGAGATTTTTCTTGGGCTATCACATTTAATTCATGATTTAAAGACTTTAAAAGTAAGTAAATTATTTTTCTTGTGAAAATGAATTAAATGATGAAACTGTGGGAAATTTCTTCCACGAATTCCTCCAAATATTCAGCAGAATCCAGTGGAATGTTCGAAGAATGACAACGTTCTTGATAAAAAGGAATTTATTCACATGAACTGCATGAAAACTGAACGACATGAAAGCTTTTCAAGGAAATTAATACTTTATTTATTAATACTTTTCAAGTTGGCAGAATGTCGGTTCAACCACCTTTTACAAATCAGTTAAAGAAAAACAACAACAACACACACACCATCGGTACGTTCGGCACGTCATTCGTGACGAGAGGGAGGCGGAGCTCCACGTTTCTTCCAAAATTTGCATTACCGCTTCCAACAGAAACCTTATCACAGTTCTTGGGCAGTGATTCTTCAATTTGTTTGTTAAAAATATTTTGAGAAATATTCACATATTTTGCATTAAAATATTGATTCTATTAATAATTACAAGATAAAAAGAACTTCTTTTATACCATGTTTTATAAATTTTCTGTTGAATCATATAAACTTGACAATTCTATGCGATAATAAATACTTTTTTAAAATTTTTTTGATTATCCCATCAACTTGAAAGAAAATGAAGTTAATTGGAACTTGCGTTTAACTTTTCGTTCCCGTACCGGCCGATAGATGGCTGCAACAGTCTACAAAACAAAATTAACTGAAAATCACTGAAAGTGAATTCAATGCTGCTTAAAGATGGCTAAAAGTATTAAAATAATGCATTGTCATCGTGTTCTGGGCTAGATTGTACGGGACAAACACACAAATAATAATAAAAACATGGCGAGTTAATAAAAACATGGTAAAAATTCTCTACGTGTTTTGTACAATAGAGTCTCGATAATCCGAAATGATTGGGACCAGAACCTTTTCGGATTAAGCGAAATCCTTCTTAAAATAAACTTAAATTACATAATAACGTGCGATTATATAAATATTACATATTACGTGTGATTGATTAAGTTTATTTTATATGGTCTGTCTAAACTACACTGAAGTGCCACTGAATTAGGGATACCTACCTAGTAACGATTTGGACCTCCTCTGGCCTTGATAACGGCTGCCACACGACGAGGCATAGATTCAGCAAGTTTCTGGAAACGTTCCACGGGAATGGCTTGCCAAATATTGGCTGAAGCTGTGCATAATTCAGTAAGGTTCTTTGGTGCTGTGTGATGGCCTTTCACGCATTGTTCCAAAACATCCCAAAGGTGCTCAATTGGATTTAAGTCTGGGCTTCTAGGTGACCAATTCATGACAGAGAAGTCAGAGGAATGCTCATCCAACCAGCCAGTAGCCAACCGGGACTTGTGAGAGGTACAGTTGTCTTGCTGGAAAACTCCATTTCCATGCGGATAACAGAACAGCATAAACGGATGGAGGTGATCACCCAGCAACTCTACGTACCGAATTACATTGAGGGAGGTTGGTACACGCACCAAAGATCCCAAACTGTGCCACGAAAAAACACCCCAGTCCATGATTGAGCCACCATGTCCTTGTACAGTTCCAGCCAGGCATGCAGGATCCATGGCTTCATGAGCCTGACGCCATATTATCAGCCTCCCGTCGGCGTTAAGTAGTCGGAATCGAGACTCATCACTCCATGCTACTCGTTTCCAGTCCTCTACACTACAGTGTCTGTGCTCTCTTGCCCAGGCAAGACGTGCAGCCCGATGGCGAGTATAGAGCAATGGTACTCTCGTAGGTCGACGGCTCCTGAAACCCATACGGTGAAGCGAGCGTTGCACAGTCCGTTTACTGACTGTACGACTGGCACCGTCATTAAACTGGGTGGTAATTTGAGCTAATGTTTGGCTTCGCTGGCTACGTACAATATGCCTGAGCCGTCTCTCACCACGCACTGTCAAGGCTAATTGTTCTTTGCAGTTTGCCCGATCGCTAGTTTTTTTTTTCCACCATCCATGTATTCTTGGTATACTCTTGACACTGTCGACCTTGAACATCCTAGCTGTCTGACGATTTCGGAAATTGAATGGCCCATGCGTCGCGCACCTACGATTTGTCCGCGATCGAAGGCATCTAAATCAGGCAGTTTACCCATACTGGCAATTCCAACAACTAATTCAGAACAACCACAGTGCGCGCTATATATGCAGTTACCACAGTGCGCTTACATGATGCTTGCGCATACATGACCTGCATACATGACACAGTCACTTGCGCATACATGATGCGCAGCGCTACACAATTTGCATAGGCTTTGCTATCCCTAATTCAGTGGCACTTCAGTGTATTTTATTAAGTATGTCTGTACTGTAAGAACAGTATCCTACAGTACAGAAGAGTATAAGTTGTTCTAACGATACGTCACGGTGCTCGACAGTTGGATTTTTGACGATCAGCAGATTGTTGAAATGGTTTTCAAAGAACTTGTGAACGTCTCAGACGAGAGTGAAGGTGAAGAAGACGATGACAGCGTGTAGAGGGAATCCCACTCAGACGCCGCGGCTGCATTGGATGTAGCGCTACGCTACGTAGAGCAACACTCCGCTGCGACCCATGCGGACGCCAATTTTGTGACGTGTTGGCGTAATTTGGCTTGAAGGGAGAGGTATTCTTCCTCTCAACAAAAAAAAATTTAATTTTTTTTCAAACCAATAAAGTTTAGTAATAATTTGTTCAGTACATTGTCTAACTTTGAATTTTCTTGTAATTTTCAGAAATATACTTTATATTAATTAGCATCACTGTGGTTTTATTGTAACCTTAGATCTCTTTGACTTTTGGTTTCGGATTAAGCGGAATTTCGGATTACCGAAGTTTGGATTATCGGGACTCCACTGTATTGAAATAGCGATGGCAGTTTTTAATGATAATGATGTAAACAAAAAAAAGTTATTAATTCTAGAAATTTTATTGATTTTAAAAAACAGTGGTCAATACCCAGTTCATTAATTAGCATTTAATGATTCAAAAATAATTAAGAATATCTGAAATTAATTACTGTTTGGTTTTGTGTATTTTTTTCACATTTAAGTTGTATTGTTTGCTATTTGTAGTTTTGCCTTATCAAATAACATATGGCAGAGAATAATTCAAAATTGGTATCTTTTCCAATTAAAATTATGTTACATTCTGAAAAAAAAAAAATCTACTTATGTTCAGACATTTTCATTTTAAATAAATGTAAATGCTTGCAAAATAATCATAACTATTAAGAAATAGTTAATTTCTGATAGTTAATTTCTGATTCCTAATGAAGGAAATCATGTTTCAGTGCTTGCAGAAGTAAGAACCGATTCGGTGTAAAAACATTTCGGAAGAAGTTTCTGAAAGATATTTATTCCCAAATATTAAATCGTATTTTACACTACTGTTCTACGTAGTTGCCGTATTTATTGAGGCATGTATTGTATCGTGAGACTAGCTTTTGTAGAGTATATGGGTTCGAAACCAATTCTTGGTATGGACGTTTGTAGCCGTGCGGAATCGGCTTTAAGCAGTAGGTCCCGGACTAATTAGCCCTCGTATAGCAAAAATAAAATTTCAGGTAGTCTCTTCTAACGAAACTACCGTGGGTTATTAACGTAGGATTACTTATCGTTGCTTACTTCTTTTGTATGCATGTATATATATATATATATATATATATATATATATATATATATATATACATGCTTGTCTAAATTTTGAAGCATTTTGGTACTTTTCAGTTTAAATGCTTACTGCTTGTCCAAGCGATACAGACTGCGTTTGGCGCGCTGCAAAAATTATAACTCGCGAGGTACGGCCGGATGGTTTTAGCGTCTGAAATTTTCCTTTTTGGAGGACCGTTTTGGAGGAACGTAATCCTACGTTAAAAATGGCCATAGCGCTCCAAACCAAACATTTGTCGAAGAAACTCACTGCCAACCTATTCAGCAACTCCTTCGCAACGGCTTTTGTTTCTTGGTCATTGTAGACTCTTACCGTCCAAAAATCTCTTCAGGTAAAGTAATAGCTAGGTAATAGCTAGAAAATAGGTCGGGACTATACGGTGGTTGTTCAAAACTTTCCTAACCAAACTATTCAAGCAATGGACGGGTATGGAAGGCGTTGTAGCGGCCGCGCGTTGTCGTACAAGAGACAATCTCTAGCTGACAGTAACCCACGTTGTTGTCGAATCTGAATTGCTCCGGGTAGCTTTTTAAGAGTTTCACAGTAGGATTCAGCATTTATGGTCATACCTTAATGGTCGTACCGAAAGACCATGTCAATGCCGGTCCGTTGCACAGTTCGCACGTGAACAAATTGTGATGCCTCGGCATCGAAATCCTCAGCAATTTGAGGAAGTGTCGCACGTCTGTCTCATTCAAGGATTCTCGTCAGTCGTCGACGGTTCAGCTCTTTCAAGGCCTTTTTCCAACCTCACCGGTGTCGAAGATTTGATGTTTTACCGGATACCTGATATTCACGGTACAATCGTGAAATGGTCGTGCGCGAAAATCCAAATTGCATGGCTACCTGGGAAATGCTATGTCCCATCTCTCGTGCGTTGACTATAACACCACGTTCAAAGTCATATAAATCGTAATAACCTTCCATCGTAGCAGAAAGAACCGATCTAACAGCTTCTCCAGACACCTGTTGTCTTCAATATGCGCTTCCGACTGCGTCACGCTACGTGTTTGGTTGCATATCTCCGTTATTTGCATACGCACGCATGTACCAGTTTTTTTCCCTTTTCAGTGTATATATATATATATATATATATATTGTTGTTTCTAATGCCCCCTGCATTGCTAGAAGTTCCAAACCAGATCCATATAGTCTTCCGGTTGAAGTGTGGGGCTCCGGTTTATATAACACCACAAAGGTCGGAGTCCATCTTAGCTAGTTGCCACCTCAATTTTGACCGAGTACCCTCTCTGACCTCATAAAGGGACTTTCCGATCCACGGATTTAATGACACAAACAGAAATCAATTCTCGATCAATACAGTTGTTCAACTTATAGATCAGTTTTCTCGGAACTCACTCTCTTGGAACTGGTTCACTTTAAATCTGAGTCCTCTATATATTAATACATGATATTTTACTATGCTAGTTGTTTGTGTAACAAGTCATTTCAAAGTCAACAACTATTCTCATTTCATCAAAAGTGCGGTTTTCTGTGGATATAAATATTCATAAGAAGAAGTTTGCCTTCAGATTTAACTGCTACTTTTCTAAATGGTAGCACAAAATCATTTTAGAATCATTCTTTATCTGATACACATTATATTCGATATCCCTTTATTTATTGAATTTTTTTTTTGCTGATAATTTAGGCGCATTGTTAACAGACTTTTCCACTTTTTATTTCAAACTATTGTTTAATTATAGCAGAGAAAATAACAATATCGTGAAATTTCAACAGTAAATTGAAAAGCTAGCCCCACCCAGTTTAATGATGATAAAACAGGAAACAACCCCTAATAGTTTAAAACTACTCACAAAATAAAATATCAGTAAGAAACTCGATTCTCGAAAAATGACCATTCTGAAAAATGACCATTTAGCAAGGTCATAATAAAGCCGTATCGGCTTTTAAAATCAGGATTTTAAAAAGTCGTGAAACACGCACATTGAAAGTTATGGCGACACAAGGACTATTTTGCTAGGTCGGTTCGTGAGCAGAGCTTCTAATTAACCATTAGCGTTTATTTTATAATTTTTTTAAGGTTTCTCCGCCGCTGTTTTTATTTATTCCATTGTCAATAGCTAACTCAATTAATTCATCATCGATTGTAAATGACTATTTTGCTAGGTCGGTTCGTGAACAGAGCTTCTAATTAACCATTAGTGTTTATTTTATAATGGTGTTTTTAAGGTTTCTCCATCGCTGTTTTTATTTATTCCATTGTGGGCTTGTGGCGGCACAGTGGTACAGCGCGCTGGTTTTTGGTGCTGAGGGTGCTCAGATCGAATCCTGGCGTCGCGCCACGAAATTTGCCTCCGTTCGTGTCGTCCCTTCATAGGGGGTAATGCTGTCCACCTATATGGTGCCCCCACAATAAAATGGGCAGTAAAATTGCGGCATGGTATAGGCGAATGTCTCACGACAAGTGCCTCCGCATTGGAAAAAAAAATTATTCCATTGTCTATAACTAACTCAATTAATTCATCATCGATTGTAAATGACTATTTTGATATGTCGGTTCGTGAACAAAGCTTCTAATTAACCATTAGTGTTTATTTTATAATGGTGTTTTTAAGGTCACTCCATCGCTGTTTTTATTTATTCCACTGTCTATAGCTAACTCAATTAATTCATCATCGATTGTAAATGACTATTTGGCTAGGTCGGTTCGTGAACAGAGCTTCTAATTAACCATTAGTATTTATTGTATAATGGTGTTTTTAAGGTTTCTCCATCGCTGTTTTAATTTATTCCACTGTCTAAAACTAACTCAATTGTAAGAACTTTTAATGAACATGGCCTTTGAGTTCAAATCTCGTACTTGTTCAAATCTCAAACACATACAAATCTCGTGAAATGTATTCATGATATTTGAATATGTATCAAGGAATCTTTACTATTTAAACTGCAATTAACTAACTACAATAATCGTTGTTCATACTCTGTATTAATAAAAACAGTTTCAGGAATTATTTGTTTTGTTAAAATGCATATGTTGTAACATACGTACCATCCAAAAATATCTAAATTAATAATCACATTTTCAATATGACTTGCACTTATTCTTTATACCGTTAGAAGAATGTTTGCGAAGGTATTGAATGCAAAGAATGCACTCACTACATAAACCATTTTTCTGAATACGATGTACTGTCTAATGTCACAAATGTTAACTAAAAACAACGGGAGAAAAAAAATTACTATTTTTTCCGCCAAATGCGCCTTACAAGGATTAATTAGAGACAAAGGCGAAAAGCTTAATTGCTATTCATTAATATGATACTTTCGACTTTCATATTTAGTTGCATGAAAATTTCACTCACGACGTTGTTTAATTACCAGGCCTGTCTTTTAATTACAAAATTAACTACAATAACGGCAAGGAATTTCTATGTAATGACAAACAAGCACTGAAAAAAGACTGTCAGCCTCTGAAGGAGCACGCAACTTGAAGACTCGCGTTCTTTTGTTTTTAGAGCGACGTCTATGAAAGAAATTCCGCATATAAATGACATTAGTCTTAATTAAGATTGTCTAATATGTTGTTGCCCCAGCTATTTCAGGACATTGTTTTGACATAATTAAATTAGTGGGCTTGTAATATTGTGCTTTCTTACTGAAGTCAAAAAGCAAAACACGTGCCTGACCCTAAATAATGACCGTTTAAAAGGCACGTGATTCGTTCATTTTTATTGGTAAAAAATGTTTTTGGATTCTTTTATCACGCATTATCCTTAATCCAATTTTCAAAACTTAACTTACAACATGACAGAAAACTGATTAAATTTAGAAAATAGGGTTCTTAATCACGTAAACAACACTTAAAAAACACAAAACAGCTCCGTGATTTAAAAGTAGTAATATTAATAATCATTATAACAACATTAATGGATTATTACAAAATTTGTTACTACACATAATTTCGCATTTTTAAACACGCATCACTCAAACTGGATATATAAAAGGAAAGGTCATTTATTTCGAGAACTCCTAAGCGTTAAAATCAGTTGAGAAAAAGACCATGTAATTAATTTTTAAATATCTGGCTTACAAACAATGGAATATTCTTTAATACTCAGCTGTTACAGTGATTTAGCAATATTTATAAATCTGTTGTGAACGCTTGGCTAAAAACTCTGTTAGGAATAAAAAATCATCAAATTCTTTTTTTTTTAACCGCGAGCTGAAATAACCGATGAGTTTAAAAAAATGCTTCGGTGAAATCTGTTTATTACAAAAACTTTTAAATGTTTTTTATTCAAAAATACACGTTTGTTAATTGATTTCACTGTACATAATATACAGAAGTTGATTTGACATTGTGGAAGCTATACTAAATAATATAGGTAAATTTTGAAGTCTTTAAACGATAGCTTGAAAGTACATTTTTATAGTGGAAGGAAAAAGAGATGAGTAAACTGCATAACAGGAAAAGATCTTATTTTTTTAAGGGTATTACTTTTTCATAATTATGGACTCGTAACCTTTTCTAGGACCAAATGAAAGTGCCTTAAAATTATTTATTTTTTAAAAAATATCAGAGAACACTAGTTTAAAGAACAGCTTATCTTTGAATTACATAAACAATCGAAACAAACAATTTTGAATTCGGAAAAAAATTTAAATTCGTCCTGTGATCTATAAAACCTGCAATCTTTTGTTACAATTGCGTTGAAATGTAATGCTATGTGACAAAATTTGACCGATGCGTAATAGTAGAAAGCGTGTATGATTGTTCTAAAAGAGATCTGGTTGTACTCCTAGGCTATGTCATCTTATTCTATAAATAGTTTTACATTCGTCCCTTTAATACAAACCCAGGAACCAAGATTACCGAAATTATTAAATTTGTTTAGTTGTCTGTATAACAAACACACAACTGTTTTTATTATATATATATCATATTTTCCCATCTCTTAAAGTACACCATCTTACCATATCATGATCTTCACCAATTAGCGTAACAAACTGTAGCTACATTACCCCACCAAATAATATCATGATCTTTATTAAAGAACCTAACGTTAGTACTCAATCAGACCACCAAAACATTCCATAATCTTTATTAATGAACGTTACAAACTGTTGTCACAATTTCACGATCACACCATATCAAGATCCTCATTAATGACCCTACGAAATTGCTTTAAAGATTCCATATGTGTGTCCTAAGAGGTTCATCTCTAATAAATTATCAAACGATGTGAGTTTTAACATTATTAGTATAGACATGGAAGGTGAGAGGTTCACCTTAAATTACTTAGAAATGGGCATGTTAGAGAATTTTAATTAACGGGCCACTTACATTTACACTAGTGAGAAAATATCTTTCTCACTAGAGCTATTGATCGTATGTTACGTAATCTGCAAAATGAGGATTAAAATAACTCGCACGTTAATTTTAATGTAATAAGTAGAGAGAGCTATGTAATAATACATTTCCTCTGTTCATCAAAAATCTCACTTTCGCAAACTCGTATTACCACTGCAAGCAATTACACCAGTTAATTTCAATCTAATTAATTTTTTCAGTCGATGCTAGGTCAAACATATAGGAATAGACTCATATTCATATAAGATAATAATAAACTCATATTCAATGAATGTATTAAAGGAAAGATACGGCGCTGTCTGAGGATACGGAAAAAATTAATTAGCATTCTGCGCTCAATTCAGTTCTTCAATTAAAGAAAACAAGTTTTTCAAAACTTCTTTTCTTTCTCTGGAAATAATCAAGGGATCATTGACTAAGAGGTATTTTTTCTTGAATTATGTAGTTTTACCTAAGTTCTAATTATATTACTGACTGAATTTAGTATTCACTGATTTTGGTGTATATTTCAAAAAGAGTTTTAGACTCGCGCTGTTTGTGTAAAATGATCTTAAGTTTTGAATTTTTTATAAGTGATCCATCACTTTTGAGACATTTTATTGAATTGTATGTGTGTATATATACATATATTAGCTGAATACCCGTGCTTCTCTACGGAGTACATTCAAATTAAATTCCACAGTCAATGTATGCAATTAATGCCAAAAATAAAAATATATTTATAAAACAATCGCAACCGACATTTTTATAGACAAAATAATCCAGAAGAATATATTCAAATAAAATAAAACGGTCAATGTATGCAATTAATTTGTGTGTTTAATATCCATAAAACATGCTAATTTGAATTAAATTCTTTAAAAACTTCCATCTCAATTAGTCTAGTAGTTAAATTTTATCTTTTACCGTATAACAATAATCTTTTGTCAATTTATTTCGTTGTTATGCACGTGACGCAAAATTAATTTAAAGTATCACAAAAAGAAAAGATACCACTTGACAAACATTTAGTAAATTAAATTCTAAAAATTAATATTTAAAAATTCACCAAAAATCAGAAAATGGAGGTAAAAGACTTCATTTTAAAGGACTTTTATGATCTTTCTCGTGATATAAATTTTATAACTCTAAAATTATTATTTTAAATGTAAACTTTAAAGAATGTTACAAAAACAGCTTAAAAATTTAATTTTAAAAATCTAAGAAGATTTTTTTTAAATATTTCTCAGTGCACCCCTACACTACAAGAAGAAATTCCATACAAAATTTCAGCCTTCTAGATCCACCGGTTTGGTCTGTGCGTTTTTTGTCAGTCAGTCAGCTACGAAACTGTTATATATATATATATATATATATCTTAAATAGTTCCTTTTGACTTCGTATTTTGTTTTGTAATTTCTCAAGAGTCATCGTTAATATGGTGTGTTTTAATTTGGTAAAATAACACTTAGTACTAGTTAAGTACACTTTACTTCGCATATCAATAAAGTTTTCTTTATTTTAATAGATCGTATTTACGGTGAGTTGCCTTGTTTGAAAACCATATGCTATCGATAACTCAATAAATTTAAAAAACAAGTTGTTTTAATCATATATTAGATAAGAAGGAATCAGAAGATAATTTTGAAGCAGTTTCTAATTTAAAGTAAATTGCGACCAACCTCGTGCAACGGGTGCGTTCAGGTTTTAATATCTTACATTATTCTACCTCTTATCTTTTCATTATTTTAACCGTTACTTCATCTTAATTCTTTTGTTTGTTTGTTTCATTAAAGTTCAATTTAAATATTGGTAGGGATTTAAACTTTAGCTGTTTCTCGCATTTTTTAACTATAAATGAGTTTTATGTCGCATTAAAATTATGAAAATAAAGTCTTGTTTAATGCCTTTGTTGTTAAAAAGAAAACCATGAAAAAAATATTTAAGTATACAACTAGTTTTTTGCGTTATTTGTTTTCTTATACGTGTCCGCTACCACAGTGAGTTCAAATCTGTAGTCCACAGTCTCCACAAAGCTTTTCAAATGATAATTGGAAGACTTACAAGCAATGGGGTATTGCCTAGACTAGAATCATATACCAGCTGAATTACGGATACATTTGCAAAAAACATTTTTTATACAGTAAAATTTGACTTCTGACCGCATAGATATGTAATCGTTTGTACATCTGCAAAGTGTTGAGTAACAGCACATATTATCTCACGTATCCTGAATGAAGGCATCATTACATATCCTTAATGATGTGTATCCTGACGTATCTTTAATGGCGTATGACGTATTCTTAATTACGCATTATATCTTAATTAGCAAACTATATACTTAAATGAATTTACATGTTTTATATTGCAGTTTTTTAATTTAAAATATTTTATATATTTCGTATATTGAAATGTTCCATACGATGTTAATCAGTATATTCATTACAAATTTACGCATCACTTAAGAAAAAGCTCAGACAGATGTTAGCTAATGTTTAAGTGTCATGTTGTCTGCCTTTGCTGAATGTGTAGGAGTTCTGCTTCTTTGCTCCTGAAGAAAGATGTATTTGCTTTCAACATTCGCTAGTTGAATTAAATTTTCCCATTTTTCTACGTTGAATAATTTAAAATTTATCTACATCCTAAATCTAACTTAATTGCAGATGAAATTTAGTAAAAGTAGTCATGCGGTTGGGTAGATTTGCTATTAAGGAAGAAAAAAATTACGGCTTTTTTAATGAAAAGCATATTTTTCTGTATAATTACAAAGCAAACTTTTACAACAAATTTAACAAGTTTGATTTTAAACCACGGAAAGTATGTTTATTCCGTCACTACATAAAAAATGCTAATGGATGCTAAAATAACTTGTTGCTATAAGATGTTAAAATATTTATAACTTAGTGTATTTTTCATATACTCACGTCCTCTAGTGCTTTGCGTTTAATAGTAGTAGCAGAGCCAAGTTTCAGATGAATTCATTGAAAATAATACACTTTTTTAAAGTATATTGCCCTCTTAAATAAAAAATCTTGAAAGTCACCCAACTGAATAAAGTTGCAAAGAAATCTTGTGAGGCCCCTTAAGTATTCGTAAAGTATATGTAAAAAAAATTATGTACTAAACTTTCATATTTATTAAGATGTACTTTCTATTATACCACTCATTTTACTTGAAAATAGTTCAAGGTTCTCGTGAAGAGAATGATGAAGCAATGTTTAACGCATTAACTGCCATGATAGATGGGCTCGTAAAAACCTTTTTAAGCCCCGGTCTTCATGGAAAATCAAGCAAATGAAACCAGAAAATTTACTCTTTTAATGCCCATAGCTTAGAGAACTATTGACCATGAAACTATTAGGGCTGCCTGCAAGTACCAGAGAATTAATTTAAGACCGCAAAATTTCAGTCAGAAGAGGTTTTCAAAGCAAAGTCATTAGACGTGCCTGTGCGAAATATTATTCAAATAAAAAATTGTCCAATTTTTCTAGACTACCATACAATTGTACGAAATTCGGTTCAGAAATGTGCATTCAAATAAATTTTTTCATTAAATTGTTTATAATTATATAATACTAGTACCCGTCAAAACATGACGGCAAGATAGTAAATAAATGTACTAATACACAAATTATGCTCAACACATCATTGCCAAATTTTGAAAATCATGATGCGCAGAAACAAATTAATGTGTTTAAGCGGCCTCATGTTTAATGAGTATCTAAAGCCAGGTTTGGAAATGCCACTGAGCATGCGCAGAAAGCCTTTTCTTTAATTATCGCTAATTAAACAGTGGGAAATAAACAATTTCCATCAGGTTTAATCTTATATTTCACAAACATTATTATCATAAAAAATAAAAATGGCAGAGAGAGATCTAGACTCCTCGAAATAAACGTGTTTATCATTAAAACATGTCACTGAGCATGCGCAGATATACTGAGTTTCTAAAGACAGATTTAAACATGCCACTGAGCATGTGCATAAATCAATTTTTAGTTGTAAATTATCGCTAATGAATAGAAATCGCGGTTACAAAAACCAAATTTGACAAATATACAGATTATAATCTTTCGTTTAAGACCAAAATGAAGTAAATGGATGCAGTAGTTTTCTCTCACGGACTGCTCAAAAAGTCGGCTTAGCGACTTAAATATATAGATTTTGCGTATTTTATAGTTTCTAGCTACTTTGACATCATATCATTACATTTACAAATACCTACGTAGAATATCGATGAACAACCAAAATTCATGTATCCATACACGTGCGAAGTGTGTCTCCGGAAACTTTCAGCGTCGCTCGAATTCAGATTATCCGTTCCGGGCACTTTCTACTTTTAAAACAAATTAGGAAAGGAAAAGTGCATATTTTCCATGCTGAACCATCACAGTAATTCCTCCACTCTCTTTTATACTATTAACCACTCCCCCGTGAAAGCAGCTGTTTACTCTTCATAAAAAAAAAAATCATTCGCCTTTCTGGTAGACTATTCTAACGTCTGATTGCCGAACACTGTGCTAAAACTCGCTTTGATCATTGTCTCTTCTCTCTTTTCGAAGGTAGGTTCTTACCTACTTTGTTCATGATACGTTTTTTTTAGTTAAGCTTGGAAACGCAATCCTGCATCTAATTTGATCAATTTTGACTTTACAATTACATTACACTTTGCAATTTTTTAACGCTGATTCGGATAGGACTAATGCTGTGTAAAAACTGCCAAAAAATTACGCCGTCCTCTTGCAAATTGTAATCAAACATAAGAGTTTTTCCTTGGGTTTTTTTCTTATCAGATACAGTTATCAAAAGTTAAAAAATAAAAGACCTAAATTATTATGTCCTTCAAGTACAAATTACCATTGTAAACCAGCAGGATTTCCATGTTGCTATGAAGTAAAGTGAAACAATAAATCCTTAAATTGTTTTCAGAATCAACAAGTCAGATACAAAACGTGACATCACCGATCGGCTTGCAAATAACATCATCATTAATATGCATTGCTAAAAAAAATTGATACTTAATTCCTGTTTATATCTATAGGGGTAGACTTTTTTCCACGAAATTTCTGCATTAAGTAAAATACAATACTATTTTGTTGTTAGTAAGTTCAAGTTTTTATGTAAAAAGGGTAGATTTTATTACTATTATATTACTGTCCATACAAACTATTTGCTGAAAATCGGGGATATTTTGATGTTTTACTTCATAGCTGCATTGTCGGGATTTTATGTTTCAGAAACACTCCTACGGAAAACATGTTTCGGTAATAGTCCATCATTGTATTTTTCAGTGGTAACAATCCATTGCAGTGCCTTTTAGCTAGAGGTGGGGATATAACTCGAATTTACAACTATCAAGGTGGGTGTGTCATCAGCTGAACTAACCTGTTGATCTAAGGAATTCTCATTTTTTTTTTAAATTTCCATTCTCCACAAGCTGCTATCAACTGAATTATTAAAATTATTTACGTATATGCTATGAGGTTTATTTAAGTAATTACTTCTCACTTAACAAATTTATTCATTACTTAACATATTTGAAGAACCGCTCTTTGTCTTCACAACCTGCTCTTGCAATACTGTTTATTATAAACGACATTTTCAAGGTGAACTTGAATTATTCATAACCCATTAGTTCAGTGGTTTCCGATAATCATTTACCCCAGATTCTTTTTTTAAGGACTGGAATGAATATTTAAAAGGCTCTGAGAAAATCAAACATGCGAAAAAAAAACTGTATCGCTTAAATTAATTTTAAGCAAGAGAAAATTTGACTGACACTGTACCCCTCGAGCTCTAAACACAGTCGCGACACATAATTAATTTCTGCCGCACTTATCAAAAGTTCCTCGGGTGTTTTGTTTATTACTTTGCTTCAGAACAGTCAGTGAAAAATTAGGTATGCCGTCTCTGAAATTGCGGAAAAAAACTTAGATGCATTATCCATTGAAATTTGAGCGCCATTAGTCAAATTACTTCTGTCACAAGCAGCCCTGTTGACTTCGTTTCACGCCGTTCATTTCATAAGATAATTACTTACAAGGAATTTTAATAATTACTTATCATTTGTTATTTGCAATTGGATTCATAATTTGTTTCATTGCAAAATGAATTTTGAATGTTTAAATATTTTTAAGAGGTCCTACTAAGAATGCGTTGAAAATCGCTCAAAAGACTTTTTGAAGAAGAAATTTTTCGGGAAAACGAAAGCGTTGCGCATTATTTTTGATGAACTGTTGCGTCAAATAATTCAGTTGTACCGAAAGATGCAATTCTTTAATTAATCTGTTTTGAATGCAGTAACCGCGTAAGGTGTTAATGGCACTCTGATCTGATCTAATACTATTAGTTCTAATACCAATAGTTCAGAAAAATAATTATCTATTTATATATTTAAAATAGTTCCGTAACTGACTGACTCACTGACTCACTGACATACAACGCACAGACCGAACCGCTGGACCTAGAGGGCTGAAATTTTGCATGGCGATTCTTCTTATGGTGTAGGGGTGCACTAAGAAAGAATTTTTAAAATTAAATTTTTAAGCTGTTTTTGTAACTTGTTTTAAGTTTGCATTTAAAATAATAATTTGAGGGTTATAAAATTTCTATCATAAGAAAGATCATAAAAATTCCTTTAAAATGAAATCTTTTTTGAATCTTTACCTCCATTTTTTGATTTTCGGTGAATTTTAAAAGATTAATTTTTAGAATTTAATTTATTAAATGCTGATCATGTGATTTCTTTTTCTGGTACTTTAAATAAATTTATCGTCACGTGCATAACAACTAAATAGACAAAAAAGAATTCTTTCTAATGCAACAGACGATTGGATATTATCAAAAAAATAAAATAAACATCCCTTACGATTTTTTTATAAAAATATATATATATATATATATTTACATCAGTTGTAAACATTAATCGTCGCATTTACTATAAATATATATATTTATTTCTTTTGGCATTAATTGTATACATTGACCGTTGCATTTAATTTGAATGTACTCCGTAGCGAAGTGCGGGTTTTCAGCTAGTCTTTTTATATAAAGGGAAGCTAATTTGGGGGATTAAAGGGATATTTCATTTCGTAATCTGCAATTTTAACTCGGATGTTTTTCTTTATTTTAAGCTCACATATACGTCATACATCATCAATTTAATTTTCCTATTCCTTGTTCTTGCGCTCAGGTTTAGGCTCAAGTATGAGCAAATATTCCTTTAGTGGCCAAAATGTTTTCCTTCATTTGTATTTAATCGACATCATCGACCTTCAATCCTAATTTTTGCGTACATAATTTTCACGTCCGAATGGAATTAGGACCAGTTTAAATTAGGATCAGTTAACTCTTTTAATTATTGCCTATTTTTATACTATATATCATGAATCCAAATTTTTACATATACTATTCTCGTACCGGGCTGAAAACTGAAGCAACTGAGAGGCATTTTTCCTAGAATAGTCTCAACAGGGGTAAAGATAAACCTTGTTTATAACAATAAATAAGGTAAAGCAATGACGAATATTACTCATTTCCAAATATGCTTATGATGACACTTTGATTTTTAGATTGCTCGTAGCTTAACGAACGCCCTCAATCCTTCACTAAATCTGCAACATGAGGTTTATACTACGTAGGTACCTTCCCTTGTATCAGTTCTCTATTAAATTTTCGTGTCTTGAAATTGTGGGACAGAGGCTAAGAATTAAAGTAAATATTGGCCGCATTACACCCATAAAATTCTTCATACTATAAAACAGTTAAAAATAGATATATTTTTCTGTAGAATTTGTTGGTATATTTAAAAATCAGTCTATCACATGAAAATTTCATTTTAGGAGTTTTGTAGTATATGAACGTAGTTTCACTTTCAATATTTAGTTTGAAAATCATAGAAATAAGTGATGTGGGGGAAAAATCATATTTGTAAATCGGAAGAAATGTCGTCATTACACCTAGATAATGAATAATATTGCAGTAATGTTTGGCTATTTTTTAATTACCTCTATTTATAATTTCCTATAGAATTTTTAATAAAGCTGATAGACACACGAACAAATCCCTGGTGTGTTTGTTCCTACAAACACACAGGGATTATGACAACTTGAAATATGTCTTTAAAATAAATGTTTTCTGGTGTGAGATGTGATTTCAGAGTGTTTCTATTACTTTTAAGGTGAAGAAATAGCCATTTCATATATTGTTTTTCATATATCATTAGTACAGCGGAGCTTAAAACCGCTGTCATTGGCTCATCAAAAGATGTTATGTTTGCAGTAACATTTTATAACTTGAACTCGAAAATTAAAAATTGTTTCTTAATCTCTCCCCTTGATCGAGAAAATTTGCCTGACACCAATAATTAATTCTTGTGACACTTCTCAAACTTTTACCGATGTTTCATCCCAAAATAGCCTCTGGAATGTCTCAGTGATGGTGCGTAAAGCGGCGAAAATTTTTGACACATTGTCTCAGAAAAATAAGGCTGCGTTGTTCAAAGCCTTCCTGTCAACGGAGGATTTGATCATCACCTTAATTCGTCTTACTTAAACAGGTATTGTTAACTAGGGTATTTTACTTCTTCCTCCTTTCTCTTTGTACAATGTTCCATAACACGCAATCCAGACACTGAAAATGGTTTATGCAGGTTTACAGGAATTGCCGTGTTTATGTTTAAACGAATTTGAGGATCCCATGCTATTTTAGATATCTAAACTTCCATTTTTCCGTTGCAGGCACATAGATTATAACTAACAAGTTATAATATATTAGCAACGACCAAACTCCGTCAAACAAATTCACAAATGTATATTCAATCTTTCTTTTACGTTGCGTTTTAATATAACTATGTTTAACAAATAAAATCCCTTTTAAACCTTTGGGAAAATAAATCAGAGACTCTCAAAAGCAACGTTTGAAAGTCCAACAATTTGTTTAAAACAATTTAACGAATTGCCCCACTATAAAAGGCAAAGAGTCAGTATTATAAGTAAAGACAGCCACATAATTTTTTAAAAGAGACAAAAAAATTACAATTTTATTGCGTGTATTCTGATACAGAGAGACATGAAAGGGAGGGATTTAAACTAATCGTGTCTCTCATATCCTTACGTTTGGTTACGGTGAAAACTTTCTCCCTTTTGTAGTACCGTTTTTGCTCCAAAAAGACATCTTGCAATGTACTTTCTTTCAAATCTAATTCTTCCTGTAGAACTTTTTTCTTGCAAATACACGTAGCTTGCAACAAAGCTTTATACGAATCAAATTAGTTTTCTTTTCCTGTAAAAATATTTTCACTGCTAATATGCTTTTCCTGCTGCGAAGCGAGAAACATGCATATTGTAAATACTTCATGCGATTATAATTAGCTAACTTGACATTTCCTTTTATTTTACTCTAATTAGGGATAAACACCTTTATCCTATGGGCGTTTCACCTAAAGACCTAATACCTAAAAACATTAAGAATTGTATCAATATTCCCTATCAGTAATTTATTTTAGTTCCAGGAGGACTTAGGATCGAAGCAAAAAGCACATAAATATTGTAATACCCATTAATATCATTATGTAATCCTTTAACATCAAAGGCTTTCCGTGAAAGTCATTATCGAATTTTCAAACATCGGCTTAGAAATCTGAATTTTTTATAGCCATAAATCCATTAATCGCGAGTAAAAATTTCTAATATTTGAATAATGTTTAATAACGTGATTTAACAATTTGTGAGTGCACTGAAATATGATTTATTAATGAATTATGCCGCCCAGAGAGTTTTTAGAAAACCTTTAGGGAGAATTTTTGCGTTCCACATAATGTAGATTTTTCCCGAGAGCCTAGTTATGATGGAAAATGAAGAACGAATAATGTTACTGTAAATAACTCAAACTGATAAATCTCAAGTAAAAAAAAATTGTGAATACGTTCAAATATGTGTAACTCATAAATATTGACGATTGAACCTGTAGAAATTCTTTAAAGAGATAATGTCAAATTTTGTCGAGAACCTAGTTGTGTGTAAAAATTAAGACATAATATCATTATCTTGAACTATTCTAATTACATTAACCTTTGTTTTCCTTTGTACCTTGAAAGACATTCGAATATATCAGTAAACAGCTTATCTAATCAGTAGTAGGTCATCTGATTAAATTGATCTTTATGTTTTTCTTTAAACTTAGCAAAACGGTGGAATATATCAGTATTCCATATGTATTTTTTTTTCTTATTTTCAAATATGTATCAAACACATCAGAAAGTAATCTATAAAAGTGTGAGCTACAACATACGTATATTACATATTGGGAATCCAAACGTCTAGAAAATTAGTAGGTTTCTTAATACATTTTACAAATAACCGGCTCATAAGCTATAATGATAATTTTAAATTTTTACTACCCAGAAATTGTTAGCTTAATGGACAGTCTGCATTATCACTAAATGCAAAGTTCTATTTTTTTCGAATGCGGAGACACTTGTCGCTAGACATTAGCCTGTGTGCACACCGCGAGACTGCTGGCCATTCATTTAGGGGAGCACCTTATAGGTGTCCAGCACTACCCCCTATAAGCCGATCCCGTAATTTAGAACTCGACCCCGCACCTCCAGAAGTAAATTTGAGAACTTGGAAGACATTGCAGATTTTTCGTGCACCAGCCGCCATTAGTGTACACGGCGGTGGATTTGTCAACAACGGGTATCCAAACAGCGAGTTTAGATTACTGGCTCGCTGCCTTTTCCAACTGGGTCACCGCGCCCCATAACTACAATGTAATTCAGTATGTTAACAAGAGCAAATTTGCTTGAAAACAAAAATTTTATAGTTACTATAAAATTTAATTAACATAGCATCGTAATTAAGAATGTTATTGGTGCATACTTACATATTTTTCATGTTTATGCCACAATACGCTGCAAAAGTTAATTTGAATGGGGAAAATTTACGGATTAAAGTGACATATTTTAATAATTTAATCGTCTAAGAGTTTGTGTTTCAAAGCCATTTCAGAAAGTCCCCCAAAAATTTGTTTAGCCCGTTAGAAAACTTGAATAGATCCTGTAATCTTGAATGTATTCTTTTCTTTGATGAGTGGAAACAGTTATCCCCCTCCCACCACTGAAAGAGACTTTCAGTTTTTCATTGACTGTTCTAGTCTTTATATAAGTCCCCCGAAGCATCAAAAGTACTTACGACGTCATTACGTCTAGCTACTCTGTTAGATATTTTAAGACGTCCGAAAGGAAGTTTAAAACAGAGAAACCACATCTTCATTCAATTCACCCGATACGTTGATTTCTTTGAGTTGATTCCTTCCACGAAAGAGACTGAAGGCGTAAATCCTTCGCTGTCTATCGACAATTTCTTGGAGTCGCTTATCTCCGAAGCAAGCGAAATGCGATTCTTTTTTCCGGGAATTTCTAAATCATTTCTTGAGAGAAGCGACTCAAGAATGGAATTTTAAACAGCTTTTCTCGGATTTAGGAGAGGCTGTCATGTTTGATTTCGATCTAATCTCCTACGCGAAATACAATTTTTACCCCCGCTCTATAATAACGGCTAAAATGTATTTCTTGTTAATTTCAAATCCGTTTGAAAGGGGAATTTAAGGGATAGACGCTAAATATTTTTCATCATCGTAAAGCATAAAATCCGCTTTGGTCCCAAATTGTAGTAAAGCATTAAGACTGGGATTTTCAAAGTTTAGTGGGAGAATCCACTAAACATTTTAAAGTACACTAAACGTTTTAGAGATCCTTAATTAAATAATTTTCGAAAAGAAATCCAAAGCACAATAGCCAGGTGATGGCCAAATAGCTAGGGCTCTGGCATTCGGTTCAGATCCTGTGGCTTTGAGTCCCGCTGTTGGCATGGATGTTTGTAGCCGTTCGGAAACGGCTTTAAACTGTAGGTCCCGGTCTAATTAGCCCTCGTGTAGCAAACAGTTGACCGTAAAGCTCCAAACCAACCCAAATCAAACCAAAGCACAATAAGTGTACAGATCAAAATTAACACCTCTTAAATTGATTATACGAGTATATCATTGTTACAATAAATGTATACATAATATTGTAAATCTATATAAATAAAGCAAAATGTCTCTATGTATATATATATCGTATACAAATCTACATTTCTTGACGAATCTGGTTGAAACTTCCTATACTTATGTTTTGAAGCCTTAGGATAATTCTAAGATAAGTTTGGAAGCTTTAAAATAATTATAATAATCTTTAATTAATAAAAAACCAACAATTTTGAAGGGTGACAACAGTAAATGGAAGGTGTTGCATTTCCGGGAATCACCCCTATGTGTCTCGCGAACTTGCGATTGTTTACTTGGTAATTTGGTATATTACATATTGTGTTTGTACTTCAGAATTCTTAGTATACTGTAATTTATATTGTTCTTAATTTTATAATTCACGATGTACTTTTAACAGCATAAAATTAGTATATCTTAACCAAAAAGAATCAGTCTAAACTTTATGCACAGTTTTGTGATTTGTGATTCACTCACAAAAATTAATTAATTTTACCATTAATTTTAAAATCTAGCTACATTTCATATGCCTGCATCTCAGTTGTGCCGCGGGTTGAAAACCACTGCATTAGGGAAATGTCTTCCTAATTATTCAACTAAGTTATTGGTTTCAATTCCTATAAAACTAAACTCATGGCGTAACAGTAATATTAAAATAAAAGTTTTTTTTTCAATTATCTAGTAATTTTCATCTAAAAGTACTGAAAAAAAATTTAAGGTAGTGTCTTCTAACGAAACTACATTAACGGTTATTAACATAGGATTACTTATCATTGCTTACCTCCTTTTTTCTTTTTTTAACGCAGTTTGGTACTTTTCTGTTTAACTGTTTACTGCTACTGGGTTTACTGCCAAA